>JALBCR010002424.1:0-577880 GCA_030710515.1 Abscondita cerata | reverse complement strand
TTCAGTTACGTATTGCTGATTGAATTCCTCATTGAATCGTCACCAACCTCATCATCATCAGATGACGTTAAACATTTGGGAGGAAAAGAACGGGTCTTATCTTTTGTTCATTGTTTTGTAGATCAGTAACGTTTTCGTCGATGTCTGAATTTGAGTCAGACTCATATTTGGCAGTCTCGCTCTTTTTAACTAAGTTACTTCGTACGAATTTAAAATATTTGTATAGAAAATCAAGTTTTTAATTCAAATATAAACAACTAAAACATTGCAGGCTTTGTAAATAAGAAACAAAAATAAGAAGAACATGATATACGTTACCATAATTTCCACTGCCTACGAAAAATTCCACCGAATATTCAATCCAGTTGTATGAAGGTACTTCCTGTGTTGTAATTGCTTTTACTTAATTTTTGAGGTGATTTATACGGTGGCCAGTAACATTTTTTGTTCATAAATTGTATCCACGAAGTTGGTACTGCCTCAACTGAATTTTCTTCTAAAAACAAACCACGGTCCATGTTTTTCTTACAAGCCATTTTCGTAATCTGATACGAACAGTAATTATTGGTACACGCAAAATAAAGAACCAAAATAATAACGTAAAAGAGTTCATGAAATATTATACTAATAACAAAAAGGATAAGAGTAAAAAGAATAAATGGTTCTCTGTGACCAGAATGGAAAGAATTCAACTAGAATACTGTATATAGCGGTGATTATTTTTTTTAACTTTCCTGAGTATTTAAAATCTGTGCAGTAATGGTATTACAGCAAATCCTTTTGGGATTGACAATGACAGTTTGACATATTTGTGAACAATATCATCTCGCATTCCAAAAGTTTAATTGGCCAGATTCAGACACTTTATAAATATTAAGGAGAGAGGAATTACAAGGTTCAGTATAAAGATTTTCGACTTTAGAAAATGCCTTTCCTATAACAAATACACCATTAACATTTTTACAAAATTTTCTATGTCAACAATCTCCCATCTTTTAAGAGACAACAATTATTTGGAGGTACAGTTTGCAGTTTAAAATTTTCAAATAAAAGTTCTTTATACTGACAAGTACTGCTTGTTTGGGACAATAAAGGCCCATCATAATGTTGTTTTCGTGGCACTGGATCACTTAAGCATGTACGAGATATGTTTTTATCAATTGAATTATCATCTCTGCTTCCTTTTGTCTATTAACTAATTGTTCCAGAGGTTTGTTACTGTTGTTGACCAAAGCTTTAAACTGTTGAAGGTAATTTTCAAAGTTAAAAGCACTAAAATTATCTAAAACCCCAAACCTTTCTACGTCGGTTGAAATGTGCAACAAATTGTGAATATTATGCGATGCATTCTTTTACCATACAGCTGAATAAAACTTTCAAGAAAATATTGTAAAAGTTCTTTTGCATACTTTAAGTAATTATCTATGTATTTTGTATTGGATAGAATAGTAATTGCAATGTGCAAAGCTAAAAATTTTTGCACATGTCATCATTTATTATGTTTTGTAGAATTACTGGCCCAGTATAGAACAAAATTGCCTGAACTCTGTCGCGTTTCCACCTTTTGATAAATTCCAAAGAACGTGGCTTACGAACAAACTCAATTGGAATATTGCTACTTTGTGTATATAGATGTTGCGATAATAACTTAACTTGTGAAGAACTTAATTTATTTGGAGGATTTGCGGAACCGCACCACACAAAAAAGTAATTTTTTCATGGTGCCTAAACATACTAAATGCATATAATCTATGGGGATGTCACAAACCATATCAAACGTAGGAATATTTTGAAGAATAGATACTCCTGTGTGATGTTCTTTATCAAGTTGTTTTCTAAATCCATCATCGTTTCTTAGGGTTAAACTGGTAACATTGGGAAAGCAAACGCGGTTTTCAATGTAAACACCTCTATGTTACACTTGGTACAAGAATTATAACCTGAATGCACCTTTCGTATAAGTAACAAAACTTTTCGCAGGAGCATCGCAAATTAGGGACTTGATCTTAAATGGATAAACTTTATTCTCATAAAAAACCCTTTGAGAAGTTAAATAAATTGCTTCTTCGACAAAATCTTCCAAAAAACAATTAGCTTCATTGGGCTTTGAAAATCCATGATAAACACCTACAACTTCTATATTGTTGCGTTTTTCAAATAAACTGCATAAAATGGGATAAAATTGACTAGACGAACTATTGGAAATAGGTAATCCATCAATGTTAACACACAATTCAATGGTTTGCAAGTTGATGTATGAATCGTTTTGAAGCAATCTTTCAATACAATTATGGAGACCAAAATGAACGTAATGTCCGGGTTCGACTACTTTTTATTGCACTGTCGAGGTGTTCTTAAAAGGGTTCGACTATCAGATGGCAAAAATTGAAAGTTAGGTTTCAGTAGTTTTAATAAAGCAGTAACCGCGTTCCGTTTTATTTTAAATTTTAATACCCATGCCACCAAACTGTTTTTAAAATTAATCTTCAAAACTAAAATCTGATTCAGTCGAATTTTTGAGGTCACTGTTATTTTTACTTGGAGTGTTATCTGATGGTAACAGCAAATTTTCATCAAAAATGCCAACTGACCCAGTATCCAACTCGTTATCAAAATTATGACAAGCAGGTGCAAATATGGAAGTCTCATTATTAATATTCAAATGATTATTGATCTCAGGACCGGTATTAGTGCTAAAATCAGTCATTGTTGTTTTCAATAAATTATCAAAATCTGCCTTAGCTTTTCTATACATAGTTCGAGTTACTTTTGGCATTTTAAAATTAATTAATCTGTGGGTGTAATTATATTAAAAATAATAATAAATTTAAAATGACTTACCTCTTAACTATCTTCTTAACAAATTTTCGATCTTCGTACTTTCACACTACACGACGACGAGAGAAATAAATTAGTAGGTAAAATTCAAAACGATTGAAACTTCAACAAAGACGAACCTGTTCATCTTATTTACCTTAACCCTACCCCAAACAACTGTTTACAACCGCACTGCATCCCTTGAAATGTTTTTGTTGCCAGCAAGCTTACAAAGTCGGTAGAGTACGGTGACCTTGTCGCAGGTACTAAATACATCTTCACCAAAAGTTTTAGCATAAAACGCAAAAATGATAATTAACTAGTATCTACAATATAGTTTAATATATATAATGATGCCATTGTTTTACTATATAAAACAAGCAATAGGATCACAGAACTCCACATCCAAAGTACTACGTTTTATCAAAAGAAATACTATTCATTAAAATATTCTAAAAAGTTGAATGAAAATCACGTGATCATAGCGTGTTGCCCGATAATTCGATAATTAATGATTTAATCCGAAAATATTTAAACAAAACTTGTGTAAAATATTAATGGAAACAACTTTTATTTCAAGAAAAATTACGTATAGCGAATATTTTTACTAATATACTAAAAACTACAAGTGCCTATTTTAAGTGTCCTTTTGGCTCGACCGATATTGCGCCAAAAGTAATCACGGTATTAAATCTACGGTATTAAAAGAATCAATAAATACAAAGTTTTATTGAAATTCTAACTGTAGTTTATGAGATAATCGTGGTTATAGAAATTTTTCTCAGTAAAATTTTAACTTAAAACACTGAAGAAAAAAGTAGAAATTTAAAAAAGTTCTTGAAAAAAATAGTTTAAGTATAATAATTCACCCATAATTATTTTTTAAAGCATTAATTTGTAGGAGTACCACTTATATTTTTCGCAATTAGTTGTCTACCTTACATTTCAGTTGCTAACAATAAAATACTATGTTATGCCGTTTACACCAAGACATTTTGTGATCACATTGTTTGTCCATAAACGCATTTCATCAACGGCCAAGGATAGCCCTGTATGATATACATTGTATGTCCACAACAGAACAATCGATGGACATTCAATATTTGTCCATAGATAAATACTTCTAAATTGTGTCCAATATGTACATACATTGAACATCCTTCTAAGTACATACATCGTTCATCCATATGTGGACATCCATAGTACATTCAAAATGTTTCCACAAACTGGTGCATTCTAAATGGACACAATATGAACGTACAGTGGCTATTCCTGTATGGACATACATAGTACAACCATAAGAAAATGTTCTATGGACGTTTTATACTTGTCCATGGACGTATGGACCTAACATGGACACAATGAGTACGTCCATAGACCATCCTGTGTTACTTGGGTAGGGCAGAAGTACCACTTATGGTCATAAGTTTAAGAACTTTCGTTGATTCCTGCAAAAAAAAATTCCTTCAGTTCAAAGCAAAAACCGCATATGTCCTTGGACATTTTTGGACTTATGCGGTTTTGGCTGGAAATTGAAGTACATTTTAAAAAGTGTTTTGGGGTTGTACAGTATGCTCCAGAATTAAGTCAATTAAGTTGGCACCCTCATCTTCTCAAAAATGTTTGGGCTCTAGATAAAATTGTGGAATTTTTATGGGCTGATGAATTGTATACATTTTTGTTTTTGGGCTCTTTACTGTAAAGAGAAACATACATTTAAATGTGGGAACCTACTTAAAAATAAGCTACCACCAACTTTCTTCCTAGGATGCTTATGGGTTTTATATGTGCTCTTCACACTACCAGTCTGTAGATATTTTCAAAAAGTATACTTTGGGTATTTCTGGACTATTTATAGTCAACTCAACGCGAGTAACCTAATAAATTTTGCACGTTAGATTTTCATAGCAATATGTCCAAATATATCAACGATACAAAAAAAGTTATCAGAAAAAATTTATTGGAATTTTTATTTTCTATAATTTTAATTTGAAGTATTTTTTCTAAAATTTTTGTCGTTGTCAGGTGTCTTTGGATCTTTTGTGCAGAAAGTTTCCGTTGATGAAAAGATGTATCCGTATGTAAGTCTTACAATTGTGGTAGCCACTACTGTGACTTTAACGTGTGATATATTGCACGACATGTATTAATTTTTAGGTCGCTCTTTGTAGAGTCAAAAATATAACGAAAAGAAAATAAAACCAAACGCAAGCCTCTATTTTTGGTGTATTGTTATTGTATTTTCTCAGTAGCGGTTATTAAACCACTAGCGTTGGGTAGCCCATTAATATCCGAATATACAGTTTTTTACAAAAAAAAGTTAAAAAATAAAAATGTGTAAGGGTTGGAAGCATTATGCGGGTTAATTAAAGATAATGAAGAGCTGCATATATAAAGAGCACATACAAAAAAACCCAAAAATATGGAGCCACGAAGATGTGCGTAGGGATTCTAGAAAAAGTTGGTGCTACCGTAATTTTAAGTTGGCTCCTTACATTTGTAATGTATTTTTCTCTTTACAGTAGAGAGCTCAAAAATTAAAATTTGTACCATTCATAGGCCCATGATTTTTATGTAGAGCCGAAAATTTTTTGAGAAGGTGGGTTTGACAGCTTAATAGAAATAGAAATACATACCCTATCCAAGTAGCCTAATATTAAATGGAGCATTTTAATTATTCTATAAAAATAATCTAGGGCAGAAGTACCACTTATGGTCATAAGTTTAAGAACTTTCGTTGATTTCTGCAAAAAATTCCTTCAGTTCAAAGCAAAAACCGCATATGTCCTTGACATTTTTGGACTTATGCGGTTTTGGCTGGAAATTGAAGGAAAAGGTCGCTTTTGATCTGTCCTATTATTTGTATTATGTTTGGTTATGTTATAATATTGTCATTGTATCGTGTACTACATTTACTATGTGTTGTGAATTGTAGTTTTGTAATTAGAAAATAGTGGCAACAATGGCAAATGAACATGAAGTGAGTACTGAGTGGCCAAAGAAAAAAGAAAACAAGATTAAGAAAAATGTCTGATTAAACAGTTAAAAGTTTAGGGTAAAGAACATATCCGTCACAAAGGAAGGCTGATTGTAGCTCGTAAAACTGGTGAAGTATGCAGATATAGCATTTTTAACATTTTGTTCAACATTAAGTAAAATTTACACTATTTTTCCTTAATTTTGCAGTTGCAGAAATGTATGTTTTAATAAAATTTGCCAAAGGCAGGTTATATTGGCACAGTTTAACGACTTGAGTAACAAAAATATCCAAGATTCACATTTAGCTTGGCTGATTTCTATGAACCAAATCCAAAGAAGGCGTTCTAGAGGTAATGCGATTAATAAAGCACATGAGGCTCCTTTTACCTATAAAGTGCGTACCAAGCAGATGGAAATAACGGTCTGCAAAGAAGCTTTTCTTAGTTTGTTAAGAATAAAAGATGCTCGGATCAGGCGCATCAGGGATCCATTAATGATATCAGGGGCATCACCGGTGGACAAAAAAGGCTCTCATAAAAACAAACCTAATAAATATCCAGAATACATAACTGACATTATTAAAGCTTATATTCAGACATTTTCTGCCCGGCCTTCTCATTATTCGCGACGTAAAAACCTTAATTGCCGCTACTTGCCGGAAAGTCTTTTAAAAGTATGCACACTTTGGTTTTGGAACATTTTCGTATAAACGTATCTTACAAAACATACTGGAAGGTCTTTAGAACACATTTCAATATAGAATTTGGGTTTCCAAGATCCGACACTTGTACGGATTGTGATAAATTTACACCGAGTATAAATCGCTTAAATCTAGAGCTAGAAGAAACAGTAAACATCGAGAGGAAGAAAGAGCTACATCTTCGAAAGGCAGAAGCATTTCTTAAGATGAAACGAAAATATAAAGTAAAAGCTCAAACAGGTGAAGTATGTTATGATTGTTAATAAACTTCAAAATGTTTAAACTTTATGTGGTGAATATATCTAAGACACTAAGCAATTCTTTACACAGTTTACAAACATTTGTTAAAAGTATTGAAAATAAAATAAAATAGTTTAAAAATACTTTTGTAATACGTTCTTACAGGAAACTAAGAGCGCAATCACATGATACTAATTTTCGAAAGATCGTTCAAATCACATCAAATATAAAGCGCAAGTTTATGTAGGTAAATTATATTAATATTAAAATAATATTTTAAAGCATGCAATAATTTTAACTTATCTTTCTTATCGATGACAACAAAGAAGAGTAAGATGATTCGTATTCCAAAACGGATGAGTAGTAACATAGACAAGTAGAAGAAAGAAGCAGGAACAAAGATGTCGTCGGCTGGATAGATAAATAGGTCCAGGTGTTAATCCTCTAGGTCGCCGGTTTATCTTCCATAAACACCTTGAATGGACAAGTAGTAGCTGGTTAATAAATCCTCCGATAATATTAAGAACTTGGCATGGGGTTTATTTTTGTTACCAATTAATTAATAATAGTAGTTGATCAGATTTTACCCATTTAAAACTGGAACTAAACTTTCTACGTCAAAGGCACGATTACAAAAAGAGGAAGAAGGAAAAAGTAACTATCGGACGAGTGGATTTATAAAAGTCCAACTCCATGCGGAACAGAAAAAAACTGTCACAAGTACCATCAAATTTACGAAATTTCAACCTCACCAGTTTGATTGACTTTCGTTGACGTTTTGCAGATATGTCATTTTTGCTGCATATTTTATTTTACTGCTGTTTGAGAGCAGGCGATTCGAGATTGTCATTTTGCCAACATATATGGCTATAATAATTGATCGATCAGACTTATGTAACTACTAACACATATGTCGACAAAGTTGCCTTCATGCAAATGCATTTTCGTACGTTCAACGTTAACATGAGTCCACACTAGATGTCGCAACACTTACTATTAACATCATATAAAAATTAATTCCACATCACATTGACCATTCTTTGGAAACGTGTTTGCTTATCTTCATTTTTAACTTGCGTATAAGGATTCTCGCACATTGCACCAGATGTTAAATAAATGTTTATACCCTCAAACATTTTTGAGACGCACTGCAAGTATCGTTACAAATGGAGAATAGAACGTTTCTACCGCCAGTTCATCGCCGCCGTTTCTACGCGGAACAGTTCTAAACTGACCGTTTCTACACCAGCCGATTCTACGTCGCATTCAATGTAAAATTACAATTACAATAAGGGAAATTTTATTGTTTAAACACATAGTCATAGAAAATAAAGTAGACAATACAAAATTATCGAATCATTTAAAAAGTAGCATTAACATTTATTTTAATTTAAAAGAATAAAAGAATTTCCGAATGGGTAATCTAAAACACCGGGGATACAATACAATCGCCGGGATTACCTTAATGATTTTATGATGAGGTTATCACAGACCCATTAGCACAAAAGAGGTAATATACAATCGCCGGGATTATTTTAATGATGTTATGTGTTCAACAGTATTTGGTATAAATCTGGGGCAGGAGCCCTTAACACATCACTTTAAGTGTATTCACCACAAAATAATTATTACGTTAGTTAACAGTGATCTTAATAATGGAACCAGCAGTTCTCAGCAAGAGGAAACGAGAAGTTTTCCTATAACGGATATTTGTACGTTTTCGACAAAGTTAGTAAAAGGGACGCGAGTTTACAATTTTGGCGGTGCGAAGAAGTGGGTCGCTGTAAAGGAAGAATTCACACGAGGGCTGAAGAAGTGGTCAACGAAAACAACAAACATTCTCACCCTTCTTCGGCAGCAGCCATACAAGTAGCAACTGTTGTCACTAAAATGAAACGTCGTGCAGAAGAAACTATTGGAGGGCACAAGTGTAGTTATAAATCAGTGTGTAATCGACGTGCCTCACGCTGTTTTAGCATGTATTCCAAATAATTTAGCCCTGAGAAAAATCATCAGAAGAAAACGGAATCAAATGAATGCTGCATCTGCTGATCCCGCAGACCTAAACGATTTTGTGTTGCGAAATGTATATGAAGTATATGTGCCTCAACCAGGAACAGAAAAACCTTTTTTGCTAAGCGACGATGGAGAGGGAGCAAACAAAATTTTAATTTTTGGAAGAGAGAGCTGGTTGTACCATAATGCTAATACATGGTACACTGATGGTACCTTCGTAATAGCACCGAGGCTATTTTCCCAAATTTATATTGTTATGGCAACAAAACACGGAGGAGTGCATCCTATATTGTATGCTCTGTTACCTAACAAGCAGCGTGTTACATACACACGTATGTTCGAACTAATTAAAACACTAGTACCAAATTTAAGTCCAGGATCATTTGTGATTATGAATATGCAGCTTTTACTGCCATGAAAGATTGCTTTCCGAAAGTAAATGTAAAAGGTTGCTTCATCCATTTTACACAAAATATGAGGAAGCATTTAGCTCAGATTGGTGTTATTACTCAATACAACAATGATGCTGAATTTGCATTGAGAGTTAAAATGGTCCTTGCATTAGCATTTGTGCCAATAGCTGATTTAGATGAATACATTGATGCTTTAGCAAATTATTTGTCAGTAAAACTTCAGCTTCTAAATTGGTTTGAAGACAGTTATGTTGGCCGGTTAAATCGACGCGGGAATGGTAGGCGCCCGCCTATGTTTCATCCAACAATGTGGAATTTATACCAGAGAACAATTGATGGAGAAGATCGCACCAATAATCATACAGAGGCAGCCAATCGTCGATTGCGTTCTGAATTAGGTATCACCCAACTATTTGGAAATTTATAGATGGATTGCGAAAAGTACAAAAAGGACGAGACGCTTATTTTGAGCAACTTATCGCCGGACATTTACCACCGATGAAGCTAAAAAATACCGTGACGCTGATGAACGTATTCAAAGAATTGTCTTAGATTATGGAAACAGGAAACCTCTAGATTATTTACGTGGCCTAGCACACAATTACCAAATGACGCAATAATCTTATTTTTCCTATTTATTCGATAATTTTTGTATTGTCTACTTTATTTTCTATGACTGTATGTATGTGTTTAAACAATAAAATTTCACTTATTGTAATTGTAATTTTAATTTGAATGCGGCGTAGAATCGGCTGGCGTAGAAACAGCCAGTGTAGAACCGTCTCGGCGTAGAAACAGCGTCGATGAACTGGCGGCGTAGAAACGTCCTAGACCCTTACAAATGAAAGTCCATGTTGCTTGTAAAACTATTTTTTTTTTAACTTTCTTAAGCAATGCAGTTTCTCTAAGTGATATTAAAACCTTCTTTTAGAAATATTTTACTTTGACTTTAGCTTAAATGTGGTGTCTTCTTGAAACACGATCAGCAAAAACCCTACTTAAGAAAAGGTTTTATTATTACTTCGGGGAACTAAATTTAAAAAAGTACACCAAATGGAATAAAATATGAAACTTAAAATTGTTACCTACTGGTAAAATGTTCAAAATATCACCGTTGTTACATTAATACTTTGACGACACGTGTATTACACCTTCAAACAACAGCCAATGAATATGTGGGTTTAGTTAGTAGAAGATGTAATGTGAGTGAAATAATATTTTAAAAAATATCTTTTTTATTTGGTGTCTAACCTTATGAAACTATAAATAATATATCCTGGTGTGGTTTTTGGCGTAACAAAAATTGTTTTTGTTAAGAGTTGAGGTTGAGAACTTAAGTAACGTTTAATCAACAATCATTTACAATAAATATTCTGATAAGGATTCCTTGAGGTACAGTGATGAAATTAAAACCACCTCCCCGGTTTCAATTTGTCGACGTTTCGCTCAACCTATGCGAACTTTTTCAAGGTTTCTTGAAATGTGACTATGACCAAACAGTATACAATGCGGGAAGAGATTCGACGTAATATTCCAGATTTAATTTGAAAACGGTCTGATAAGTATATGAAAAATCAAAATGCAATAATGTAATTATTCAGATCTTTGCACTCGTACAATGTACTCTGATGAAAGTTTTAATTGAATATTAATCGGATTTTATCTATTTTATTTTATGTATTTACTGTCGCATACCTCTCCATTTTATTTTGATCTTATGTGTAAGTTGCAGAAAAAATTGAAACAGTAATAATAGCTGTATTTAATATTTATTCAAATCAATGAACTTAAGAAAGTGGCTTTCTTAAGGAATTCGTCTAGCTTGTTATAAACAAACATTTTCTAACAAATCAAAATTGAAACAACTTAATGAGAAGTTTAGATAAATGAATTGTTTATAATGTACCTATGTATTATTTGAGTATATCTTATTCCCTGACAATTATTTATTGATAGATCTCTTTCTAAAAAATGGTAATTATTGAATCAAGGTTTAAAAATTAATACGTTATTATACTTTTAAATAATTTTGACAAAATGAAAACTTGTAAATAATAATTAAAAACAAACATCTAGCACGTGTCCAATTTTGAGAGCTTGAAACGCATGTGGTTATGGCCAGTTTGTATCTCGAAAATTGTCTGAACTACAATATTGAAATTTGGCAAGATGTAAGTAAGAATGAGTTCGTTAAAACGCCACATTTCGGATCACGTGATACCATATTGAAATTTTTTAATAGGACACCTTATATATCTTTGCACTACTGTAACATCTCTCTAATGCCAATTCAACAGTACCTATTTGTTAGTGTTTTTTGTTACTAGAAAAACGATAAATGCATTTTTATAAAGATTTATTTTGATTTGAGTGGCAAAGAAAAAAATTACTAACATAAAACAAAAGGAAATGTAACATTTTAACTTAATTTCTTACTTACAATGGGATAACTACTCACTGTTTATAATTGCCAAATTTCAATAACAACATAATTCAGATAGCTTATAAACTGGCTATAAAACCTCATGGGCCACACTGTATAAGACTAACAAACATTCCAGAAATCATTTAAAATTCCGTTTTGGAGAAAATACTATTAATTAATTAGTTTAGGGATCGGTTTATAGAAAGTCAAATTAAATTTGGTTGCAATTAAATAGTTAATTTGGCATTTCAGTGGTTGAATTTGAAAGATTCGCCAATAAGATGCCAAATTAACTATTTAATTGGAGTTAAATTTAATTCGACTTTTTATAAACCGACCCTATGAGACATACTTACGATGATATAATTGCAGCGCACCGAAGCAAACAAAGTTCCAGGAAAATATGTCAACTACATTTTAAAAAAACAATAGCCCAATCACAATTAAGAAACAACAACTTATACAGTTTTTAACAAAAGTTTGGATTATCAATTTGAATCTTTTTTAAAAAGTTTTGGTTCTTCCAGTTTTTGCGTTTATTTATCTTTATAAAAAACAGTTTTTTTCAAGTCTTTTACTGTGATTACTGTGATATAGTGATTTTAAATAATCGCATTATTTAAATGTATGTTAACCTCAATTTATGTTTGTTTTCTTAAGTTATTTTTTAATGCTTTAAAATGTTTTAATTAGATGATCATGTTTGATTTCAAAAAAAAATTTTCTAACAAAATTTTGTTTTTTCAGCTTTTACTTGCGTTTTAACTTGTTCACTGAAAAGTCAGAAACATCATTAAACTGTCATCGAATTCTTCGATCAACAGAAAGCTGGTGGTGTGTAGTCATTTTCCTTTATAGAATGTTTATTATTAGAAATGAAAGTCGAAAAGCTGAAAGTGAAATATTAAATTCTGCGTCTAAGAAAAAAATTAGTGATGGTTCTAATAAAATTGTTTTGTATGATTTTGATTTGGGCGATTTAAGGGGGCAAACTTACATGTTATTTTACCATAAGGCGTAACGTTAGTTAAAATCGCGTATAACGTAATGGTTTACCTTCAAATTCATGCCAAGTATAAATCAATCTTTTATTAACATGACTGTTAATAATTAAGCGCGCAAAGTTTGCTTAAAAAATAAACAAATAGTCGACGTTGTGAGTGACAAATTTCTTATTGTAATTAAGACAAAACCAGTGGCTCAATTTGTTGGTGCTTGTAACATGTTTGAGATATTGCTATCTAGGCGACGTAAGTCTTTTGAGAATATTCTAAAAGTAAAATGCAACTGTTATTAATGAACGTTTATTATTGCCCATAAGAGTAATGTAAATCGTAGTAAAAATTTTGTCAAGAGATAGCGCTTGTGCCTGTAACTTTTAGATGATTTTCTCATAATATCAAAAATACTTTCCATTTTACCACGTGAAATCATTGGTTAAAACCATAACATTTTCTTATAATTATATGATTTTCTCCCTGTCTTAGATTAGCATTTCATGTTTTCTAATTGATATACTTCAATTTAGGTACGTGTATTATCTTTATATTATTTTTATTACCGGTTTTGTATTTGTTGATTTTAGTAGAATCGAAAAACTGTAATGAAACACTTGAGCAATCTTCACTAGAACCTGATGTAAATATTTGTCTGTGCGTTATGTCGTAAAAGAGGCTTATCATTCTCGGACATTGTCATAGCCCTAAATCGCAAATTTTTTTAGTCGAATTGCAAATTCTGGATGCGACGATATGGATATTCACTTCACCAATGAACAATAAACTACACTTCGCTAGTTAAATCGCCACCTCAAATAAATTAAATTTGTAGTAACCTACTAGAAAACAAATTTTAGTACTAGTTTTTCTGTGGTACTAGGTAATTTCGGCGACGTACGTTCACCTATACGGTGTCGGTGTTAACAATAACAGTATTGTTTATGCTACTTCAGTTTCATGCAACTAAATAACTAATTTTAATTTATGTTTTTCTGATAAAAATAATAACGCGTAATCGAGATTAATCTTGTTTTATGTTTTTGTGATAATCCTGTAGTAGTTTTTATTTTCAAAGCGTATTTATTTATTTCGACCTTCAACTATAATACAAACAAAACGTTGATTTATTCTAGAACAAGTGGCTTCCTCTATTTGAATGAACCTCCATGTTACCAAAATTGGTTTCCACTAGTGCAGCACCTCATTTAAGCGGCATTTTTTGCATGCA
This sequence comes from Abscondita cerata, assembly GCA_030710515.1. NCBI lineage: Eukaryota > Metazoa > Arthropoda > Insecta > Coleoptera > Lampyridae > Abscondita > Abscondita cerata. Next base: position 564,064 of record JALBCR010002424.1, on the reverse strand, counting down.
TGTGCCGCTTTTTTGCAATCAGGATCAATTGACGCAAGTGGCATCTGTTGACAGTGAATTAAAGTAAATTCAATCGCTTACCCCCTTAAAGTGAACTGTTCACGAAGTTTACACCGTAGAAAAGAAGGTACCAACGATGAACATATTAGTTCAAAAAATACATCATAAAGTTAACCACAAACGTGGTCCAGATGCTTTTCAAAAAGCATTATTACAAATAGGGTTTAAATACAAAAAGTGTCACAACAAAAGGAAATTGTTAATGGAGCGCAATTATATTCTAGCTTGGCGTTTTTGCTATTTAAGGAAGTTACGAGAGAATTATGCTTTGGGTGTAATGCAGAAACCAGTTACAGACGAAACTTACATACATCCTTCTTATGGAGTTACTAAGTGCTGGCAATCCAAAAACGGGCCTGGTGTGTACCGCACAGAGATTCTGACAGAGGTACAGGGTTATTTATTATATTTTGACTCCTACCTACAGCTCTTATTATGAGTTATAGAAATAAACTTTAAATACACAAGTTTTAGGATTTTTCACGTAGTATCTTTTGGTAATAGAGGAAATAAAAAATCGACTTCATAACATTGTAAAAATTATTTGAGTTATATTTTTTAAATAGAACACCCTGCATATTATTATCACAAATAAAACATCTTATTGTTCTGATTTCAAATATATATACTTTGTTGGCATTTGATTCAGCCACTTTTATGGCAGAAATTAATTTACTTCTAAAATTATTTAAAACATCTATCAAATGGGTTATTATTGTTTATGCAGGTAGATCATACAAATTTGTGAAGAATAGACAATTGTTTTTTAAATCTCAGACAAAATTTGGAGACTACCATGACGATATGAACCATAACCACTTTATGCAGTGGATGCAGAAACAACTAATTTCCAATTTGACTGCGAACAGTATTGTTGTTATAACGCTCCATATCATAGCGTTTAAATAAACAAACCACCAAACCAAACAAGACAAAAATAGAGGTTAGGAACCGGTTAGAGGGTAATGAACTACTGAGCACATTATACTGAGCTTGCCCCCTTATCGTTGCAATTTAAATACAACTGAGTTTATCTGGAGTTTTGGAAAAACATAAAGTTGCAATGAATAATGTATTACAAAACGGTTCAGAGATCAAGAAATTTGTAAGAAAGGCAATTTCAGAAATCACCGTCAGATTGGGAGAAACATTACAATCATGTCAATCGATTAGTTAATGAAATGTGGGATCGTGTTTAGTTTTTAATATTATTGATTTAGTGATATTATTCCGATTAATTAAAGAATCGAAACATGTTATTAAATTTTTTTGGGTTTAAGACATTGATCGTTAATTTTAATTAATTATATTACCACGAAAATTAAATGCACGTGTTCTAAGAATTAAAATTACTTTCCTGCTAGAATTTCTCTATTGCAACAGTGAAGGCAGGCCAGAATCTTGCGATATAAAGTTAGATACCAAACCTAAAATTATTTCATTTTGCCAACAAAAAATCTGAATGTACCGTCAAAACTAAAACGACGTCAGCCACGCCCCTCCAGGCCTTTTGTTTGCTTCGGTTTGCTGTACATAGTATTTTTCCTCGTTTTTTCAAAAATGTACTTATTTAAGCATTTTTTTAGTACAATTGATTAATAATAATCGTTATTAACAGGAAAAATTGTTTAAACCGTGATTTATCACAGAATAGTTTTCTAAACGTCTTATGTCCAGTTTTACAAAATTGAGTCAAGTTCAATATTAGAATAAATAAAATGGTATCAAAGGATTAAGCATAGCAACGATTTTTTTATTAATTTGATTTAATCGAGTATGCCGAAACTAGCTATTAAACAATAGTTATTATAATATGTGGCAACTATATTCCATTAGTATGTACACTCATGAAATTTAAAACTTGGACACCACAATTTCTGTAAACAAAAGTTTGCACATTGTGAAGCGGGCTTAAGGGTATCATTTACAATTCTAACAGCAGGTAGTCTCAGCAGGGGTTATCTTATAGAAGGACTGTAGAATGAATCATTACACTAAGCACGTTTTAGAAAATAGGTAATTTACGTTGCTTACTTAATTTTTTTTCTTTAAAGAATATATTTGAAGGTATCGCTAATTAAACACCATAGCTCGATTAATTATTAAACTCTCTATTCATAATATTTAGTCCTTACAAAATGTATATTTTATGACGTTTCATTTTTTCTGTAGTTAATATAAAAAGTGAAAATAAAAACTAAGGCAATTCTTATTGTCAACGTATATATTTAGTTTTTGACAAGAATTTATTACATAATTATAATTAAGATACCAAGTTATAGTTTAAAATTAAATGAAAACTTTTTTTTAAATAAAGGTATTACTATATAAATAAATATAAGAAATCAATAATGGGTGTGACCTCCATTATTATTGATACATTCTTGGAGGCGTCTGCTCATTGACGCTATCAAGGTATCAATATAATTAATATTAATCGTTTCCCATGCGGTATCAATGGCTGCAATTAGTGCATTACGGTTTACTGGTATAAAATTTGGCCCTTATTGTCTTCGAATAACAGCAAGTATTCAAGCCCAAACATTTTTGATAATGTTAAAATCTGGGCTTTTTGCTGGCCAGGGTAGTTAATTATCGAATGTTCCAAGAAAATATGTGTAAATAGTAAATGGAATCTACTCACGTAATGTTAAGTCGTTAATTATAGTTACATAACTCTCCTTTCATAAGATATAGTTCATATTAATATGCTTATTGTAAAGCTTCGTACACACCTGAACAACAAACCGAGGAACAAACAGAACAACGAACCGAACGGCAATCGGAACATTAATTTGGACGGTGCTACGTACGAATTTTAGAACAGATTCGCAAGTCCTGATTGTTCCACGAACGGTTTGCGGCGTTCCCGCAACTTGTCGGTTTTTTCTCCGACATCAAAGAAAATGCGCGCGAATGCGTTTGCAGGTTTGGACGAATCTAAACAAAACGGCGAACAAACTTATGCGGGAGAATTAAATTATTTATTTTTGTCCTCCCTTTTGTGGGTTTGTTGTGTTTTAGGTAATATTATGGAGTTGACAGGAAAAAATGTTTTAAATTAATCAGTGTTTAAGAATGCAAGAAAAAATGATGTCCCTATTAGCATCATTTGGGCGGGAAATTTCCAAAATAAAAAAAGCGAAGTAAATTATAATTTTTTACTCTTCTTTGTGCGTAAAAATTTGGTTGGCACTATCTTCTTGTTTTCCGCAATTTTCTCTTCTCAATAATAAATATATATGAACTGAAAACTACTGAAAATAATTATGGAACAGCACAAACGTTCCGTTTGTTGTTCGGATTGTGGAAATCATAAAAGATCGTTTGTCGTTCTGTTTGACTTTCGGTTCGTTGTTATGTTTGTTGCTCGGTTTGTTGTTCAGGTGTGTACGAAGCTTTACAACTTAAGCAACAATTTTTGGCGAATAAAGATTAGTTTGTGATGTAATATTAGAAACACAAATTTATATCATATCAAATTTATGACAACTTAAAACCAAGAACGTGTATGTTATTGCTAAGAAATTATTAAGGAAAAAGCGCAATTGCAGTGTAAATATTTATAATTAGATATTTTCGAAAGTTTATAAGTCCTCTATTGTAATCTTAATACTTAAAAGAAAATCCTGTCCATTAGCATTATAAGGAAATGGCTTTTACTTTATGAATAAGTTTCAATAACAATAGAATATCCTTGCTTGTTTAATTTACTTCCTTTGAGTCATATTGCTCTAAGGGTTGTTACATTGGTCATTAGAAGTATGTAATAAATAAACAATTACCTACTGTTTGAGAAGGAGTAGTGTGAATTATCTCGAGTTGTTTCATATACACATTTTCCCGGATGCCGTATAACTGCACAAAAAAGATTAAAGGAGATGGAAATAAAGAAGTATAATGCTGCTGCCAAAGAAGTTCTTAGTGACGAAAATATGAGACGTCGTCTGAATTTGCAAGGCGATATGTGAACGAACCTTTGGAATTTTGGAATCGAGTGATTTTAGCGACGAAAAACGTTCAATAGCCGCAACGATGGACCACTAAAAGTTTTTAGAATGGAAGGAACTCGTTACGAAAATAATCACATATGTCCTAAAAACGAAGTGGTTATTTTTCTGTGAATGTGGGGTTGGGTTAGCGCGCGGGGTCCAGGAGTTTGTTGGGCTATCGATGGACGTCTTGATTCTGCTGCGTATTTAGATATTTTGAAAACTATTATGAAACCTTCAGTCGAAGTGTTTTATCCAGACGAAGATTATATTTTCCAACAAGTAAGTATTCTTATTTCACTATACTTTCTCCAAAAAATAGTTCGGGATCTGTTGAATTAACATTTTCATAATGTACTTTTGTTGTTAAAGAGAAAATAACTTGGAGTTGTTACCCTGGCCAGCAAAAAGCCCAGATTTTAACATTATCGAAAATGTTTGGGCTCGAATACTTGCTGTTATCCGAAGACAACAAGGGCCAAATTTTATACCAGTAAACCGTAATGCACTAATTGCAGCCATTGATACCGCATGGGAAACGATTAATATTAATTATATTGATACCTTGATAGCGTCAATGAGCAGACGCCTCCAAGAATGTATCAATAATAATGGAGGTCACACCCATTATTGATTTCTTATATTTATTTATATAGTAATACCTTTATTTTAAAAAAAGTTTTCATTTAATTTTAAACTATAACTTGGTATCTTAATTATAATTATGTAATAAATTCTTGTCAAAAACTAAATATATACGTTGACAATAAGAATTGCCTTAGTTTTTATTTTCACTTTTATATTAACTACAGAAAAAATGAAACGTCATAAAATATACATTTTGTAAGGACTAAATATTATGAATAGAGAGTTTAATGATTTTTTTAATAACTTACAATAATTAGTAGGTTAGATTTATTTAAAAATAAGTAATAATCAGTCAACCCAAATAACCATGTTTAGTTTTTGATTTAATTTAAAAGTTATTGCTTGTAGACGTTTTTTAAATCAAAATTATTTCTAATTTTATTTTGTAAACATTTCCTAAACAAAATTTTGATTCGATAATTAATCGAGCTATGGTGTTTAATTAGCGATACCTTCAAATATATTCTTTAAAGAAAAAATTAAGTAAGCAACGTAAATTACCTATTTTCTAAAACGTGCTTAGTGTAATGATTCATTCTACAGTCCTTCTATAAGATAACCCCTGCTGAGACTACCTGCTGTTAGAATTGTAAATGATACCCTTAAGCCCGCTTCACAATGTGCAAACTTTTGCTTACAGAAATTGTGGTGTCCAAGTTTTAAATTTCATGAGTGTATACATCCTTTTTAAGTATGAAGGTTATTTACAATTTTTACAATTGCTATCCAGGCAACACACATTACGTTGACACATTTTTGCAGTATGGTTATATCTCTTTCCATATTGTATACTCTTTGCTATGACTCTTTAAATTCAGGAAGCCTTGAAAAGTTAGCATAGATTGGACAAAACGTCGACAAATTGAATTCAGGTTAGTGAATTTAATTTCATCCCTCCACCACAAAGAATCCTTACGAGGATATTCATCTGTAACTAGAATTTTGAAAATATGTGATTCTAGACAAAGAAAGAGAGATTCCACAAAAAATATTTATTGAGAAGAATAATTAATTTTCTATTAGTATGTCGACATATTACTCGCGTTGCGTTGGGTTGCTCTACAAAAATATTAAAGAATGGTATAGTTTTCTTGTTGAATGTGATATTACATATTATCAAAATATTAAATTAAATTAACATATTAAACCATATTTTAGGTTTCAACGGCAAAGTTTCTAAAAAGATCCCATAACAGCACTAGTCTTGTACTTTAGTACGTAGTGTGCTAATTTTCAACTTTTTGTTTTTTTTATCATCGTCCTAATTCAGTCGTCATCTTACGAAAGCAAGCGAATTATTTATTTGTGTTAACAGGTGGTAGATTGAATCAAAATATATTAGAGACTTGGAATAACAAATATAATTTGTTGGTAATAAAGAATTTTAAGGTTTCTATTCAGTCTCGAAGACACGTAAATTAAGCAAATCTGAAAATGGCGAGTTTTTTGCTAAAAAACCGAACTAGCAGAGAGTTAAACATACAAGATACAAAACGTATTCTTGGAACACTTATTAGGGCTCTGGAAACATGAAAGAGTTGGTCAATGTTAGAACAAGTCGATGAAAGATGATGTATGGGGATAGCCAAGAATTCGACACGATTGAATGGGTTAGAATTGATGGATTATTATTATCTTTGTAACGAATTCTTGAAGCTGAAATTATTGGAAATCTTATTGACGTAAACTTTTACTATTATTGTTATATAACTTGGAAGTTTGTTGAGATTCTCAAGACGATGCATTGGGTTTTGAATTAAATCATCTCTAGATTTTCCATTTTCATTAAAACTAAAACTATTTTTTAATCTTTAAATTACTGTTTAAAACAAAAAGTATGAGGAGAAATGTAATACTCTCCATGTCAATAAAGTTATGCAAGTCTCAGAGCTTAAGATCCTCGACCGAACGACCACGTACTCTCAATGCAACTCGACCGCAATAGATAACTTTCCTGACTTTAATATAAAATACAATTTTTTACCCACTTGTAGACCGTGCAATACCTTTTTAGTTTCAGTTTGGGTGGCTTTTACTAATATTTTTTCTCTTAAATTTTTATTATTGTAATAAAAAACTTTAAATATAATTAGATGTGTTATGTATTTACAAAAGCTTTTGTACAACAAAATAATATAAATTCTCAAAATATTTCAAACAAAACAAAAATGTAAACAATGCATTGAAAAGTTTTAAATGAGTAAAGTTTGGAATATTTCATTTCAATTGCGATCAATAAGTCTCATTAATACTATCTGTGTATTTTAACCGGTCCGTTACGATAAGAGCCCTATAATGTCTATTGAACGAGACAAAAAGGCGCTAAGTAAAGAGTAATTGTTAACGGTTTGTTTGATTTAGTTTTACATTGCGGCTATTGAAGATTTAATGTTAATGTGCAGGTTAACTGTGTTTCTAAAAAATCGATAATTTTGGTTGCTAACGAAATACAGCTTCATTATTCTTTCAAGTAAATTCTTAATTCTAGTATTTTGTTTGAATATTTTATTCATTGAAACTGAATTAGCTTTAAAAGTAATAAGTTATACTGGTATTTTTTGAACAGATTTCGAATGCAATTACAATGATACACTACGTTATTTCGTTAGCAATAAATTGGTATTAGTGTTGAAAATGACTACAGTTTGTCAGAATGGCTAATAAATTACGTTATTTTGAGCAATTTGAGAACAGAATAAAATATCCGTTTTAACGACTTAAAAATTGAGAGAAATAAAATTCTGAAGTTATTTTTTTAACAATAGACAGTCAAAATTCTCGCTCTTGAGATATAATATTTATTCTGAAATACTTGCTTCTTATGGGTTCTGCATGATTTCCGTTCCACAACAAGTAACATAATAAATTTATAAAATGTATATTCCATAATTATGGTCAATGAAAGCATTCTCTAAACTGTCAGCGTTAGATATAAACAATAGAGCGTAGCGAAGCCCGCAATATCACATGAGTTACAAAATAGCATGTTTCATTACAATATTTTTTCTAATTTGGAAAAAAAAGTTTAAAAAATAGTAGATTATTTTACTAGGAGTTAAACAATATAATTGTTGAGCTTAAAAGTTTGATGTCTCGGCTAACGCCTCGCCAGCAAATTACGCGAAACAATTATATTTTTTAACTCCAAGTGAATTATATTATTTTTTCTTCAAGCGTTTATTGCTAGTTTTCATGTGTTATTTTCAAATTTTCGGGATTCTCGAGTCTTCAAGTTGGTACTTTACTATTACATTCATAATATGACATAACCGAGGTACCAACCTCTAAATAGTTGTGGAAACAAAATAACTGTTTTGCTTTTAATGTCTAGACAGTAAAAAGAGTTTTTAGCGTCTGCCAGTAATTCAATAATATGACGTTTTATTGTCGCTTGAAGAAAAATCTCTTCTAAATTCAAATTCTTATCAAATGTGACCGATGTTACCATGGTCACCATTTCCAAAACAAATGTCAAAGTAATCTGACAAGTGTCGAAAAATTTTACTTTTCGTAACTAATAACATTTTGACATCTACTTTAATTATGAAAAAAGTCACTTTATGTATTAAAATTAAAACAATTGAGGCGTGTTTGGCAAAAACAGCATAAGTCCCAATTTACCGAAAATGAGGTTATGACGCCAATGGGTGCAGGAATATGATACATGTAGTGAATTCCTACAAAAACAGCATAGCGCCAAAATTAAACTATCGTTGATTCCTGCAAAAACGACATAAATCCTTCAATTCAAGGCAAAAACCGCATATGCCCTTGAACACTTTGGACTTATGGGGTTTTTGCTGGAAATGGATTTGTAATATGTTTGGTTATGTTATGATATTGTCATTGTATCGTGTACTACATTTACAATGTGTTGTGAATTGTGGTTTTGTAATTAGAAAATAGTGGAAACAATGGCAAATGAACATGAAGTGAGTACTGAGTGGCAAAAGAAAGAAGAAACGAAGATTAAGAAAGAATGTCTGATTAAACAGTTAAAAGTTCAAGGAAAAGAACATATCAGTCACAAAGGAATGCTGATTGTAGCTTGTAAAATTGGTGAAGCATGCAGGTATAGCATTTTTAACATTCTGTTTAACTATTAAGTAAAATTTACATTATTTTTCCGCAGTTGCAGAAATGTTGTTTTAATAAAATTTGCGAAGAGCAGAGGCAGGTTATATTGGCACAGTTTAACGACTTGAGTAACAAAAATATCCAATATTCACATTTCGCTAGGCTGATTTCTATGAACCAAATCCAAAGAAGGCGTTCTAGAGGTAATGCGATTAATAAAGCACATGGAGCTCATTTACCTATAAAGTGCGTACCAAGCAGATGAAAATAAACGTCTGCAAAGAAGCTTTTCTTAGTTTCTTTGGAATAAAAGATGCTCGGATCAGGCGCATTAGGGATTGCTTAATTTATATCAGGGGCATCACTGATGGACAAAAGAAGCTATCATAAAAACAGTACTAATAAATATCCAGAATATATAACTGACATTATTAAAGCTCATATTCAGACATTTCCTGCCCGGCAATCTTATTATTCCCGACGTAAAAACCTTAATTACCGCTACTTGCGGAAAAGTCTTACTCTTAAAAGTATGCACACTTTGTTTTTGGAACATTTTGGTATAAACGTGCCCTACAAAACATACTGGAAGGTCTTTAGAACACATTTTAATATAAAATTTAGGTTTCCAAGATCCGACACTTGTGCGGATTGTGATAAATTTACACAGAGTATAAATCGCTTGGATCTAGAGCCAGAAGAAAGAGTAAACTTCTAGAGGGAAAAAGAGCTACATCTTTGAAAGGCAGAAGCATTTTTTGAGATGAAACGAAAATAAAAGCTTAAGCAGGTGAAGTAATGTGCATAAGCTTTGACTTTATGCAAAACCTTCCTCTCTCCCAATACCTTTATATCCCGTATTTTACTCTTGACAACTGTGGTATTACGTTTTTGGAATCCACGATCTAAGCACTAATGAGGTCAAAATGTGTACCTACCTAGAAAGTGAAGCCAAAAAAGGAGCAATTGACGTACTATGATTTTACATTATTTGAAAACAACATTCACAATCGAAACATAGTAATAAACATGGTGCCACTATATGCGTTATGAATAAAGTTACTCAATTGACTTCAATTTCATTTAAGTTGACGTTCTGTCAAATGTCGGTCGCTGTCATTCTTGCTTCATTCTGTATTTTTGTTTTACAATTACTGTCACTTGTTACTTTTTAAGGTTAGTATTTCAACTGATAACCACATATCTTGCCAACACTGTTTTGGTTACTTTCTTATTTTAACCAGTATCTAAATAGTAAATGCTCAAATTGACTCGGAAGTTTTTAATATTGATTCATATGCACATACTTATGACGCAGGGATCTTCTTTCCTGGCAAGAAGTTTATTTACTGATGGTTGCCTAGGGCAAAATAAAAACTACGGGATAATTCATTTTCTATACACATTGGTTCATGTACTATAAATGGTGGATTCTGTGGAGTATGTTTTCCCATGCGAGGTCATTCATATTTGCCCAACGATTCCGACTTTGCCTTGATCGAGAAAAAAAAGAGACGTTTGGAAAGAGTAGAAATACCAGTCGGGTGATCAAGACCATTTTGTGTTTTATAAAGATGACCCAAGATTTCTTCTTTGACATGAAAAGTGCATTATCCGAATTTTTCTTCCAAAATCCTAATCCTGCAATCAACATTAAGAACGTTAGAATAATGAAGATTACCAAGCAGGCTCCTGGTATCCTTTTTTTAAAAGACAGTTATAGTGGATCTTTTCGTACCAGCAAAGTGAAAAAACAAATCTTCCTTCGACAGTGAATCTGACATTTCTATACAGTGTGTTCAAGATAAGGATGAACAGCATGGGGATCTCGGAAACCGTGAGAGATACATATTCGGTTAAATTTGTAAAAGTTGCCCACTTGAGGGGTCAACATTTTGCTGATAAGTAATTTGCTAAGTTTGACTTGCTTCCGAAGATGTTCGAAAAAACCGAAATTTTGCCATTTCGTTTTCATTATATTCTGAAGTTATTCGAAAAGTTATCAAAAAACTGAATGCACTTTGTCATTGCCACTTTTTATGCTCTGCAAGATGGCGTTTACAAATTTTCACTACAAGGTTTTGTTTCGAAGAAACCATCATCAACTTTATTTTTTTATGGCACTCAAAAAAAGTACACTTTGTATAAGAAAGCAAGATGTTCTACACAATATGGTTATTTGTAATTTTATTAAGAAAAAATAACGTTCCAGTAAATTTCTAATCTTTTTATCTAGTGTGCGCTGAATGAAACCATGGCAGCAAAAAAATTAAGTCTATTGTTAGTTCTGACAGAATCGATTCTATTGACATAGTAGTATTAGTCTGGCAACGTCTTTCAGTGTAGGTCATATTTTACAATGGAACACGTAAATTTCACTTTTTGAAATAAAATATATATAAAATAGTGTGTGTTGAAATAATTGCGGTAAACAGAAAATGTTGTTGCGCTCGAATGTATTTAGCTGAACAGTACAAGTTGTTTGAATGAACCGTATTCTTTTAAATTGGACACCAAACGTCTAAATATGGACTTTGCTGGTTGCCTCCGTTCCGGGTACTTGCTCAAATACAAGTGTTTGGCTTTTACATAATTTCTCCGGCATGTTATGTAGCAGGACAGCATATCAACTTTCTCTTCATTTGTAAGCATTACTTGCTCCATTGTAAAATATGACCTACACTGAAAAACCTTGCTAAAGTGATACTACTTTGTCATTCAAATAGATTCTGTCAAAATTAGCAATGAAAGAAATGAAGTTGATTGTTAATTTGACCATTTTGTGTAGTACATAGTTGAATTCGTAATGAAAATAGTGTTATTATACAAAGTGTACTGTTTTGAGTGTCATAAGGAAAAATAAAGTTGATGATGGTTTCTTTGAAATGAAACGTTGTAGAAAAAATTTGTAAATGCCGTCTTGTAGAGTAAAGAGAGTGGCAATAACAAAGTGGATTCAGTTTTTTGGTAACTTTTCGAATAACTTCACAATATAATGAAAACGAAATGGCACATTTTTGGATTTTTCCGAATATCTCCGAAAGTAAGCAGAACTCAGCGAGTTTCTCAACAGTAAAATGTCGATCCCTCAATTAGGCAACTTTTTTCAAATTTAACCGACACTGTATCTCTCACGGTTTCCGAGATTCCCATGCTGTTCATCCTTATCTTGGACACACTGTATATTCGCCCAATTCCCATTTCATCTAATAAAGTTGAAAATTTGAAGTCTTTGTTGCCTCTACTTTAGTCATATAACAACAAAATATATTACCAAAAAATTCTTGAAGACCTCCGATACCCTGGACGAAGCAGAGGATATTGAGCAAGATGATAACTGTAGTGGCTGTGATGATTGATAAAATTTAAAATTTCCATTACTTATGACAATTTGTTTTTGAGGAATAAATAAAAAAACATTAATTTTATTTCCCCAAAATATTATATCATGAGAAATATGTTTGTTTGCATGAATAAAACAAACCTGTGGAATTAGCTTTTTAAAAACTCCGTTGCATAGCCACCTAAGCTGTTTTTTATGTGTCCTACCTTTTTTTTATTTTTGGACATTGGCTGTTTTTGCTAAATACGCCTCCATTCTATTTACTTGTAAGTGACCGGCAAAGAGTTTGCAACAAATAGGAAAAATTTTTGTAATTGAGATATCCGAAAACTTCTTTTGGCAAATGAATTCAGCATATCGAATGACAAAAAAAAGCACTTTGACAAATGTCATGTGACCATTGTCATGGTGGCAATTTAAAAAAAATATTCCTTAAATATGTAAAAAGTGAGGTTAGATGACAAGATATTGAAAAATGCCTAAGAGAAAAGTTGTTCAGAACTAGATTATACGTCTATGTGCAAATTTTCAAAACACAATAAAACCAACAAATAAACTTTACAATCCAGTAATTTTTATTTATTAGTCTATCAATAGACGGTAAAGATCAAAAACATTGTTTTTTTAGGACAGACTTTGTTGCAATGCCTACAGAAAACAAAAAGGTTGAAATTACAAATTTAGAATTATTTTAAAATAGTCCTAAAATGATCAATTCCTCCATTCTAAACCCAAGCTAAACAATTTTTTTTATAATATTACCTGGATAATAAGCCATACAAAAACATACAAAAAATTTTCGGAAAAAATGCCGAAAAACTGATATTTTTAAAAAGTCGTTATTTTATTTTGAAAATTTGTACATAGACGTATAATCTAATTTTGAACAACTTTTTTCATAGACATTTTTCAGTATCTTGTCATCTAACCTCACTTTTTACATATTTAAGGAATATTTTTTTAATTTGCCGTAATGACAGTGGTCACATGACATTTGTCATTCGATATGCTGAATTCATTTGCCAAAAGAAATTTTCGGATATCTCAATTATAACAATGTTTCCCATTTGTTGCAAACTCTTTGCCGGTCACTGTATATGTTTCACTTTCGAATTGTTATTCTACTCTTGTTACAGAATCTACTAATCTGACATTGATAGATTAAAGTTTTGGAAATCTTTTATGTTTAAATAATATGTTGTAGGTATACTGTTTTTCGATGCAGTTGTAAGTTGTCTAACAAATCTCTATACCCTAAAGATGTCCCAAATGAAGAATTAATGTGGCATAAACTGCCAATACATATTAACTTTATAATATATTTTACGGCGGCCATATTGACAAATCCTGTTTAATTTATAATAATAATTGTTGATGTCCTGTACGCCTTATTTTGAGACGTCCTCTTCGCGAGTTCATCTCGACGCATGCTCATCTTGAGCCAGATTATATTTGAGTGTACGGATGGTGTTTTTATATTTTCAGTTTGTTTGTATTTTTGGTGATAACTGCAAACAAGGCATTGGTTAGTATTAATCTTTAATTTCTATATAGTGTGGTAAAATTTAGTGTACTGTTATCTGGTAGTTTTTATGGTTCAAATCATTTGGCCACTATCCTGAGATTGGGATTGAACAATGTATATTACCAAGTCAATTGGATTTTTGCTCCTTGGAGCTTCGAAAGAAAATTATGTGTCTTACTTACTTACACAAATTACTTAACAATAAAGTTGCCCTTTCATACTCTCATTAGTCTAATTCGATGTCCCACGTCCTGCCTCTCGTAATTAGTTAACATTTTGCAAATTTGCAAATGTGGGAAAAAAGCCGCGGAAAAAAGGCTATGGGATATAAAAAACTGCGGATAAAAAAAGTACGGTGCCAAACTTTAAGAGGTTATTTTCTACAAAATTTTAAAACAAACAGCTAATATAAATATGTCTTAAACTGTTTTGTTTGGTCGAGATGATTACGTGTCGAGATGTTAAATATACAGGGTTTGCCATTACTCCGGCCTTAGTTTCTAGCGTCTTGTTTAGTGGTATACTCATTTCCATTGCACGTTTTAAAAATTATTTTGTTTACATAATGTTATTTCTTTTTAAATATCAACCTATCAATTGTTTTAGAGTGTTGGATGAAAGCTTAATATTAATATTAATTTAACCAGTGTTATGACGTTAGAAAATGCGGTTCTTATTCTGTTTTTCATTGCCTCCTGTGTATTAAGATCTTCTTGAAATGCGTAAACTTTTACGAACTTCCATAAAGAAATACGGAGATCTTTAAAAGTCCATCGAGCTTTAATGGTTTGTCTGTCAGATGCTTCTAGGATATCATCGATCCAAGCAGTTTTGCAGCAGTCTTTTACAAAATTTTCTAATTCCCTAATTTCCTGATTAGTATCTTTTTGTACTATGTTTGATATTGTTTGTGAGATTGTAATCAACCAGTCCAAAGGCTAACTTGTTTTTGGAATTGTTACTGGATTCAATCATGCCATACCGTTTTGATACATACATTTTTATGGTTTCTTGAAATAATATCTTTATTTCTTTTTGTAATTGAGATTGGTTGGTCATAACATGATCCCAATGATTTTGTAACTAAATCTCTACTTACAAAAACATGGGTACACGTACGTAGGTAAGAGGTTAGGAAAATTCGTTTTGTAGCATTTGATGAAGTAAATATTGCATAAATTTGTTTACTAATAGAATTTGTTATTGGTATTCTTAAAGAAACATTCTGGTAAACGTAATGTTTTCCTCTATCTGTTGTAATAAGAACAGGGATGCTAAAGCAGAAATTTCAGTTGTGCGTGAAAGCTCGTAGTGCCGTGGTAACTTCAATATTAATGATTGTTGATTACTTCAATTCAACGTCTATATTGATCTATACACGTAAGGCAGTACGTGTAACCTTGGCAGTATGGTTATTTAATTATTTATTCGTATGGTACATTTTAAATATTGTATTGTGATGTAAGTGTTATGTATAGTGCCCCAGAAGATCAGTATAAACTTGTATAGTGTGGTGACTAAACCGTATGGTAATAGTCCCACTAGATTGAAATGTACGCGGTCAAACCGTTCTGCAGTAATGGAAGGGTGCCGCTTTGTGGATATGCATGCTTATGAATCCTGTTCCGTTGGTATTGAATGCATGCTCTTCTAGCCCGTGTCTGATATCAGAGTCCATGTTAGGCCATTTAAACTGTTGATTCAACACTCATATGCTAGTACCTATTTAGGCCTGGGTATACTGTGTTTTTATAGCACATCAAAAAGTATCTTGCGGAATGAAGGTCTAAGGTATGGTCTAGCTCGTAAGGTAGAAATATTACAATATCCGTCTGGTATTTTTCTCACAATATAAAATAGTTTGAGATTCATATTTGTAAAAATGGATTAAATTTCTCCAAACAATTAATAAGGTTGAAGTGTACTAAAAACAAATACGTTTTTTGAGCTAATTTTGCCGATGTTTCGTCCCAGCGCTTTATCAAGCATACAACTATTCTTTGTGCAGTATATCGTCAGAATACGCACAGGACTCTTCGCCTACTGGACACAACCCCCAATGAACACAACGCTCAATTTTTTTTTGCGCCCGCCATCTTGAACACAACGCCCAACTGCAGTTTTTTGTCACAACGCTGAACTTAGATGTGTCACCCACTTCGATATTTGGACGCAACGCCCAGGTTGGACACATCGCCTACTTTGATACTTGCCCAACTTAAACACATCGCCTACTGTTTTATTGACGCTTAAACTTCTGATTTCGAAAGACTGTTACAGTACTAATATGGACACGTTCTCCATCAACGATTGGACGTAATGCCCAACTTAGACATATCGCCCATTTGATTATTAGACACAACTAGGACATCGTCAACTTTGATTATTGGAGATAACGCTCAATTTCGACACATAGCCCACTTCGATTTGGACACACCATCTAAAATCATCTAAAAAGCATTTTGAGATCTGACCTGTTTGTTGGTCGACTGAAATCATAGTTTTCAGCGTGGCCGACACAATAAAACACTGTTTAACATTTACTTGTAAAATTTAGTCAAATAATAGGGAGCAAGGGCAGGTTAGAATATATTGTCTTATGATAAATATTCACGTTTACTAGCTTTTACTTTTCCAACGTTAAAATTTTCCTGCATACGTTCTACTTTCCTTATTACGGCCCTGTCTACTTTCACTGCGAGTTTAATAGGACAAGGTCAACGTCAAAATGCAATTGGGCTTGTTTCAAGTTATTTCTCTTTGTGTTTGACTGGCCACGAGGACAGTCGTGTTTGTAAAAAAACTGAACTGCGAAAGGAAATTCTAAACACGCCTGTTGTGAAACGCAAATTACACCAAATATGTAATGAGAAATGAATCGAAATGTTGTTTAGAATGAACGTTTGAAGATGAACTTACTGACCTATATTTCACCACGTGGCGAATAGTCGCTTTATTGGGTTTCTTTAATTATTACAGTTTCTTTGTCCGATCGTATTCTCTGGGATTGCCTTGCTTGATGTCTGTTGGGATGTGATTACGACCACAATTTGTGGGTTGTCTTCTGAAACCGTTACTGTCTTATGCTGTTGTAATTGGAAGGATTAGCTTCTCGACCTTTACTTGTATTCGAGAAAGTGATATGCGGAAATAAATCTATGCTGTAAGGAGGTGCCGATTAGAATTCTGTCACGCAAGATAGCTGGGACCAGCGACGTTGGGGTGTCTCGTCTTAACACGGAAAAGAGCTTTTCTTCAATACTGTGACAAATTACTTGTACTCGACGATTTCTGATCCTGTTTGTTCGTATTATTGTCAAAGTAACCTTGACTGATTTGATGAAGTACGTTATATTTAAAGGTGACGCTCTGTGTGCTTAGCTAGCTGGATAAGTTTGACGCTCAAGGAGGATAAGGACCCGTCTCACTCAATAGCAACGGCTTTTGAGTTTTGTCTATTAAATGTTGCTGTGTTGGTAATTAATTTATATTTGTACGTGTGGAATATCCACGAGAGATCACGATATTCTGTTTTGCTACTGATATATTTTTTGTATGTCTTATTATGTGTGTAACCGATTAAGCAGCTCTTAAATCGATGCAACTATTTTAATTGCCCATTAACCAAAGAGTCTGTAATAATTGTTTACATTATTACTATTATTATTATTTACATTACAGTTGTTTATTGAAATAACATATTTTTTTTAAAGTCGATTAATCTAAATAAAAATAGACGTATGTACAAACAAATTTAATTTGAATTATTTTATTTCTTTCTTCAACTTTGTGTTTTTTTTGCATTGTGCTTATAAAGCAATTTCTAAGTTAAGTGTTGTGTCCAATAATCACAATGGGTAATATGTCCAAGTCTATAAAACAATTTAAGCGATGTTTCCAAGTTGGTTGTTGTGTCCAATCATCAAAGTGTGCGATATATCCAATTTCCACTTTCATCTTTTTAATTTAATCATTATACCAATGTTATTTTACATTTCATTCAACTGATGTTGGACTATCGCACATTTTACATCAGATTACTTTTACAATTTCTTTATGATTGATTACAAATGGTTACAATTACAATGTTTACTATTTTTAATAAAATATATTTTTGGCATTTTGAACAAATAAACTTACCTAAGAAATGAACTGTTTAAAACTTTTTTTGTATATCATGAATTATGAAAACCAAAGTGTATGGTCTGCAAATTCTGCTGCTGTTACCATCTTTCGGGTATTGAAAACCGCCTGTCTTTTTCTTTTTATTAAAATCTAGATATTTTCTTTTAGAAGTTATCTCTGTTTTGAATTTCAGTGTTATAAAATTGAGTGATGAGTTTTTATCTTGCTTTAACAAGTTTCTTTACTTCGCAAACTTTTGTTCTTCTTGAAAGATGTTTCAGTACAGTTTGTTTCGATGTTTTTGATAAAAATGTTACTTAATTATATAGGGATAAATTCCATGGAGCCAATTATGGTTACGTTTATTTTCTTCTTCGAATCTGCTGACGATATGGTAAAATTTAGATGGAAGAACCTAGATTTGTTTTAAAGAATGATATGTGGTTTAATCTTCATTGGTGAAATTACCAATCAACGATGGAAATATGTATTGCAACTTCATTTACTGAGAATGTGTTCGGTGTTGTGGGTTATTAATAAAATAGAACCACAAACTCTTAATTAATAAAAGAATAATTGCGGCATAACTAATTACGGAGATATTGGTGTCGCGTAATTTTTAAACGGTTTTTTTGAAAATAACAATAATCACACTCAAATATTTAAAATATAAGCAGTTTGTTTAAAAAACCTAAACCATTTAGATGTGGAGTACTTTGTTTTTATAATTATTTTTTGGTAGATACCCACTAATCCTTTATTGATTTAAAGCATCTTGGCTGTTGTATTCTTTTCATAAACCATTAATTAATTCATAAATTGATTCAGCTGCAATGGGTAGAAGTCAATCAACTCCCGGATTAATCGAATCTAGAGGAAAAATAGCATTAGAAGATATGTGGATTCCACCGTGCCTGCCCGGTTTAACGCCTGCTTATCCGAGATCGCTTTTAGGTTCACCTCCGCGCGCACCCGACAGTCCCGGTTCTAGAGGATCACGAGGTTCGAGAGCTTCGACGAGTAGCGGAAAGCCATCGACAAACACCAGCGTCTCACGCTCGTTCAGGTAAGCTTAGTTTATTACGTTTACCTAAACGTGCATTATCTAGATTTGTCGAAACATAATTTTCGTGTTCGTGGCAGTATTTTGCGTCACATAATGTAAATGGACAACACATATAAGCTTAATTTATGATCGCGTTGACTAATTCGTTGCATATGCAAAATCCTGTTGGCCAAGCCCGATATCAACGACACATCAATTTCAAAGTGGTGTAACGTCGTGGATTTATCTGTCACTTCAATACTGATTTACAAATACGCGCGCTTTGGTTTTTATGGTTAATACACAAACAAACGCGTTTAAATGACATAATAAATTCAATCCAAAACACGTATCGGAAATATTTTATGCATTACAAAACATTTTGCTTTTGCGTCAAATAAAATCAGCATAGCTAAATTGAAAGTAAACTCAAATATAGGAATTCTACATTTATTTATTAAAAATCTTATGATTATATTTTTACTTGAATATATTTTTTTTTCACTTTCTTAGGTCTGGTTTTTTCACCCCCAGTTAATTTATCGGTTAATCGCCTTGAAACTTTATCGACTTTCTAAAAATTTGATTCGGTCAATACCTACTATGTTTCTATAGTAGTCGATAATAGTTAACTGGTGGTGAAAAGACCAGACCTTAGTTAATGAAATAGTCAAATATAAATATGACCCTACATTAAATACATATTACAACTTTGTAAATTACAGCAACTATAATCATATTTTAGTTGCATAGTTACTGTACTTGAAGATATTGATAAAGCTCATGTAAGTGCCAAGCATAAACAATGCTATGTTTCTCAATCAATATGCATAAGAATTTTCTCAAAAATCTAAAAAGAATTAAGAAATGAATGAAATTTGGAATTTAGATAGTCAAACTGTATTAATAAAGCAAACATTCTCCACCCAAAGTAACCTGTGGTTACCTGTAGGGGAGAATGGTCGAATTCCGCGCACTTAAGAGAAAAAATCATATTTCTGTTACTTGCTAATCTAACAAGCTAAAATACATGGTACCCACTTTCCACCTTGTTTCCTTAACATAAGATACAAAAATGCATAAATTCAAGTTTTAAGTAGATTTAATTCAATATTTAAAAAAGTGCATTTGCGCGAAATTACCCTCCGAAGGGGCAATTCCGTTAATGGAAAAAATAATGTGAAAAAGTTATTATAAAACGTATGTACCTAATTTGTAAACAATATAGGTACCTACTATAATTCTCATTCATACTAATTAAACACAAAAATCACAAATATAATTTGTGGGTGAATTGCGACCACTACACTCGGCATGTGTCCATTCTGAGCACTTAACGCAACGATACCACAGTTCATTATCTCTGCCAAACTCCCCACAGATACTGCATATATCTTTTGGATTTAACGGATCGATATCGTCGAGTTCATCGTCATCACACAACAGATTTTGATCAACCTCGTTTTCACTACTAGAGTCTCCAGAATCAATAAGCTTCCTAACAACGTGCATTCTTGCAGATGTGTTTTTAGACTTCTTCACCTTTCCTTTCTGCAATCTTTCAGCTTTTTGTCTGCAAAAATCTTTTTCTTACGTTCGTTTTCTTCTAGTACAGTCTTCATGGGGCTACTTGTAATAATTTCAGAATGCTTCTTTCTGGTACTTTTGGAAGCTTTTGAAGTCGCTGGCTGAGGGATTGTTGACAGAGCTTCAAAAGTGATCATTTTATCAGGTATTTTTGTGATTGGTTTTCGAATGAATTAGGAGGTACTAAGGTTTTGAACAACTAGGTTGAGGTTGAGAGTGTGATGAAGAGCTGAAAGGATTCGTTATCGCCGCTGAACCATGAGCTATATCTTTTCCTGAAATGTGTTGTTGAATTATCGGATCTTGATTTGGTTGAACATTCTCAGCATCTTCTATTGGCCTAAAATGTTGAGCTGGAGCAAAATCTTCTTTACTAAACTTATCAGGATTATAGGGGCATATTCCAGCCGTCTTAAATCCCGATACAGCCTTTTCTATAGTAGCAGTTTGGATATAAGCCATATTAAACAATTCAGCCAATTCGTAATGGGTGATTTTTTATGAACATTGGATCTTAGATACATATCGCATTGTTTATTGTATGCCAATTTTAACGGTCCATAAAACGTTAAATCTAATGGTTGTAGTTTATGTGATGTGTGCGGGGAATGGACACCATCACTATACCATGATCTTTGCAATAATTGTACACATTGAGAGAAATATGGGAAACATGATTGTCAAGCACTAATAAAACGGGATCTTCTTTTGATGATTTGATGCGCTGCTGAAAATGCTTAATCCAATCTAAGAATAAATCGCCGTTAATCCACCCATTTTTTGAACATGAATATATGGCACCTGCAGGTCCACCTTTTTCTAACTGAGGTGAATGTCTTTGTCTCGGAAATATAAACATGGGTGGAATATATGTTCCTGAGGCGCTAAATGCACAAACTATAGTGACGTTTTTGCCACGTTCCCATGAAATGACCGACCCCACTTGTTTTTGTCCTTTAGGACTCAAAATTTTGGTAGGTTTTTGTACTGTGCTGATGCCGGTCTCGTCCACATTATAAATGTTATTTTCGGAAAAACGGTATTTTTCTAGAACATCTCCCAAATTTTAAAATATCTTTGAACTTCTTCTTCATTAAAGGCAACAATCCTGCTCACACTTGTTCCTTCTGGTTTTCTCAGAGATATTACGGGGTTTCGTTTTATAAACAATTGAAACCAATCTTTTCCGGCAGCTTTCTTATCTTCGTTGAAACGATGTGTGATATTATTTTGAGATGCATATTTGAAGACCACTTCACGTAAGGTTGTTGGGGTTATTCCATAAAACATATTTGATAATTTGATAATATGGTTTGCCAATTGCTTTTCTACTGCAGGCGGAAAAGTAGGTTTGCGTCCGAAATTTGGGAAAAGGCTTGCACCTTCTTTAATTTATCCCTCAAAGTGGATTCAGGAATATCATAAACTCTTGCTGTGCTTCTGATGGGATGTCCTCGTCCAATTTCAGCAATTGCCGCTTCTAGTTGATCCACAGTCCACCTCCGCTTATTAGTTTTTCGCTTGTACACTTTAGGCATCTCTACAAGAAAAATTAGTGGAAAATATTATGGGGGTAATTTCGCGCAGCGCGGAATTACCGTCCTAATCTGCGCGGAATTACACCTCGCGCATGATTACGTATTGTTTTTAAGAATTATATTTTATTTTGAAATTTTGAATCATTCAAAAACAAGAAATGATAGATCAAACCACACGCTATCACATACATACAATGGAAATTACTGTATTTTATTAGGTAATTATCTTACCGATAACAGGTTATTTCACTATGTAGTAACAAAACATGTGCTTCGCGAATAACACTATTACCAACTTACCAGATTACAGTACACGTTAATCATATGTTAGAGTAATTTATATTTACAACGCTAGATGGCATGTTAGGTATAAGAACTCAGTTTACACACATTTTCATTGTCTATGACATATGCGTGGAATTAACCGCTGCGCGGAATTCGACCATTCTCCCCTACACACTTGTAGGTATTTACCATAAAAATTTTCAACAAAAGTTGTACTTTATATAAAAATTTTTTTTTGATAATTGAATAATTTTAATAGTTACAGTCTATTTAAAGACTAAAACTATTATTAGAAACGTGATGTGTAAACTAGCGTTATATTAATATTTTTTTTAAAAATGAAGATGGCGCCAATGTTTTTACGCAGAAGTTGATTCGTGATGTTTGAAAAATAGTTTCATGACAGAGATATACATTTGTATGACGTTAGTTACATTCCAAAAATGCTACTACATACACAAATGAGGGCTTTTTTATTGACTAAATCAATCTGGAAAGTACATTAATGTTTTTAAATTATTAGTAACAATGTAATTGTCGTTAAAGAAAAACCCTATACCTGATACCTGAGCATTGCCGTAAAAGGAAATTTCCGAATTTTTGGCGAGGCTTCTGCAGGGAGGTTTTTCTTATTCCCTTTACTCTTTCTCTTAGGTAATCATGGGTTACTACGGGCGTTTAGTACGACAATTGAATTTGCTACATAACGAGGCGGCCAACATCTTGCGTTTCCATCTGGTCGGCTAGACGTAGAGAGTTGTCGGGGATATAACCGAGCTAAAATAACACTGGGTAATCGTTACTGGTGTCCTAACAACTGGGCTAATATCGGGGTTGTCAGTTCCGATCGGATCTGCCAGACTCCACTATAAAGGTGTGATTCTTTCTTTATTACCTTGGGAGTGCCGTATCTCTACAAATAGACTTTAAAAGCAAGCAGTCGATGGTTGCCATCACAAACGTACCATCAGCACCTGATTTCGTGTTCCAGACTTTTTTAATTCGCACTTACTTATATTGCATTGTAAGTTTTATAGAATCATGATTGTCTTATACCTTCAGCTAACCTTTTGTACGAGTATTGTAAGGGTACATCACTCGGTTGATACTCGATAAGCCAACCAATTGTAGGTTTTTTTATTCAGTACACCGTTACGGATGGATCCATTCATAATCTGTTGTCCCCTGAGTATTTGCAAACGAATTGAAAGATTTAATTTTACAGTTGAAATCTAACCACTTACACAACTCATTTGATCCCTTGTATCTGTAGGTAAAACACAAGCGGTTGTATTACATTTTATAGGTTACAAACCAGGTACGTACTATCGCATAGAATTCTAATTACACGAATTAAACAGTGTCGTATTGTGCATGATTTAATTGTGATTTGTCGGATAACTTTGAACTACTGTGTGATATGATTACTGTGATAACTATAACTTGTCTCTTATCGTAAATGTTAATTGAATATAACTGTTTAATTGTGAGCTGCGTTTGCTGTCTCGTAATCCTGAATAATTTTGGTTGCTATTTTTGTGCGGTGCAGAATAGCTGCTAGCAATTAGTTCGTCGTTAGTTCTCTCTTGTCAGCTACTGGAATTTGACGCATTTAGTAACTAATTTCTCTGGGCCAGTTTCTTACTGGTGTAACACCAAGACCTACTTTTCGCTGTTCCGGTACAATTTCTACCTTCTGACCGTAACAAGTGTTAAAAAGAATTACTGAAGCCAGACTCACTCTCTCCCGAGAAAAATGTCAATTCTGTCGTAAATAACTTAGTTACCTTGGGTACGTAGTTAATTGTGAAGGGCTTCATGTAGACCCTTACAAAGTACGGGCGATTTTAGAAATGACAGTTCCTCAAAGTATTACGGAAGTAAGGAAGATTGTCGGTACAGCCTCATGGTACAGACATTTTATTCCCAATTGTTCCACCATCATTGCACCTATGACAGCTTTGCTCCACCGGCATGCCAAATGGAAATTAACGGAAGACTTTGACCGATCATTCAACTTAATTAAAAGATCCTTAGTTTCTGCTCCAATCTTAGTTGCCTTCAACTTGCCGTTTATAGTCCAAACTGATGCCTCCGGATACGAAATTTGTGCTGTTTTACAGCAGCAACATCCAAATGCGGAAAAAATAATTATTTATTTGAGCCGCCCCTTAACAAGAACTGAGCAAAAATATTCTATAACAGAGCACAAATGCTTGGCAGTTATTTACGCAATTGAGAAACTACGGTGCTATCTGGAAGGATACCACTTTACGGACATAAATGATCACCATTTGCTGGTATGGCTAAACAATTTAAAAGATCCTACTGGTCGTTTAGCCCGTTGAAGAGTGCGTCTGCAGCAGTTTGATTTTGATATCGTCAATCGTAGAGAAGCCGAACATGTGGTGTCAGATTTGTTGTCCCGATCAGTGCCGCAAGTCAATCCTGTCAGACGACACTAGCAACACTCCAGATAGATGAATTGCTAAAATGACAAAGAAAGTTTAGGAAGACCCGTTAAAATATCCTACTTGGAGAGTTACTGACTCTAAACTACATAAATACGTGCGCTTGCCGTACCCAGAACTCAAAAATGAGAATGATTATTGGAAATACGTTGTACCAAAAAAGAAATGACAAAATATACTAGTCCAGAATCATGACGCTCAAGCTTCGGGGCATTGCGGATTAAGACAAAAGTTTGAACGTATTAACAATATATATTATTGGTCAAAAATGCGAGCCGACATTACAAAGTACGTAAGCAGTTGTGCCGTTTGTCAATCCCACAAAACTGAACAAAAATCCCCTCCTGGTTTCATGGGATTCCGTCCATCTGTACATAAACCTTGGCAGTTAATTAATATAGATATAGTTGGTCTTTTGCCGCGAAGTTCCCAAGGCTACAGTTATGTTTTAGAAGTAGTATATAAGCACTCTTGATGTAGTTGAGCCTCCGGTATAGAAATATTTTGTGTAATAACATGTCATACACAGCGGTGCGTCTGCTCTCGCCGTTCTCGCACTTTTTTTACCTCACTTTTCACGGTTCTATTATAAATACAGGTAAAATTGGTTACGTTCTATATGTAACCCCTACTCAAAATATTCATTTGTGTTCGGAATTTTAAGAATTTATATTTAGTTGAAAAAAAGCTATTTCCGTCCTTTTAAAATAGAATAAAAGTTTGCCACAGAAATAGCCATTATAGTGATTATTAAATTAATAACATTTGTAGAAATAAAATAACGTACAAAAGATTATTATCTTCCGGGTTGAGCCGTGTTCGTCCTTCCTTCCTTCGTTCTCTGCTTGACATTTCGTTAACCATGCTGTTATCTTCTTCTTGTCTTCTGCTCTTCGTTATATACCCATGTTCCGATACGGTTGGTTGATGTCGATCAGTGACGGGTGGTTGGTTTTCGATGGTTGGTTGATCTTCTGTTTGGTGTTGACTAATTTTGTGGTGTCATTTGTTTTTGTGAAAAGTTAGTTTTCCGAAGTTGCCGATAGGGGGCGATACGTGTTATTCATTATTATAATATTTTAGTTACCCGTTATTTTCACAAACTTTTTCCAATTTAGACGTATAGAAATCGTCTTTTGAAAAATAAGATTATGTAACGATTTTTTCACGAAAATTCAAATGGAATGGTATACATATACACGATAGGAAATGCTATGATAGGCTGAAACCACCAGCAACAACCACAGTTTGATATCATTGGTCTAACAGTAGATATTATTATTCAAAGTTAGAACTACGAGTCACCAGATCAAATGAGTAAATAAGTCGGCTGCTTCTCAGAAACAAGTTATCGTTTGGCATCGAGAAGACAGTTATCATGATAGCAGAGATGAACTTCAAGAATTAAAATAGTAAAGTCATTGCGTTTCTTTTGAGAAATGTATCCCAAAAACGATACATGATAACATAATCATCTCTCTTGGGGCTGAATGTCAAAAAACCCTTGTTTTTCAACATAAGCCGAAAACCTTTCATCGGTCTTGATCTCCAAGGGCTCATTCCTAAGCGGAATTTGAATTTTTGTCGACCTTTGAAAACACCAATAATTATTTAACATTATTAATTTGAGATTGTTGAGATATTTACTTAGAACAGGAAAACTTTAGGCAAAACTAAATTTCTGTAATGTGAAGAACACAGGGCATAAATTGGCGCTCTGTATTATCATTAGAGATGAATTTAAGAAAACTGTTACACGTATAGTAATGCGATGTAAGGTGTTCGAATTGTGCTTATCCATTTCAATATTTGTCCTCAGTTGATATAATAGCGGCCTACATCTGAGGTTTGTAAAGATGTGACATCATTCTTAATTCTGTCTTTCGTTTTATCCTTTGTGGTAGGCCTGCTTTGAAAAACTAGATGCTTTAACCTGCCCCATAGGTAGAAATCCATGTAAGTGAGATCGAGTGATTGTACTGGTCATGGAAATAAACTGCCTTCAAAAAAGTGTGGCTTGATAACTTTTTCCGCTATGATGCTGCATCAGACATCAACGCTCTTGGTTTCAGCCAGTGTGATTTGTTGTAGACCAATAATGCATATTGTGGAGATTAACTCCACCATCACTGCTGAAAGTGGCTTCATTCGTCCATACAATTTTTGATAGGAAATTTGGCTCTTTATGGATCATTTGGCTCAACAAATAACAGTAATTCCATATCCTATCGAAGTTATTCTCCCGAAATTCTTGGTGCATGACAAAGATTTACAACCAAAATTTCACGTCACTCAAATGCAGTACCCACTTGAGCAACTCGTTTACACGTCGCACATAAGAGACTTGACACACCATTCACTGCCAGGTGAGTATTAATAACACAGCAGACCAACCTATTGTGATGTCTAAGTTTTGGCTTCAATCGCATAATACAGTACTCACAGTAGTAACGCACTCGCCCCATAAAACATTACCTAACAATTAAGGCCTGGCTCATTAACAAAAAACAATTTACATCACACAATATGGCATGTCCAAAATTGCTCTTCAAACAGATCTCATAAATTTCCTCGAAGAGTTTTGAACACAGTGCAACCGCTGGATGAAACCACTCAAATTGAAAGGTTTATCAGTAAACGTTCAAGTTTCTGTTCAACGTAATGTTGTTAAAGTATAACTTGAAAAACATTTACGAAAGCTGGTACCAATATTGCAACAAAAACCAAAACATTCAAAACGTAAAAATAAAGTTTTAGACAACACCAGAACGAAAACCATCCGACGTCACGTGTTTATGGTCCAGCAAAATTTGGTAAATTTCACAGTGTAAAAGAGATGTGTTGTAGGAATTTAATCATTAGCTATTTACATTTAAGTCACTACGATTTTAATATTGAATACTACGTAACTACCCACATTGCGGACTAGGTAAAATATGTGTAAAAATACTGAATCTTTTTATTGTAATAAAAACGAAGCATGCACAAAGTAGGTAATAGTGTCATAATAACCTCGTAAGAAAACGAAGTTATTCTCACAAGTAAATAAACGTCTTTTATCATATCATTCAACATTCAACCGACATTACAGCCCAAACCTATTGTAATAAAGGAATAATTTTCTTCTTTCTTCACTGTTTTCACATCTTCTTTGTTACATCGAAAATTCTTGCTGCAGAACAGTTATTTGATTATTTGCCCAATTTTCTGACTTTTAGTTGAACCTTCTTTCATAATTCCTTCTTTATATATTGATTTCATAATTAGACTCGCACTTTACAAATTGACGCATATGGTACTAAGTTGGACAGGACTGTAATATCTAAAAAAATTACTTGTGTGATAAGAAAGACTTAGTTACACATAATACAAACGAGTGCATGGAGTGTGCATAACAACAAAACATATGATAACTTCGTCAGCAACGCAAGGAATACATAGCTTCAACCAAAACGATTTCTGCACAGAATACAAAAATCGAAATGGATATTCTGAGATTATGAGGGAGTTTTAAATTGATGTGGTTTCATTAAGCATGTGAGAGAACTTCCCTGTCCTAATGAATATTAACATTTTTATGAAGTGCTTGTTAACTTTGATAAATGTTGGAAGAAGAATGATTATTTTGTTGTATTCGATTGTTTTAAACCATTTCAACTCGTTTATCGAGTACTTTTTCTAAAATGTTTCAATTTATTGAAAACCCATTGTTCCGCATTATTAGTTGATGTTCATGAAAAAAAATAGGTTGTTTACTTGATTGAATAAAACAGAATTCTGTTGATTCTTCTTCAATTAATTCAGAAGTTTTATGATTTTAAATTAATTTTTCCGTTTATGTACTGAGATTCTTCAGAAGTAGATTTCAATTTCTTGCATAATTCTTAGAACTGATTTGTTTACTATGTTAACTTTGTACCATCAATGTTGAGTACGTTTTTTAAAAAATCCTCGTTAACGTTTATCACATACTTGATGTACAGAGCATGCCGTAGTGTATGTTCTGTCAGGATATTGTAAGGCATAGAAAATAGTAAGAGTACTAGCAGAATAAGTGATGGGAAACGCGTCGTTGAATTTGGGACGATACTTTCCACAGATTCAAATTTGGCTCTCCTCCTAACCGTGCGATTTTAACTTTAATTTTTTACTTAAGCATCAGTGCCTCTTCGTATTCCAGGAGCTGTGTTAACTTGCAGATTGCTAGTGGGTTGAAATCATTCATTGGTTGTACAGTAGAGTTATCTGAAGATTTGATAGTTTCTTTCGCTGATTTGAAGGTGTTGCATGATATAACTGTCGTCTCCTCTCATTTAAGGTTTGACGTACCTATTACATTTTTTTATGTTGGTTAAGGAAATAATAGTATACATGCCTTTAAGATGTTCTATTTATTTTGAGTCCCATGGCTTTCTTAGTATATCTGTACTTTCGATATTTGCATAGAAGTTTTCAAATAGTTAAAATTTGTTTCCACTTTGATAATACCGAAAACACTTATTTTCAGAAATATTTGTACAAACCACATTAATAACTGGAAGATCGATTAGAAGTTTTGATCCAGACGATTTGGTAAATTCCTGTAGTAACTGTTTTGTTTTCTTATATCGTAACGTAAGTTGAATAAAAATGTAATGCTACTGTTCTATTACTTCTGCTTATTCAAAGTCACACCGCTTCATTATCATTGTCATTATATGGTGCTAACTTTGTCGTTTTAAGAAACAATTTACAAGGAATAACGGAATTATAACAAAGTTACTTACAAAAAAAACCACGAGCACATGAAAATTAAATCAACAAAGTTGATGCCATTGACACCAATATCAAGTTAAACAAAATTCTGCTTATTGTTGTAACAGAAAAATAACATTTTTAATTAAATACCTCGACCTTTGTTATTATTATTCTACATCTTTTTTATTTTATCTAATAAACAAAAGGGCACTTTGCCTAGAAGCCTTTTAAATACCGAGATACGGTAATCACCTGCTACAGTATTTCTTTAACAATATCTTCAAGACAAATTGTGAAAGAGTAGTTGTTTATTAATTACAACTTTTATTTGAATTTTGTTACAACCCATTTCGTAGAGGTCCTTACACGTTTATTACTATATAAGGGCGATGTAGAGTTCTGAGCGAAATGCGTGTTTTTTATTATAAACGTTCATTATACTCTTACAGTTCATAATTGCGTACAATGAATTTCGGCGAATATGTATTATACGGGTTCAAGTAAACGTCTTAAACAAAAGACATAAATAATTGTCCAAAGTCTTTGTGTGCCGGTTTTATCGTAGATTAGTAAAAGCATGCGACAAAGTTTGAAGCTATTAAATATTTCTATTTTAGGTACAACCCTACATTGTGATAGCATGACGCAGTTGGTATCAGAAGCAGCTACTCCGCTGCTCGGTTCTCACGAAGCATTAGAAAGTGAAATTAAGCGCCTACGCGAAAGATTACACACAGTAGAGGCCGAGAATACGGCAATGAGTACGAAATTAAATCAACAACAATGGGAACTAGAGAATCGACTAGCAGAAATAGAAATGCAAATTTGTGGTTCCCGTTCAACAAGTAGCTTAGAAGACAATGAGCGTAATCGGGAAAGTATTATTTAACAACTAAATACGCTGCCTTACCACATTTTACATGCACATACGCACGCGTTTGTTCAGTACATTGTGTAACGGCGGCCCTAACAATTTAAAAAAATTGAGAAGAAACATTTTTTTGAAATTTTAGTGAAACAATGCACTGTACTTACGCTCATAATACGTGACTGCCAATTTCGGTATTTTCTATCAGTTTTTCGACATACCAAAACCCTGACAGTGAATAATGCGGGTGTATTTGTGGTGCTTCGGAGGATAATAAATTTAATTTAGTAAAAAAATTCAAGTGGCGATCGTGACGTTACTGTGTACCTCGTCAGGATCTGTGACAACAAAATTAGTATTAAAAGAGGTGCTCTTTGCTGTTGGTTCGACAATGTTCAGAGCGAACTGAACTTAAAAAGCACACGTACAGGGACCAAGACCAAAACGATGCTAGAAGAACTAATGTACCAGCAGCAAAAGTTTATACAAAAAAACTCTCGATCTTCAAGTCAGTTCGAGTAGAGTTAGCGTGACTATAGTAAGTTCTTCCTCTTTATTAACGAAAGAACGAGAGTTTTTTTGATGAGAAAATTTTTTTCTAAAAGTATTACTGCCAAAATTTAAATTCTCTTAATTAGATTAGAAAAATAGAAAATTTTAGATCTAATTAGTTAATTTCCCGATTGCTTAAGATGACTTAGCGATTAGGACACTTTAGGTAATGAAACCCAGTGAGACCAATCATTTTTAAAAAATTTTTACCGTGTATTTGCTTGAATCATCACGATTTGATTGTAGTATAGATCAAGGGGCTCGTATCTACTGACGGACTGGTCGATTCATTTTTGAGCAATTAAAACGATCGGCCGATGTAACAAAAAAGTTTATAACCAATCTTTTTAAAGTCGTTTTATGTGTTCAAACCGTTCTTTAATGGTAAATAAAGGGTACGAAAATACTTATACCTGAAGGCTGCGCTGCAAAAAATTGTGCCAAAATCAAATTTTTGCGGCGCAGTCTCTTTATTAGTATGTAAGCAAGTTTACATGCCTTATAAATCATAAATTAAAATGAACATTATTTAAAGAATATTGTTCCAATCGTTTTTCTTAAATAAAAAAGAAGATAAATTATAAAATATATTGAATGTCCGCATGTGAACGAAAGTGAATTGCATCTTTTTACAGTTTAAAAATATGTTGTAAGTAATTTGTTGCTATATTGTTATATAGGTATATAATTAATTATTATAATGCAACAGCGGTATTGTAAAAATAATTTAAGAAACAATAATTTAATCTAATAATACATTCCCATCTTAGCTTGTGACCATTCACTAACACTTAAAACATTTTGTAACCGTTACCTAATATTTAATATGTCTTATTAAAATAAAATTATGAATTTTATTGCCATTAAAATTCGATGTTTTAATTTCAAGTTTTCCATATTTTTCCAGAAGCACTTAAGAATGGGGAAAAAAAGACGCAGTTGGTTTAATATTAATAATTTATTTTCTGTTTTGTCATAGTCTGTTTATTAGAGTGGTATAAATTGGATTTTCTTTGTATCAAGTATCAAGGAAATTTTCGTTACCTACGAATACATTTCTTTTCATGCTTAAAATCAAATTACATGTACTCCTGCATTTGAAACTCTTAAACCAACTAATGATTTTATCAAAAATTTCCCAATAGACATGTAATCAGTGTTCAAAAAGTCAATTCTTCGATCATTTATGTCGAGTAAGTGTGTAACATTTTAAAATTAAATTTTGTTAATAGGAATCAAAAAATACCTGTTCAATTTAATTGTTGCATTTTACGGCATGAGATGTTGTTGGGCATATCCTTCTTTCGGACGCTTATGTTTGTTTTTGAATTTTGCGGGTTTCCAGACGTCACCCGTTTTTAATGAAAGTTAGAGGATATGTAAATATTGAATCGGTTACCGAAATGCGTTCAGTTCTACGACCGCTTTTAAACTTGAAATCATGAACAGAGCATGTACACTCATGAAATTTAAAACTTGGTCACCACAATTTCTGTAAACAAAAGTTTGCACATTGTGAAGCGGGTTTAAGGGTATCATTTACAATTCTAACAGCAGGTAGTCTCAGCAGGGGTTATCTAATAAGAGGACTGTAGAATGAATCATTACACTAAGCACGTTTTAGAAAATAGGTAATTTACGTTGCTTACTTAATTTTTTCTTTAAAGAATATATTTGAAGGTATCGCTAATTAAACACCATAGCTCGATTAATTATCGAATCAAAATTTTGTTTAGGAAATGTTTACAAAATAAAATTAGAAATAATTTTGATTTAAAAACGTCTACAAGCAATAACTTTTAAATTAAATCAAAAACTAAACATGGTTATTTGGGTTGACTGATTATTACTTATTTTTAAATAAATCTAACCTACTAATTATTGTAAGTTATTAAAAAAATCATTAAACTCTCTATTCATAATATTTAGTCCTTACAAAATGTATATTTTATGACGTTTCATTTTTTTCTGTAGTTAATATAAAAGTGAAAATAAAAACTAAGGCAATTCTTATTGTCAACGTATATATTTAGTTTTTGACAAGAATTTATTACATAATTATAATTAAGATACCAAGTTATAGTTTAAAATTAAATGAAAACTTTTTTTTAAATAAAGGTATTACTATATAAATAAATATAAGAAATCAATAATGGGTGTGACCTCCATTATTATTGATACATTCTTGGAGGCGTCTGCTCATTGACGCTATCAAGGTATCAATATAATTAATATTAATCGTTTCCCATGCGGTATCAATGGCTGCAATTAGTGCATTACGGTTTACTGGTATAAAATTTGGCCCTTGTTGTCTTCGGATAACAGCAAGTATTCGAGCCCAAACATTTTCGATAATGTTAAAATCTGGGCTTTTTGCTGGCCAGGGTAACAGCTCCAAGTTATTTGCTTGTATCCAGTTGCGCACAACCTGCGAAGTATAGGGTCATCATATCCCGATAGTTAATTATCGAATGTTCCAAGAAAATATGTGTAAATAGTAAATGGAATCTACTAACGTAACGTTAAGTCGTTAATTATAGTTACATAACTCTCCTTTCATAAGATATAGTTCATATTAATATGCTTATTGTAAAGCTTCGTACACACCTGAACAACAAACCGAGGAACAAACAGAACAACGAACCGAACGGCAATCGGAACATTAATTTGGACGGTGCTACGTACGAATTTTAGAACAGATTCGCAAGTCCTGATTGTTCCACGAACGGTTTGCGGCGTTCCCGCAACTTGTCGGTTTTTCTCCGACATCAAAGAAAATGCGCGCGAATGCGTTTGCAGGTTTGGACGAATCTAAACAAAACGGCGAACAAACTTATGCGGGAGAATTAAATTATTTATTTTTGTCCTCCCTTTTGTGGGTTTGTTGTGTTTTAGGTAATATTATGGAGTTGACAGAAGAAAAATGTTTTAAATTAATCAGTGTTTAAGAATGCAAGAAAAAAATGATGTCCCTATTAGCATCATTTGGGTGGGAAATTTCAAAATAAAATAAAGCGAAGTAAATTATAATTTTTACTCTTCTTTGTGCGTAAAATTTGGTTGGCACTATCTTCTTGTTTTCCGCAATTTTCTTTTCTCAATAATAAATATATATGAACTGAAAACTACTGAAAATAATTATGGGAACAGCACGAACGTTCCGTTTGTTGTTCGGATTGTGGATACGAGAAAATAACTTGGAGCTGTTACCCTGGCCAGCAAATAGCCCAGATTTGAACATTATCGAAAATGTTTGGGCTCGAATACTTGCTGTTATCCGAAGACAACAAGGGCCAAATTTTATACCAGTAAACCGTAATGCACTAATTGCAGCCATTGATACCGCATGGGAAACGATTAATATTAATTATATTGATACCTTGATAGCGTCAATGAGCAGACGCCTCCAAGAATGTATCAATAATAATGGCGGTCACACCCATTATTGATTTCTTATATTTATTTATATAGTAATACCTTTATTTAAAAAAAACGTTTTCATTTAATTTTAAACTATAACTTGGTATCTTAATTATAATTATGTAATAAATTCTTGTCAAAAACTAAATATATACGTTGACAATAAGAATTGCCTTAGTTTTTATTTTCACTTTTATATTAACTACAGAAAAATGAAACGTCATAAAATATACATTTTGTAAGGACTAAATATTATGAATAGAGAGTTTAATGATTTTTTTAATAACTTACAATAATTAGTAGGTTAGATTTATTTAAAAATAAGTAATAATCAGTCAACCCAAATAACCATGTTTAGTTTTTGATTTAATTTAAAAGTTATTGCTTGTAGACGTTTTTAAATCAAAATTATTTCTAATTTTATTTTGTAAACATTTCCTAAACAAAATTTTGATTCGATAATTAATCGAGCTATGGTGTTTAATTAGCGATACCTTCAAATATATTCTTTAAAGAAAAAATTAAGTAAGCAACGTAAATTACCTATTTTCTAAAACGTGCTTAGTGTAATGATTCATTCTACAGTCCTTCTATAAGATAACCCTTGCTGGGACTACCTGCTGTTAGAATTGTAAATGATACTCTTAAGCCCGCTTCACAATGTGCAAACTTTTGTTTACAGAAATTGAGGTGTCCAAGTTTTAAATTTCATGAGTGTACATACCTGAAAGTTAACTTAGTAGCAGCTGATGAGCTGAAGGTAGTAGGTGATAAGTTAGAGTTGATCAAGTTATCTATTGACAGCCTTATTCTTGATTGTCCCCAAGTTAGTTTTGATAAATTATTTTCTAAATTGGCCCATCTAGTGTCTCGCGTTTCTCGAATACAAATTTCTGACGAAGACAAAACTAAAAAAATGATGCCGAAATATTAAAACAAAAACTTTTTATAGAGGTTACTACAGTTATTGATGATCTTAATGAGAAGGAAAAGTCTTCAATAATCGAATCAAAGCTTCATTTGCAGCTGTCAACTCATCAGCATTTTGTCTCAACCTGTGATGAATTGAATTCTGCTTTGGATGACGAACCACAATGTGCAACATCTACTCCACATCGTACGTTTAGGCAAACTCTAACTACTCCTTCATATTCTGGCAGTAAAACAATTCCTGTCATTAAATGGAACTTAAAATACGACGATACAAATGTGAAAACGTCTATAAATGCTTTTTTAGAACGTGTAGAAGAGCTAAGCGTTGGCGGACATGTTTATAAAGAAGAGCTTTTTCA
Source organism: Abscondita cerata (assembly GCA_030710515.1). NCBI lineage: Eukaryota > Metazoa > Arthropoda > Insecta > Coleoptera > Lampyridae > Abscondita > Abscondita cerata. The sequence goes on along the minus strand of JALBCR010002424.1, from coordinate 528,499 downwards.
ATCCGCAATAGATTTGTTTGAGGATAAAGCGTCTTTGGCTTAGGGCTCATAAAAAGTTTTGTACAAATTGGGATGAATTGGTGAGTAAGCTTAAACATGAATTTTAACCCCGGGACTACGATGAAAAACTTTTAGATGAAATTCGTTTCAGAACTCAAGCAAAAGATGAATCGATAGGTATGTACTTGTCTGTTATGACAACAAATAGATAGAAATTGCTTCACTTGCGCAACTAGAATGTCTTTCTTGGAAATTGGAAGAAATATGATTTAGTACAAAAGAATATGTAGTTTCAACAAGAACAAAAAAATGTTTAGAGCCGGAGCTCGCTTACGTTTCCGTCGATAGTAAATTACCAAATTCTTCTTTAAAATGTGCATCTGATTCTTCTGACGTAGATCTTCAAAAGAGATTTTCAAGCATTCGCAAATGCTTTAAATGTGGTTTAACAGGTCACGTGGCTTGTTATTGTCGTAAATCTTCTTCAACAATATATTGATTCCGTTGTGGAAAAGAAGGTTTCAAGGTAGCCGATTGTCCAAAATGTAAGCTTTCGGAAAACAAGAGACTGGGACACTGAAAGGCCAAACCGTGTTTCAAAATCGAGAGTAGGCCATTTCATCTGATTCAACTAAGGCTGTTATCAATTATATCATTTCCCACATGTCTTACGATAGGCGTCCGTATTTAGAAGTCGAAGTCCTGGGAAAAAAGGTGATAGGATTACTAGACAGTGGTGCTTCTGTAACATTAGTAGGAGGTCCAGGTTGGGATTTAAGGCTTTCGTTTGTGCGACAACATATCGCATTCTGCGTCTCTCTTTTATTACCAATAATAGTGACTGCGAAAAGCTCCATCTATTAATGCAAAAACCACCACCTATTAAAGGCGGGCAAACAAATTTCTCGGGAAAACATAAAAGTGTGCAATATACAGTTTTTTCACTGAACCGACGACGTCCTGGTTAGTGGAAACTTAGATTTATATTTACGGTTTTAAAACGTTTTTATTTTGAATCTTCTTTGGGTTTGTGTTTTGTGTTTAATTTATCACTGTTTGTGGTAATAAACAATTAGAAGACACTGATTATAGTGACTAAAAAGACAATAATAATTTGAGATTAGAATCTAATCGGAGTATATTAGTTCTGCAGTTCGTAAAGTAATTGATTATGTTTCTTATAGATGTCGTTTTACTTATGAAAAAAAAGCAGTGGCGTGCGTATTAATTTTTTCCTTATTTAAATGTTATTCCACATTTGAATTTTAATTGGGCATATTCTTCTTTGGGACGTTTATGTCTTTTTTGAATTTTGTGGGTTCCCGAACGTTACGCTTTTTGATAACGAACGTTCATAATTTTATACGACAACAAAGAAAATGTTTTTCCGGTGATATAAGAACGTTAAACATCGTGAACATAATTCAATTCAGTGTTAATCTTTTAAATTATTTTCTGCGACATAGTCGGATAAATCTGGGAAGTACATTTTGCCATTATAAATAATTGCTGGGAAATATTATGGATGTGGAACAATCCTTTTAAAGCAATTAAATTTCACCACCTGTATGTAGGATTCACCAGCTCGATGCTGTTCATGAACTGTCTCAACTTTCTTTTACAATAAAAAAAAATAATCTCCTGCCATATGAAGTACGTTTAGTAACCAATACAATGTTTGCAATAAATTTATCTATTTTAATAAAGGAAGATCAGTACAAAATTACAATTTTATCATTCGGGCAACTACGTGGAATCAAAAGCAATCTCAAAGGAACGGTCGGTTAATTAATTTAATTATCAATATTACTAACAATACTAACGATTATTTTAATTTTAATTCATTACTGCTTTTAGATTTTTGTTTGGAGACATACCTTATTATATCCATTATTTTGGGGATCAGTGATTTTGCAGTTTTTTTTGTAACGCCTACAGATAGGGGTTATCTGGAACAAACTACCGATACTGGGTAAAACCCCTGGCGCCATCCAATAATCTTTTGTTTGTTTGACGGACAACGTTCAAACCCACCCCACTCTCCTTCAGAGCTTAGGTATCGGAACTAGCATGAAGAAGCAAAATTAGATTTACTTCATAAATTTACAGATTACTTAGGTTAACGTTTTAAGGGTTAGTAGAAAATAACGATCAGTAAATTCGCAAAAGATTATAATTGCAAACAAACACCGAGAATCACTCACATATGTGTAAGTTATATTTTCAAATATTGAAGTAAATGTTTCATGTTTTACAAATATGAACATAAAAATGATATCATCTATTGCTATAATTCCTAGTCCCTACTATCACGGGTGACGTCATACCATCAGCATAGAATCCTACCTCCATAGAAAATTACTGTGAGGATGGATTCAACTCCATACTTGCCCACCATATTCTTCTTATCACCCGAGAAGGTTTGATAAAATTACAAGTGAGGCGTTTGAAAGAGAACCGTTGTACCGTTGATGCCAATAGTTTGTAAAGAACACGCTGGTATACCCTCAAATACGCAGCCTATGCCTCAAATGCATGGTGTAATTTCCGCAGACGCCGACATCGGTAGAGAAGCCGTATACAAACTACCACTGTCAACTCGTGGATGCTTTTATCATCGCTGAATTTCCCCGCGACATACGCACATGATTAGGTCAGAAATATTACACGTTTTAGTGTACGCCGTGATCAATTGATGTAATTAGTTAGTAGGTATGTAACAGGCAAATCAACATTCTTACTGAAAGTATAGATGGTTAGTTCTTGATGTGGGCAACGAAATTCTTACCATAATCAGTCATAAATTTTTTAGATATATTTTTGAGCTAAAACAGGCAAAGTACTGTTGTAATATTGCTGGGTTCGATATATGTATCTAATGATTATGGTGTAAAATACACGATTTTGACCGAAATTCTTCGAAGCCAAATCCAAATATCTTTCCCAAACTAGATGGGGGGGTTCATTTTTCTTAAGAACTCAATTAACTTGATTCTTACAAATTATTCGAGGCTTATAAATTTTATAACAGAACTGCAAAATCGAAGTTAAAAAAAAACAAACCTTTTCCTTGCCCTTTTGGAATTTCTTGTCCATCGATATATCAAACAAAATTATTCAGAAAGCCTTGTCATTTAGGAAAAAACTTAGCTGTGCTTACACCTTTAAAGAACATGATAGTCTTTTCAAAATGCGAGATTGTTTTTTTTTAAGTTATGAGAAACCATCAAGTTTTAATGTACGATAAATCACTGCTAGAATTGTGCAACTTAGATTCAGCGTATATTAATTGTCAGAATTTCCGTCGTATTGTATGTATTGTAAGTCTTCTTCTTAAGTGCCTTACTTTCCGAGAACACTGGCAATCAATAACATACGACTTTATCCACTGCTGTTCTAAATAGTGGCGTGGCGCGCGATATTCTGCGTCTTCCTGGGCAGGTCTGTCTTCAATTTTGCTTTAATTATTCAAGGCAATGATATCATTATTGATATCAAGTACTTAATTTGTATTTATCATTTCTCAAACCAAGTCCTTGATAAATTTCTTCTTTTAATGATGTCAAGAATTTCACGCCGTTTGTTCATACGTCGTAGAACTTCCTTATTTGTGACCCGGTCCATTCATGAGATCTTCAATAAGTCCACACCTCAAAAGCTTCCAGTTTCTTGCACATTGTTTCCAAGCCATACAGAAGGATGCTGAAAACATACGACTTAATAAACGAATACGCAAAAGAAAATGGAAAAATCCTACAAGTCAAAATTCTTCTTTTAAAAAACTTGTCTTGATTGCTCTATCCTAGATCTAATTTTCTGTGTCCCAAGTTTCACTGACAGAGAGTGATGATACTCTCTCTATCCCTTCCTCTCCCACCACTATATTATTTTGCATGACATTATGTTGTTTACTGACATGTATGCTAATTAGCTTTTCTTGATATTGAGTTTCTTCATTATGCGTTAGTCAGTAGTTACTGCTGATAAAAGGTTTGTAGAGCTTTCATGCTTGTGGCTCACAGGCCAGTGTTCCTAGTTTGCCACACTTAACTTTGTTTGAAAAATTATTTACGTGTACAAACCAGTTAATTTATTTGTTAGGTATGGTGTAAACCGATTTCCTTTGCGTCAAATGTATTACTAAAATTTTGCCAAAAAACATAGGACGTCTAGACTCTTTATAGAAGGGAACTCAGGTTCTGGTGAAGACGACATCTTGCATCCTAATGTAAGTGCTTCTTCTAAGCCACTCCCTTAATCTGGTAACTGTCCTAGAAGACAGACAGACATCCTGTTAAGTTCCTGCCAAAGTTTTAGTAATTTTGTTTGTTTTTTGTATCTAACTTTTTCTAACCACGGCCCGAAACATACCCACAAAAGTTACGGTAGACCTTTATTTTAATGTGTACGCAATATTTAATTACGTTATTGTTCGTGAGTGTCTTTATTTTATTACCCAACTATAAATTGTGAAGCCAAAAGTTTTCTTACCTCTTTTTTTCTCTTATTGAGTGTGTGTAAATGGGTTACTGTAAATTAGCTGATTCTATTTTTTTTTACTCACTACTTTTTTAGAAAATGTTGCTTGTACATGAGTTCGGCTTTTCAAAATGTTACTCTGTCACACTCTTTTTTTCATATATATGACAGCAGCGAACGTGGTACTTTTGTAGTCTATTTGAACCATATAAAATAGAAGTTGTTATTTATAAATGTGTGTCGGTTCTACAGAATTTCCTTTTCTGTAGTCAAATTCACGAAACAAAATAGCTATCACGTTTTGATCATGCAGTGTGCACGTAAATAGCCCTATTTACACGAAAACTATGATCACAAAACGGACCACAATGTTACTCTAGCAAACCCTCAAAAATTGATGCGCACGATTGCTTTGCTGCTGTCTGCAGTCGTGGGGGGTGCGTTTTAAACAAATACCTCTCGCTTTTCAAGATGGTAAATGTCAATCCAGCTTATCAGTATCAAGTTACCTAACAGGTTTTATTAGGCGCCTATCTGCTTTTCAAATTTATATAAAAGTGCCTACACAAAGAGAGAAAATAGGACACGTCAGGATTGATTCGAAGTTAAAGACCAAAATTAAGAAGATTATTAAAATTTGAAGTCCAATAATTCAAAATCAACTTACAAAAGCAGATAATTAAATCCACCTACTAAAAAGAGCAAAATCTTAAAAAACGAGTAGCACACGAGCGATCGCCTCGTTTGCGAGATTTTCTAAAAACTAAATAATTCAACTCAAAACAATAAGCAACAAATACAAATTCGTAAATTGAGTTTCAAAATGTAGTGTCTATGCATCTGACTACTTAATAAAACTTTTGAAATTAATAAGACGAATTACACGTTCTTGCATTCAACTTAATCAATAATACAAACGTTCTTACATTTCTTGACTGTTTTCTTCGTTGAAAATCGATAAAAATACATCAATACCATAAAGTTTATGACAAGATATATGACCAAGGAGGCCTATGACGATTCAAAAATTATTTCTATTTTCGGTATAAAACGTTAAATGTGTCCATGGTACTCTTAAAGTTTTGGCGTTATTGAGAAAAATAAAGCTTCGCACCAGCGTTATCTGATCAATACTGGGTCAGCCAAAGTTTCTCGGTTAACGAGTTTAACAAAAATCTCCCAACCGAAGGAACGATATTTGTTCGCAACTTCACAAAATAAACAAACGCAAAATGTACAATTGTTCATCTAACTAGCTTGTTTTAAAATCATTTTTCTATTTTGGGTCGCTTACAAAGCTACAAAAGCACCCAAATGAGTTCTTTTATAGAAATTTGAGTTCTTTTATAGAAATAGAACAATTTTTATTTCAAACGGTGGTAACACTGATAACGTCCAAGCTGTCATTACGGTCGGTGTGCAATAATTTAAATCGTAATTAATGTTCAGTAGATTTATTTATCTACTTATTTTTATTTCCACCCATTTTTTTTTAATGAAACATATGATAAATGTACTAATTAAACTAAAGTTTAATGAAAATATTGCCACCTTAGCAATTACACTTCAAAATTCCCTAAATTTAAAAACTCGCGAAATTTTATGTTAAAATCAATCTAAAAAGCCCAAAATAGAAAAAATAGTATAAAGAATTCGTTTAAGAAGGCATTTTAGCGACTCGTACTTTCGAAAACGAGCCGCGAAGCTGTACTCGTTTTATAAAATTCGTCTTCTGAAACTAGTTCTTTAATATACTATTATAGATCGGCCTGAATTTCGGGTATGTACAAATTCAACTTACAACTACTACCGGGTACGGCAAAATATACTACCCATTTTTAACTAATTATAACACTTTAATTACTTTAATAAAATTAAATAACAATACAAATTTTTAAAGACAAAGTAGGAAGATTCTTATTTCTTGAAAATAGCGTCTAGCAAATGACAGTCTTCTTGAACAATGCATTCTTCCAAATTCTTGATAAATCATTGCATTACGGCGCGAAGGACGTGTCTTGGAATACCATTCACTTCATTTCTTATGTTAGCTTTCAGTTCCTCAAAGTATCTAGGTTTATTTACTTAAACTTTACCTTTTAAAAAACGCCAAAAAAATAAATCGGAGGCCGAGAGGTCTCAATACATCTTGTTGGGTTAGCAGTTACAGCTGCCCTTACTCTTTCCTGGTTACGATCATTGCAAGCAGATCTTGTTCTTCCGCTTGACTTTTTGTCTAAAATTGATCCGAGTTCTTCTCATTTACGATACCAGGACATAATGGTTTTACGTTGAGGGCAATGGCGAATGTTAAAATGACGACGAAATTGTCTTTGAACAATAACAAATGAAGTAAACTGAATAAATTTGTTAACACAAAACACACGATATTCCACTAACCAACGCTTCATTTTAACAACTGTCAAAAATGTCACAAAATCTCCAAAGCCTACTCGTTAAAAATTCGTATTATTTTTTAATCCTATCCAAGTTAATAAATTTTTATAACCCTTTAAAAATGGGTAATACATTTTGCCGGACCTAGTACATCAGGAATTGATGTTACATAAATCATCGTGTACAGTGGTTCTTAATACCAACCTTTCAAACAAACGTTCAGAGTTAAACTTTTGGCGGTAATCTTTGGTACCATTAATTTATAAAATTCAGATGCCGTTCTGCCGCTTCTTAATTTTAACCAACCAATCCAAAACTGTTACCACTAAACAAAGAAAAATGTAATCTTCACAAAAAAGCATCAACACTAAACTTTGGGAGTTAAACACGTGCGTTCTTTCCAGCACGTAAAAATAACAAGAAACGGCCCGCTAATAAAATTTACCAGCTTCAATAAAAACTTGACACATTGTATTTTTGCAGGTGCATTTCTAACGACAAACAACTAACGAAGAAACTGCAACTTAATTTTATGCGAATTTCTTTAATGGAATAGAAAAAATAATCTCAAACCGTTAACAACTGCGATTGAATTTCTAAACCAGCATTATAACTCAAAACAGGGACAAAATACACACATAAAATAACATTTAAAAAGTCTGTGAGCTCTATCGACTAAAAACTTAATAATCCCTTTCTTTGTTGTCCATTGTGATTGGAGTCGTAATTCAGATATTGGCCGTTATGAGTTGGTTTTCTGTAAACTGATGTCACAATATCCTCATTGTTTCTTTTTGCGAGGACGTCCAAGAATGGTAGTGAGTATTCCCTTTCTTTCTCCATGGTGAATTTAATGGATGGCTTGATGTTGTTCAGGTGGTGTAGAAAAAGGTCTAGCTGACGGTCGCTATGGTTACAAATTATGAAAGTATCGTCCACATATCTGAGCCATAATTGTGGTTTAAATCTCGCTTTTTCTAGTGCTTGGGCCTCAAACCATTTCATGTAGATGTTGGCGATCACCGATGAGAGAGACGAACCCATAGGAAGACCGTCATCTTGTGTAAATAATTCATCCTTTAATTGCAAATATGAGTTCCTGAGGCAGAAGTTCCATTATCCCCTCAACCGGTAGCAAAGTTCTATTAAGTAATTCATCGTCCTCTCGTAACTTCTTCTGAATAATTTCTAAAGATTCTTCAACCGGAACATTAGAGGCTTTCTACATCGAAGCTGACAAAACGATCTCGTTTTTGTAGTTCTATTGACCCAAGAATCTCTACGATATGTCTAAAACCTTGACAATCGATGGGCTGCCGTCTTGAAGTGGTCGTAGAATTGGAAGTACGAACTTGGCTAGTTGGTATGTGGATCCATAACAACAACTCGTTATTGGTCGAAGCGGCATGTTGTCTTTATGTATCTTTGGTAATCCATATAAATGCGGTGGTTGCTGTGGTGTGGCGTAAGAATTGTCCTTGTTCTCGAAGGAAGGTATTCTTCGTATTTCTTCAATACCTGGTAGACCTCCTCTCTAGGTTGGAAGTGGGATCTTTGTTCAAGCGTCGGTAGTTCCCTTGTCGTAGAATCTCGTTTGTTTTTTGGTCGTATGTATGGGAATCCATGATTACTGTTGCTTTTCCTTCGTCAGCTGGCAGTTTAATTTTTATCAAATTGTGATCGTTTACTAATCTAATTCGTATACACTAGTATACCAAAAATTATTCAAATAAATTCATTATTACTGGGTGTTCTTCTTTCTATGTCACTTAGTATATTTCGCAAAAACCTCATAGAGGCAAAATAGAGAACCCAACGTAATTAACTCCATAAAGTAAATTTAGTCAACAAGCACGATGCACGAAACTCTCCATGTACAATCAAAACCCCACAACCCCCACGCAGGCGTTGAATGTAAAGGGATCGGCATATCTCCTTACCGCGCCGAAGATTAGCAGAGATGTATGCTTATATCAGTGCCAAACACAAACCACTCAAAAAAACGGACATTCATCTTCAAACACTTAGCAACAACCGAACCAATATTCGTTCCAGTGCTATAAATGCATCAATTATCTCCTTGGAAAGACAACTACACTTCTTAGATCTTTTTGGGTAAAGGACGAAGTAAATTCCACTACGCAATACTATTACGATAAATATTGTGCATTTTCAGTGAACAAATCAGAACCTATGTCGTCATACATATTATTAAAAATATAATTCAAAACATGATCATTTTAATGTTATGATTTTAAAATAAAGTACGTTCAAGGTGACCCACCTAACTAGACTCGGCATTGAACAAATATGGTTAAATGAGTCAAAAGTTTCCCTAAATAATCCTCATCTTAGAACTGCCTCTAAAATTCAAAAAAATATGTATAATTTAGATTCAACTAACTACTTAGTTAGCTACTTACTACTACAGCATTAGCCTGGATTAAGAGAGAAGTGGGGAACTTTCGTTACAAATAGGGTAGCTGAAGTAAGAAAGCTGACAGACAAGTTTGAGTGAAGGTGTGTATCAGGAATAGTAAACACGGTAGATCTGCCTTCTCGTGATTGTACAATGGTAGAATTTTTGGAGTGCAACTGACGAGAGCGACGTGAAGTTCATTTAGAAAGACATGATATCATTGTAGCATTATGAAGGAATTATCTTCCGTAGTACATGATCAGAAGTTGAAATCAGAGGGTGAAAAGGCTTGGATAGTCATTTTTACGTGTGCTTATACTTTCGAGTAAATGATTTAGAGCTGCTATCACTCGGTACTTACTGTTTTTTTAAAGCACTTCAACGATTTACTAGTGTACATGGACCTTCTAAGATCATATGGCGCGACAATGGATCTAATTTCTGTTAAATTTCCGTCGTCAAGCTACTTGTTTACAAAAGAAAATTCAAGGAAAAGAGTTGATTTGTCCAAAACACCAATGCTACCCTTTAGAAGTGGATCAACTTAAAATTCACAGCGATCAACCCGAAAATAAAGGGAAGACAAAGTTTGGTAGTGAAAACCCCCGATAGGTTTAAATTTTATATGCAAAGTAATTTTACATAGAATTATTTCTTTGAGAAGAAAGTAAGTATGAGAGAATGATAAAACTGTAGTAAGTAAAACTTTAATAAAGATAGTGTCGTCGAGGCCGCGAGAGAATACATGACGCGCCCTTAGTAGGTGACTCACCACATGCTAGCGGACCGAGCACGGCATTTCTTCCCATAAAGCGCGCATCCCCCACGCCAGCGCACACCCGTGCCCAACCAACGATCGTCCGATCGGCAATAATTACGCCGGTTAAAGGGAAATTAATAATAAACATTTTAACAAGTGTTCAAAGGGCCCCTTATTGTAGCTTCTAAACATTTTAACAACCTCTTTTGAAAATGTGCATCATCTAATTCATTAAACACATTTCGCACTTTGTAAAACCTCAACCTGCAGAAGCGTTAGTTTCTTAAGAATTGTGCAAGTATAAGGTTTACAATATTTATTTTGCATCGAGTAACCACAGCGAAGATGTAAAGAGAGTCGAATTTTTAAGACGTATATTAGGTTTGAACCAAAAAAAATAGTAATTAACAAAATAATTATACATCCGATTAATTAAAACCGGGAGATCATTTAATAATGTCCAAAACTACTTTCAATTCCCAATTTATCTATATTTGCTTCCATTATCTTTACAATTCATATTGAAGTTAGGTGCACAACCTCAAAATTGTCAAGGTTAATTTAAAATTACAAATTATAAAAAACTTCATCAAACAAACCTTGTGAGGATACATAACATACAAAGTTTAATTATAAGATTTATGACATGCTCAATATGACCACCGTTATTATTTACATATGCATGAATTCTTCTATTCATACTCTCATAAACATTTTGTAACTGCTGCTGAGGAGTTATGTTATGTTCAGCATCCTTCAATTTATCCAGCGTATGAAGTCGTGTTTTGTACACAGTATTTTTCAAGTACCCAAATAAAAAATAATCGAGAGATGTAAGGTCAGGTGACCGAGGGGGCCATAGTCTTCTACTAATAATCCGATCTTCGCAGAACTCTTTTGTAGATATTGTCGTATTCTAGCTGCCGTGTGCACCGTAGCATTGCCGTGCTGAAAGTACCCTCTTCTTATTTCCTCATCATCAAATTCATTTATGACGATTTCCAAAAATTCTCTGTAACCATCAGGTGTGACAGTATTTTAAAAAAACACAGGTTTAATTATTCGTCGTCTGGACATTGCAATGTAAACGCCAACTTTTACAGGGTGTAATGGAGCTTCTATGATTTCACCTGGTGCTTCCGTAGACCATATTCTATAATTTTGTGAATTCACATAGCCCGAAAGATAAAACCATGCTTTATCCCTAAATAACGTAATAACTAACATGTTATTGTTCCTCAAGTGATTATTAAACCAATGACAATATTGTATATGAAGTCCATAATATAGTGGAAGTAATTCTTGCATTACAATCCAAACCGCCCGCCTTGCAACCAGTAACAGGGAACGACCAAGGCAGTAGATAACGTCACACGACTCGCCCAGTGATCTTCGTCGTCTCTTTGTCACGGACCACACCATAAAAATTACATTTTTGGTGAACACCGGCACCGATATTGCATCCCAAAAACTTGGTTCAACAACATCATATGCGCTATACGCCGCCAACGACACGTAAATCCACACATATGAAACGATCAATTCAGACCTGCTACAAGATTCTACAACGGACCTCAAGTTAAGAAAGCTGTACATTAGGTGGGTCACAACATTTTTTTTTTCTATTTTATGTAAGGCACAGCGATAAAAGGGTGCTAAATGGTGTCAAAATAACCTGTAGAAATATTATTACAATCAAGACAAGTCTAACTGCCTCCGGATTGATGTCAAAGTTTTCGATATTTTTGTTTTTTAAAGTGTATTTGTGTAATACACAAATACACAGTGTGTATACTGTATAATGTTCTTTGATAAACAAAAATAGGTTTCAAATGTTGGAAGGACCTTAGGTGAACAGATTTCAAGGTCAAGGCACGTTTGGTCATTGTTAGTGTGGGGGGGCGGAGGAGCTGTCGATTTATTCGTGGCGCGCCGCCACCAATTCCTTCCGTTGTTGCTTTCGTTTGCGCATTTTTATTATGGATCGTACTCGTGCAAAATTTAATTGTCCGTTGTTTGGTGCTTCAAGTGATATTACAAAAGGTAATGTGTTACCAACCTACGAAGATGTTATGAAGTTCTATGAGTTGGAACCGGCATAAGATAAAATTTGATAATGAAACTAAGAAAGAACCCACGTATAAGGAAATAGAGGACATTGTGGTGACAAAATTGAAAAAATTTGGTTATAGTGCTTCCATTCCTACTGTCCAACATAAAAGAGTGAAAGCGATGTTAATGGCGTATCATCTGAAATGCAAAAATATTCTAAAATCTCACCCTAAAATACCAGAAAAAAAATTAGAAGAGTTTCGCCGTACCAGTAAAAAATTGTTTGACATTTCATCCTGTAAGTGTAAGAACATCGATGAGTGCAATTGTCCTAGAGACAAAAAAGTACCTGTCAGAGAGCAAAGCTTCCTAATCGACCAACGAACCATTAGAAGAATGGTGATTGGATCCTTAGATCTTGCTACAACGAATAAAATAACAAAGACTTTGAAAAGGAAAAAACAAAGGCAAAAATCACAGTTGCAGCCTCAAAATAAAAGCACAGAGAAGCTCATTGTGTCGACTTCTTCTGATTCTAGTCAATCGGACCAAGACGACGACGAAGACGATTTATTCCAGCCATATTCCCATTCACAAGCCTCAACGTCGGCGGCTACTGCAGATAAGCCTGCAGCTACTACAAACATTACAGTAGACTACGCTTTATTATCAAGAACATGTGATCGATTCGGAGTATCAGACAGGGCTGGGGCAGCTATTGCTTCAGCAGTTCTTAACGCTTCCAGTTCGGAAATTATTGATAAAAATAAGCTTCGCAGGAAACGCAAAATAGCACGAAAATTAGCAGCAGAAGAAGACAAAACCCTACAAATACCTGCTTTATACTTCGACGGACGGAAAGATAAAACTTTAGTTATAACAAAAAAGACGGAAAATGTATAGACACAACATTCTTGAAGAGCATATTTCATTGATAATGGAACCTAAGTCAAAGTTCTTGGGTCATATTGCACAGAGGTTGGCACATCTAAATGCATAGTACAAGCAATTACCGATTTCTTCATGGATGCAGAATTTTCAATGGAATATTTGCTGGCAGTTGGGTGCGATGGAACAAACGTGAACGTAGGTAAAAATGCTGGTATCATTCGTCTGCTTGAAAAGTGGTTAGATAAACCTTTACAGTGGATTATCTGCCTCCTTCATATGAATGAATTACCCTTCCGCCACTTGTTTCAATATATTGATGGCAGCACTTCGGGACCCAATACATTTTCAGGGACAATCGGCAAAGATCTAGAAAACTGTGAAAAAGGTCAGTTGTTTCGTTTCAACCTATTTTTGGCAGAGTTATCCGAGTTTCCTGCTGAAGGCATTAGCACAGACCAAAAATATTTGTGCAAAATAGTCGCAGCGGTTTCCACAGGCATATTTCCTAAGCGGATTTAGAAAATAAATCGCCAGGCAAAATGTCTCATGCCCGATGGTTAACTCGCGCTAATCGAATTCTACGTTTGTACGTTTCGATGGAATCGCCTTCAGAAAATTTGATAATTCTTGCAACGTATGTCGTGAAGGTTTACAAGGCAGAAATCGTGGGATTTCTTGCCGACACGTTAAGGCCGTTACAACACCAACTCTCGCATCCTGGCGCTCGAGCATCAACAAAACTTGTAACAAGCAAATTTGTGCGACTGTAAATGAAGACGCATTGCAAACGATGGGCGCGACAATGGCAACGAACCAAGGTCACCAGACACAACGCACCGCCTAACAGCATGTTCCAACTGCCGTCAGCAAAAAATTCGAGCACATCCTGACTTTGACAAAGGATGAAAGACGTCAAGCCCCAGCACCATCCAACCACGACGCCAACAGACCCTTAAAAATTAAAGAATCTGGAAACAACAACACACATATTCGTTAGGAACGACACAGCGAAACGACCATTACAACTGTCTTACGACGAACCCCACAAGGTACAAGGAAGAAACAGGAACACATTCACTCTATTTATTTCACCCTATTTAGAAGAACAAAATGTCTGCAAGGAAAGAAAAATTGTGAATTAATAAAATTTTATTGGTGTACAATCTTAAGCATTTTCGGTGTCATTCCATATTCCATTCCCAGTAAAGTGATATTCTTTTTCTATTAAATACAAAATTAAATTTAATTTAACGCTTTGGCATATTTTCGAATCTTTCGTATAAAATGAGGCAGCTTCGTACGCGTTCTTCAATCGACTTCTAAAAGAAACAAATAAAATATAGACTTCGCACACACTCACACTATTTATCACCTCGGATATAAAAGAACCTGAATGACATCAACAATTGCATGATTGCTAAATTTTAGTTCTTGTAAGTATTTGTAGCTGTCAGTTATACTGAGAAATGATACGTGCCGATAGAACAAATGTTTCCGTAAGTTGGTCGAAATTACATTTGCCTTGCAATTTAAAAGCCTCTTTACGTAATTAATTATTTCAACAGATGAGTGTACATCATTCCCGTCCTGAATGTACATTTCAAATTTTTGCTTACGTCCACCTGCAAATTTCTAAATTATTGACTAACATATCGACGGAACCAACAAACGTACATAACGTCTCTACGGAAGTGCAGCGCAGTTTGAGCTTCTTTAGAAAAGATAATCGCGATCTAGCTTCGTTGTGAGCAACAATCAGACGTAAAAATCTGGGATGATTGCGAAATATTTGAAATTCGGGTACTTTGTTTCGCTTCGTTCAAACGATCTTTCAACGTTTGAGGTGTTAAAAATACGTTTAAATGTTGTTGAATAATTTTATCTGAAATTTGTGCATTCTAAGAAATAAATAGGGAAGCTCGTGTTTGAAACATCGTCGTCTAGATGCTGCATACATTAAATAAGTAGATACAGAATCTTGGCTCGAAAGCCGTTAGCCCGAAACTGTGGGTCCGAAACAGATGTTCGCTCGAAAAGCTATCAAATTTACAGTAGTATTCAACAAGTATACTGTATACTTCTATATAAAAACTAAAAAAAGTTTTTGCACGATCGAGCATTTTTGTTTACTTACAACCTCCGTTTTCACGACGGTAGGATATGTTTACTGGTTGCTAGACCTAAGACGTCTGTAAGTGTAAGTAATTAAGACGACGGTAAGTAATTACTTACCGACGTCTGTAAGTAAAAATTACTATTATATTGTGTTGTTTCTCCAAAATGTAAACGTCACTTATGACTTTTCGTTTATTTATTACAAAATGAATTAATTTCATTGAAGTGTAATTTAATACGATCGTGCAAAAATAGTATAAGCATCATGAAAGTTACGGGTTTACTGGTCTCGTCAAAATTGAGGCTTCGACCGGTAAATGTCCCTTACCGTTCTTGATACTTAATATACTATTGTGTTTGAAATTGTTATTATGAATTCAATTTAAAAAAAAAGAAATTGTAATAACTGTAACCTACAAACCAACACCGTTCACATGAAAACAACTTAAATGGTTTGTAAAAGTTTGTATAATTTTTGAAGAAATGTCTATAAAATTAACATTTTGAGGACCTCTGATTTTTTGATCTAAAATCGCAAACAGCTATTTATACCTCGACTTGTTCTTTTCGAACGAACGTCTTTCGAGCATTTTTCGCATTAAATGGTTAGACAATTGTAGTTAACAATACTATTTTATCTCGACAACCCGTTACAAAACGCAATGAAGACGAAGTTCCAAACCATAATAAATACGTCTTGGTAGATTTGTTATTTTCTATTGATACTTACTTGTAAGATTTCGTACGATTCTAATAAATGCTCAGGAGAAATTCGTATCAGATAAGGACAAAGAGCAACAGCTTTACAAATATCTAAACCAGCCAATGTCGGTATCGAAATCAACAAAGTTTCAATATTTTTGGGAGGCGTCTTTAATATGTGCCCGCACCGAAATATTTTATCGGACAGGCAACCAATTTTTTCAGCAAACTGAATACTTTGACATAATTGTTCAAAACTCCAAATTTTAGATAACGAACACGTCCTGTATAATTTCTGAATAGTTTCGTAAGATGCGTTGAGCTTCCACACTAAAATAGTTTACATTGTTTTCTGGAATTGATTTTATCGTTCACTTACTTAGAAACCTAGTTAAGATGCTATAATGTATTGAATAAAATGTGTTGTCATCTGTTAAATCGCCTAGAAACAACTGGGGTCTTGGATTCAAATGATTAAGAAAGCTATCGGCAACATTAATATTAGGTGGTAGATATCCGGTGACTTTCAGAAATTTTATTGTCTTTTTGATAATTCTACCATAGCTGATAATCAACAACGGGTAATTATTATTTAATTTTCCAAAAGATATTACTGTACTATAATGGTGTCGTTCACTTTTGAGATATGGTCTCCAATTTTTTGTATAATACGACTTATCGAGATGAACATTACATATTAATTAAATTTGATCAGAACGTAAAAAACAGCAATAGAGAGAATATTCCCGAAACACATACATTAAAAATAAGATTTATTATACAAGCAAATACTTAAATTAAAAAAATGGATTCGACAAGCGAAATCATAAAATCTAAAATAAATTTCAAATATGCAGATACAGGTTTTAAATATGAAATTAAAGAAATAACATTGAATAAATAGATTTGGATCCAAATTTACCGTAGTATATATAAAATAGTTAATTAATTTTAATTCAAATAAATAAGTTATAATAAATTCAAGTCGCGATTGACCACCATGCAGATGCGCGACGGGATTTTAAACAATTTGAAAAGTAGACACGAATTAATATATTGAGAAACGACGGTAGCAAAGTGCCATCCTAAAATAGTTTATTGTATTACACGAGGAGAAAAACACAGTTTTCATGCCAGTGTGTTAGCTGCGCGAGGGTGGTAGCTCGAGCGCTGATAATCACGAGCAATGAAACATGATTTTATCCTCAAGTAATACACTATACTTTTTCCACGACTAGTATGTAGTATCTATGAGTTTGGAAATTAAAAAAAATATAGCTGTTTTCATAACTACCAAACATTTTTTTATTCTCAATAATGAATAATAATTATCAAGTTTACTTTTTTTAGTTGAAGTGTAGACGTCGTTTCACAGATTTTCAGGTAAGATAAATAAATGTCAGTTTCAAATCAAAACGAGCAACCAATCAGCTTTTGCAACCACATTCAGTCAATTGGGGTATATATACCGTTACTAGTAACAAACTTATATTCTGCAGATGTTTAGATATGACAAATTTTCTCTAGTGGTTTATGACTACGAAATGTAAAGTTTTCATAGTGGAAAAAATTTATTACATTAGTGCAGGTTTAATCATTTATAGCATTTTATAGCACTTACCGGTACGAATTGATTATCGACTTAGTTGTAAACTGTGAACAAAACATAACCTAGTCTGTACACCAGCATAAAGCAAATGGCAACATTTATACCTTTAAAAGTTGAAAAGCGCTTTTAATCGAATATTAGAACATATTTAAGTTTTCTGGGGGGGCAACCGCTAGCAGATTAGGAACCATCTTTACGTGCATTGAAGTTTACTCATGGTTTTTTAAATTAAGTGGATTAAATGGACTGTAAAAATATTTAAAATTCTAAAAGTTATGTTTTAGTAATTTTTAGCAAACATTTAATATAGGCGATTCTCCGCTGTGTAAACAACAACCTCTGGAGGGAGGATGATAAAACATACGTTAGGACACTTAAGGATGAAGTAGATAGTCCAAGGCTTAGAAATGTAGAAAGCAACGGAAAACGACTACAGTAAAGATCGTAAGGGACATCTCTAGTACAATCATCATGATCATCATCATTGAAATCATACAATTCAGGATTAAAAATTCCCGAGTTACTAGTCGGATCTCCGAAGAGGATCGTTTAGAAAAAAAAGTATACAAAGAAAAATAAGAGAAAGTAAATTTAGATTGGACGTAAAAAACTCTGTGAAATGGAAAAAAGTATTCATCAGGTCAAATTGTATAATATAGCGGCAATTCTGATCCAGGTAAGGAACAGGTTTCATACTAAATGAAAGAATTAATCGATGAGAAAATACTTATATTCAATTTTCCAATCGAACTATAATTGTTAAACTGAGGTTACGACAAGTTAATATCAACTTGATTGAAATATACATGGTGTTCAAGAAATAGAAGGACAAACTTAAAGAGCTGATTCTACTTTCAAAAATATTAAAAAACGTTTCTATAAACATAGGTCCGCAAAATCCTTCTAAAGGAGCTACGGTCCTTTTAATTTTGCCCCCAAGAAATAGTTTTTAGGAACTCTTCGAGATAAAGCGATGCGATTCACATGATCACATAAATCACATTTTGACATTTCTCATTTTGACGTTTTGTTTTGATTGGTGCTTTAATAACCCTCGTATACGTAACTGCACTTTCACGCTGCCGGTAATGTAAATAATTCATACATGCTTAGATACAAAACATGTAAATGGCAAATATCATTCGTGTATTATTTTTCCTTGACGATGAAATGTAAATACTGTCATTTACATTCCTAGAAACATAAAAAAGTAAATCAAGTTGATTTATTTTCACATTCTAACAACTTAGATGAGAGTGCAGTGGCGGCTCGTGGTCGAAATTAAGAGGAACCAAATATCAAAACCTTAATATGAAATTTAGAAATCAGTTTCTACCTGTTCTTTTAAATTTGCCCGTTCTTTAATATGTCAATAATTTCGTCATAAAAAGGCACTTTTATTTTAAGTTCTTCTAACAGTTCTTGGAAAAATTGTACTTTAGGTAAATTGCTCGGATTTTTTGAAATTTTTACCAAAAGTAGCCTACATGCCACTGATCATAAATATGCAATAAAATTTTGTCGCTCTCAAAAACTGAATTTTTTAAAAATAATTTTCGAAAAAATTTTGAAAATTTTTGGGTCGTTTCAGATAATTCTAAGACTTTTATTTTTCAGTGAGAAAAAACTTAATTTTTCAAAAACTTTTGGGCCACCTAACCTAACTCTAACCCAACCAAATACGTCAGAGGTGTGACACAAGAGGGAGCGCGGAAGTTGAAGTAGAGTAAAAGAGAAAGTAAGAGCAGGTGGGTTTGTTGTGTTTCTTGTGAAATGGATCACATTCGACAAGTTTTTTTTAAGAAGAAAATTGTAATAACTGTAACCTACCAACCAACACCGTTCACCCCCGATCGCACCTCCCAACCAACACCGTTTACCTCAAACCACATGCAAACATGTAATTTTTTTAAGAAGAAAATTGTAATAACTGTAACCTACCAACCAACACCGTTCACCCCGACAACCAAAAAGAAAAGTGTGAAATGTCGACGGAGCTTGGGTGTTTGGGGAATTGAAAGAGGGTCAGGCAGGGTGTTCATGGAAGTCGTGAACGACCGTACTGCGGACACCCTGTTGGCATGTATTGAAAAATACATAGAACCGGGAACCACCATTTATTCCGATTGCTGGAAAGGGTATTCCGGGCTCACCGACCACCCCAACTACACCAACCTGCAGGTGAACCACTCCCTCCATTTCAAGGACCCCGAAACCGGAGTCCACACCAACTCAATCGAGTCCACATGGTAACCTAACCTAACCTAACCAACCCCACTATTCTAGGCGACACGCCAAAGCGAGCGGCCCCTATGCTAACCGGCAGAAGACCTTCTGGGAGGATACCTCGCCCGGTATATTTTCCTCAAGATGGTCAAATCTTTGAATCAAGACCCACTGATTCTATTCTTCATGCTTGCCCGAGACCTGTACGACCCAGCCATGCCTGTTCCACCAATCGAGACTGAAGAAGGAGACGACCCTGACGATTTTGATATGCAATTTGATTTTATATAATTGTCCCCAAAATTTTCCAAATTTTTTTTCTCACTGAAAAATAAGTCTTAGAATTGTCTGAAACGTGCAAAATGCAAAAACGACCCAAAATTTTCAAAATTTTTTTCGAAAATTATTTTTAAAAATTCAGTTTTTGAGAGCAACAAAATTTTATTGCATGTTTATGATCAGTAGACCAAGGCCTATCACTGGTAAGCAATTCCAAGCACTTTACCTAAAGTACAATTTATACGCAGTTCTTTTTGAATAGATATATTTTCCAAAGAAGATCGCCTGTCCTGGGAAATTGTATTTCTAGAATAAGTTTTATTCCTTCCCAGCAAGAAAACTTTTCTACATATACGCTCGTTGACGGAATTGTTAATATCAGGCAAAATAGTTTATAAGCTGAGAAAATGTCCTTATTTTCATGTATTTTTTTAATAACTGTTGTAAAGATGTATTTTGTAAATTTTTATCTGAATACAAAAGGCAAAGTTCATTTTTAAATCGCGGAGTTTTAGTAAATAAGTTAGCATAAGTTGTTTGTAAATTTTCGAGAGCATCGGAAGGAAAATTAGAATTATACTGTTGAAATTTTGCCGAGTCACCAAGACGAACAAACTTAAGTTTTCCAGTCTTTAAATCTTGTGTCAATTTCAGTCAAAATATGATCCAGTATTTCGTAAAACAATCTTGGACGAATGTCATTTTAATTTAAACCAGAATATTCACGTTTACATAAATCAATCTGAGTTATATCATTAGTCTTCTCAAAAATTTAATCAAAAATATTTCCATTTTTCTGGCATAAACAATAATTAATGTCTAGAGATTTTGTTTGCAAAATATCGAATAAAATATTACTGACACTAAAAATGTCATTGAATATTAATGACAAAAAGGTAAATTCGAAATCGTTCATATTACCAAAAAGTCCAGTGGCAAGCTGTATTGATTTTGGATCTGATTCCTCAGAGTGAATGATGAGTTCAAAGACGTCTTTTAATTTAACCCAGTCTTGTACAATTACATCAAGTAGTTTAGAGTTTGAAGACCACCGAGTGTCTGTTATTGTGGGAATTCGTCGAGCACATATGACTGTAAGAGCATGTGATCGATCGCTTAGCTGAGTGATGAAAAAAAGAAGGTATTCCACTAAGATTTGCAAAAAAAATTCGGCATTTAGAAATCTTCTTAAAACTTTGCTGTAAGACGAGATTAAGACGGTGCGCCAAACAGTGTACAAATACAGCTTGTGGAGCCTTGTCTTTAAGTTTCATTTGAAGCCCGTTTAGGTACCCAGACATCACACTAGCTCCGTCGTAACACTGGCCTACTAACTTAGTACTGTACTATAATGGTGTGAGTATTTGATCAATCATTTTATATAAACTTTCTGAAGTTCTGTCGGCACTAACATCATGAAAACCTAAGAATCGTTCGACCAGCGTACTTTCTGAAATTACATACTATTACAGAGCACTGAGAAGTTTGAGTTAAATCAATAGTGTCATCAACCAGCAGGGAAAAAATATAGCATCATTGATTTCATTTTTCACCGCGTCATTTAAACAATCAGAAATGCACTCTATAAGCTCATTCTGGATAGATTTTGAATCGCCTTTAAAAACATTTTTTATTTTTTCATATTGATTTTGAATTTCTGACGTACTTGTTGACATAAGCAAATGTAACAATTCTTTTAAATTTCCCCGATTTACTGAGTCAGCAGTTTCGTCGTGCCCGCAAAATGCTAATTCTTGTTTGCCGAGAAAGAATGTTGTATTAATCACTCTTTCCATAATTAACCTATTTAATCGAACATTTTCATTAAATTTTTCTTAAAAAAATTTGGCGAAGAAAAAATTTGGCGTCAGCTATATTCATCGTATTTTTTTCAAAATTTCTTAATATCAATTCGCATTTTAGATGTTCACCGGAATCTGTATGTCTATGGAAAGATCTTGTGACGTTTAATAAATCGGCAAATTCGTCTTTATTCCAAGCCGAATGTTTGTGGCAAAAAGTAAACAAGGCCGGCAAAACATTTTCTGCAAATACTCGCTGCTACATAGCCACTTATATTCAGAAAACCAAGAATTTTTAAAATGAATATTGTAGGACTTGCTTAATTTTTTAACGATCTTTTAGCAGCTAAGTCAAGATCACTTGTTGGTCGGCCGGATTGAAAGATTTTTAACGCTGGCATGCCAGCACTTCCGCTATAGGTCGACAGCTGCGAAAATGACACAGTTGTTCCTACCAGCCGGCGTAGCCGTTTCGGTTTGGATGCAAAACATTTTTATTGTGTTTGCCTCTAGGACTCGATGCGTGTTGGCAATGCAACGACAAGGTGGACAGTTAATATTTTTAATGAATAATTTTCAGTAATAATTACGTAATTAAATAAGAAAATTAGGTATATTAAATTGGGTATATTTTTAAAGTTTTATCATTAACAAATCGTAAACTATTGTTTTTGATTTTTCTTGGGAAGTGGCGTTTCTGCTACTTCCTCTGAATAGCCGCCACTGTGAGAGTGACGACCGTCCAAACTAAAGCAAATAGTCGCTTGCCCAGGATGTTAACATGTCTTTACATTCCTCTTACTTTTCGAGAATTCAAACAATAGTACATATTAGGCGTTTTATAACTACATAATTCATAAAAATTAATAAAGAAATTAAATAAAATAAGCGACATCTGATTAAATGAACATAATTACATGTTATCGGTAATACAGAAACCTGTATAAAAATCATACTAACGTCGACATACGTTTATCAAAATTAATTCAGCCAGTTATTCAGAATGAGTCATACGCAACCTTATTTAATTTTAAGTTTGTAGTTAAAATCAAATAAGGTTGCGTATCACTATTGTTTTTATATACTATGCAGAGTGGGCCACGGTCAACGGGACGGAGATTACTGGGAAAACGAAAAATGATATGAAAAAGTTATTTGGCAGGAGTACGTCGGTTAGTGACGGCTACTTTTCTAAATTAGTTAGACATATACACAGTGTTCCAAAAAAGCGTGCTATATCAAAGTTATGTTTTTTGAATAGAATACCCTGTATTTTATTTTATTTTTGAAGTATACTGAACAAAATAATGTGGCTTACCTATACCCATTCTTTATAGTTATCGATTTAAATGACTTTGTTTGCGAAATTAGTATGGTTTAAATACATTCATTACACTTAATCGCCAAAAAATTAGCTAACACATTGTTGTCTACTAATTCCCTGTATATGTCTGACTAATTTAAAAAATAGGCGTCACTAACCTACGTCCTCCTGCCAAATAACTTTTTCATATCATTTTTCGTTTTCGCAGTAAGCTCCGTCCCGTTGAGCGTGGACTATCCTGTATATAAAAACAATGGTATCACTCATTCTGAATAACTACCTGACTTAATTTCCGTAAACGTATGTCGAAGTTAGAATGACCTTTTCATACAGGTTTCTGTTTACCGATAAAATCGGATGAGTTTCAGTGACTTAAAGAAGAGATTCATATTAAGTAAATAATGAAGTTATTAAACACTTAATATGTTCTATTGTTTGAATTCTTGAAAAAAATAAACGAATATTATAGTAACAATCAAAACAAAACGTCAAAATGGAAAATGTCAAAATATTAATTAAGTGTCGACTGACAATTATTACAGTCGCATATAATAACAGGGCAAACTTAATTTCCTTGATTGTGTTTTTTTCTTGCACACATGAATAAAGAGAAACAGAGCAATTGTAACAAAATTATTTTAATAAGGTACCATTATATTTTGACTCCCACCGACAGCTATTATTATGAGTTATACAAATAAACTTTAAATACAAAAGTTTTAAGTTTTTTCACGTAGTATCTTTTGGTAATAGAGGAAATAAAAAATCGACTTCACAACATTGTAAAAATTATTTGAGTTATATATTTTTAAATGGAACACCCTGTATATTATTATCTCAGGTGAAAGATTTCTTTGTTCTGGGGCATTTGATTCAGCCACTTTATAGATATTTGAATTTATAACTAATTTTTCCTGGAGATCAAGTTGCCTTGAAAACGTCGACGTTTGTAATAAACGTAACCCTAGCAACAAAACAATGTTAGTTACACATAAGTTATTCTTCAATTAAAAATTAAAACGTATTGCAGAAATCAATTTACTTCTAAAATTATTTAAAACATCCATCAAATAGGTTATTCGGAGGAAGAAAAAAGTGAAATAATAAGGACAAGGTTATTTTATTCAAATATCAGTGTTGGAATAGGTAGACATGAATATCATCAAATATACCCGGGTAGAAGGATCCCTATTTGATTAAAATAACATTATTTGACTTTTTCTTCCTCCGAATAACCGATAACATTGTTTCGTTGGTAGGGTTCCGTTTAAAAAAATATATAACTCAAATGATTTTTACAGTGTTGTGAAGTGGATTTTTTATCTCCTCTATTACCAAAAGATACTACGTGAAAAACCTAAAACTTTTGTATTTAAAGTTTATTTCTATATTTGTTATATTTTATGTTCTTATTTACCTTCCATAATGTTTACACACTTGATTGATATTATTACATATGAATACTAGGGTAAGGTTTGGCATGTTTAGGTTTTAGTGGTTTTCCTAAACCTTGAAGCAAATGCGTTGCCAAGACGAACCAATCCACAATTGCACACGGTTTCGTCAACACACTGTACATGTTTATACTGATCTTCTGGAGCACCATACATAACACTTACATCACAATCCAATATTTAAAATGTACCAAACGATTAAATAAAATTTCTATAACTAATAATAAGAGCTGTAGGTGGGAATCAAAATATAATGAATAACCCTGTACATACACATTTTAAAGTGATTTTAACTATACCTCAGTTATTGAGTAAATGACAAACATCACATTACCCAGGAGATAAAAGTAACGATAGAGATTGCTCGTAGTGCATTTTGTAAATTTACTGGCCTAAAATTGAAAACATGCGAATTATCAGAATAATTTTTTTAGGTATTATTATTCTGTGGCAGTACATGATTTTCCATCAAAGATATTAACTTTTCCAAGGAAAGATATGTACCATATTTAAGAAAATGAAATTAAAACCTACATACACAATAAGTTTAAAATACTAACTTAGCAAGAATTTTAGCATCTACCGTTTGAAAGCCACCTTCTTTCAAATGAAGGTAGTACTGCTCTAAAATATTCGGAGGTCTTTTAACCAAGTCTGGATAATGCAACCACTCTTGTTTATCGATTTTTAAAGTGTTGCACAACAAGGACATTTCTTCAATTCTTTTAATATCTAAAGGAGGTATTTTATTATCCTTCCGATATTTTGTAAAATCATCGCGATTTACATCTATAATAGAAAAAGCAAATTACGAAATCTAAATAGAACCAAATAACAAACCAAATAATTCACAAAAAGTTGTAATGCTTTTTGAAGACCAAACAGAACGATTCCGTACAAATGCTTGTAGCCGACAAATTAAAAAGTAAATTGAATTTTGTTGGGGTAAACATCTTAAAATTTTAATCACAAAAATAACCTAAAAACGAAGTTTCACTTTCACTGTTACCAACTTTAACTAACAAAATTACCTTATCAACTAAGGTTAGAATTGTGACACTAAATTTTTAGCGAAATTCAAAAATCTCAAAAAACTCGTATTATGTTAATATAATCTCCAAAAATATGGTACGTAGGATTGTTTTTAAAAATTTGAATATTAGCAGTAAGTTGTTCCAGTCCACTGGTATAATACTGGCCGGTTTAGGCTTAGCTGCAGTTGGTTACATCGGTCGCCAATTGGTGAGACAAATGCCTACCGTTACTAAAACCGTCAATGAAGCAATGAAAACTCTACCAAAATTCAACGTTGAGAAAATGGCTACGGCAAGGTACTACAAAGGAGGATTTGATGCGAAGATGAACAGGAGAGAGGCTGCTTTAATTTTAGGTATTACGCTAATTGTAATGTATCGTATTCTAAGTATGGATTTGTAGGTGTCAGCCCTACCGCAAACAAGTTAAAAATACGCGATGCGTTTAAAAAAGTTATGGCTGTTAATCATCCTGATCGTGGAGGTTCTCCTTATATAGCTTCGAAAATTAATGAAGCAAAGGATTTCTTAGAAAAACATTCATCTTAGTTTAAATATTTGTACATATGTAAATTATTGTAATAAATATTAATCATTTTAGTTTCAAGCAAATAGTAGTTCGCTCTTAATACTTCTTTGTTGTACATTTCAGAACTGTTTGTTCACGTTGCATTCTTTGTTATTAATTGTTATGTGTATTTATGTACTTTAATTTTTGCCTTTACAGTTGGAGATGTAGGATCCATCCTTTATTCTTACACCTCTAACCCAAAGGGTACCTACCTAAAAAAGACAAAATTTAAAGTAACCAAATTGGAGGAAACTTCTTACCTTGGATTTATGTATTTATCTTCCCAAAAAGAATGTTTGCGACGTTTCGTAATCATTATTTCAGCCTTTTTCAATAAGAAGTAGATTATAACTACACAATATTCCTATTATTTTTGGAAACATGTATTAAGTAAATAATCAAACATAAGTGCATAATCTGATGATTCCAAGTTTTCGTATAGCAACAAACGTTAGTTCAATAAACCTACTGCATTATTCTTATGAAATGTTTGTTATTGCTAGCAAAACAAGATAACGTGCTCTTATCAGGTAATAAAAGTTCAAATTCTTCCTTATTAATTGAATGACTAAGATATTATATATTTTCCTCTTGTGCTAGGTATATTACCTTCTGGGAAAACAAAGATATAGAGGTAATATAGTATATTATCAGTTAATATAGTTCAAATAGATTTATTTGTTGATTGTATGACTCGAAGAGATTACGCAAATAAAAAATACGTTTTAGTAGGATGTTCAGAAAATAGAATTTTAGTCCAGGGCATTTAGGAATTGACCCACCATTTTTGTATACATTTTTTGTCTTACCCTCCATTCGAAAGGGTTTTCCTCAGTGAGTTTAACTTTAAGTTTGCGCACCCCTAAAACCAACCCTTTCGTCACCATCTTGGATTTGGTGTTTTTTTTTGAATTTTTAAACCTCTCGTTCTGATTATCTCACAGTCATAAACTTGGTGTCTTTGGATTTGTTTTGAGGTATATTTTCAAAAGTGTTATATGACAAAAAACTGTGCGTGCGTTTAACGGAAAAAAAGTTAATTGCTCTTGCTCCTTTTCGGCTTGTATCTTTTTTCTAGTCCACCTGACACTTTTTCGTGAGAGAACTTTATTATGAAGTAATTTCTAGCATTTACATAAAAGAATTATCCCGATACAATCATTTCTAGTCCGTCAATCGATGCGCAAAGCTGCTATGTTCCGGGCGGGATTTCGAAATGCACTAAATAGCGCTGCATTTCGTCATAATACCTCTTGTCCCCTGTTCATTTATTAAAATAAACGATTGTTATGCACAATACATTGTTTAAATATACGTATTTGTTCAATAAAAATTTTGTTGGAGTGCATTTTTATTTAAAAAATGAACATTTCGATGAGTTTAATGATGACTTTATTCTTTCCAAATATTATTCATTACACTATTGCTATTTGTTACTAATCTATTGGTATAGTAAGAAATTCCTTTGTTTGAACGCAAAACTGTGTTTGTATTGAAAAATTAACATTTCGACGGGTTTTACCTTTATGAAGACATATTTTCTGCTTTTTCCGAACTCAATTCTGCACTACCCTTGAGGTTGAGTTCACGACGCGTTTTTTTTAATGTGGTTTCTTCAATAGACCTACTCCACAGTGTTCACTTTTTCTTTAGTGAATTTCTCACCCTACCATATGATATTGATAGCCATCGTCATTTTCATTCTCACTTATCCCTTGCTTGCTTTTGGTTTCAATGAAGCGGTTGATCTTGGTAAAGGTATTATGGTTGTAAGTTTGTCATCAACTTCGCCGTGTCTTTGTCATTCGAGTCCTCTACGTCTTCTTTTGCACTAATGCATCAGGTTTCTCCACAGCAATCTTGCACAAAACAAAACATTTCAAACCTGCTTTTTGACATCCACAAACCCTGCTACAGTTGCTTGTACATTAACAGAATACAAAGTCCAGAAGTATGCGTGGTATCGGTTGTCATTGGTTTCAAGTGCATTTTTATCTCTGCGTCGATTCATTTTTGCACTTGATGATATGTTCGAATAGAATGATGCCTTGCTGCTGAGCTCGTGGGAGGTAAACGCGATAAGTCAGTTTTGGTTTTCAGATCAGGTTGCGAAAACGAGCAGCGAGACAACATTTTCTTCGAACATATTATCAAGTTCAAAAGTGGATCGGTGCAGAGAAAAATGCATTTGGAGCCAATCACAACCGATCAGGAATCGAAAGTTTTGGACATTGTATCCTATGGATGTACAACCATGTACAAGCATCAGTGCTTATGGATGTCGAAAAGCAGGTTTGAAATGTTCTGTTTTGTGCAAGACTTGCCGTGGGGAAACCTGGGCGACTGCGAAAGAAGATGTAGATGACTAAAATGACGAAGACGACAAACTTCCAACGATTATACCTTTACCCAGATCAACCGATTTATTGAAAAAAAAAACCAAGGAAACCGCCTGTGATAAGTGAGAATGAAGATGATTTCTATTATTATTATGACAAAGTGAGAAATTTACTAAAAAAAAAGTGAAAACGGTGGAAAAACCACATGAAAAAAAAATGCGCCGTGAACTTAACCTTAACCTTCAACGTAATTGAATAACATTTGGGAAGAATAAAGTCATCATTAAACTCATCGAAATGTTCATTTTTAAATAAAAATTCACTCCAACAAAATTTGTATTGAACATATATAAATATTTAAACAATGTATATTGCATAACAATCGTTTATTTTAATAAATGAACGGAAGACAAGTCGTATATTACAACGAAATTGAAACGCGGGGCGCGAGCGCTATTCAGCGTATTTCGAAATCCCGCACAAAACATAGCAACTTTGCGCTTCGATTGACGGGCGAGAAATGGTCGTATCGGGATAATTCTTTTATGTAAATGCTGGAAATTACTTCATAATAAAGTTCTTTCACAAAAAGCGTCAGCTAAACTGGAAAAAAGATAGGAACCGAAAAGGAAAAAAAAATGTTTATAAGTCTTTCTGTCGACTTTGAAAAACCATAACTTTTTTTCCGTTAAACGCACAGTTTTTTGTTATATAACATTGTTGAAAATATAACTCAAACCGAATCCAAAGACACTAAGTTTATGACTGTGCGATAATTAGAACGCGAGGTATAAAAATTCCAAAAAAAAACACAAAACCTAAGATGACAGAAAAAGAATTGGTTTTAGGGGTGCGCAAACTTAGGGTTAAACTCACCGAGAAAAACTCTTTCGAATGGAGAGTAAAAGAAAAAATCTATACAAAATTGGTGGGTCACACCTATAAAAATTTCTTAATTGCACTGGACTATTATTATTATTAAAGAAAGATAAATTGCGGAGGCAAACCTATTACACAATTTCAACTATTACAAAAAATAAAGAATAAGGCATTTCAACGCTTTTGCTATAATGGCGTCTGTGGGGCAAACAAACCTTTGTTTTCATTCGAATGTGTGTAATTTCTGTTGATTTTTTTGTACTTTTAGTGATTGTTTTAATTAAGTTAGTTATAGAATCTGAGAAAGAGTATTTTAACTTAATTTATGTTTTAAAATAGCAAATAACAGGGATTCTAAAAATGCTGGCATTATGGTACATTACAAATCAATTAAACGTATAGACTATAATAAATCATATAACTCAATGATAAAATCCTTCTAATTATACGTAAGTTTGCCCTACAGTAGCCATTTTGATTTAAATTACCTATTCACTATAATTATATTTAATTGAATATTCGAAAATAGTACATTATTTATTGATTACTTTTAAACTTGTCGTATTTTTTTTTTAATTTTAATACGCTGTTGACTAAGACAGCCTCTCACATGGTAGATAGAACGTTCCAGTTTTCAAAAAACCTATTCGTTAGAAACAAATTTTGTCTAATATGAGGAATGAATAAAACTATTGATTATAAACTTCGATAAAACTAAGAAAATTGTTAGAAACCGTATTACATGTTACAAATTAAATGCGAAACCAATTGAACAGTTTATGGCAAACCTTACGAAAGAATTACCGCTAGTTTTCCTTTTCATACGACGGCGCTAGATTACGCGGGTCCCTATTTTGCTAAAATCATGTTTACGAAGAGAAAATAAACTTACAAGCTCTATTTATTTGTATCTCCACTAAAGCAATACATTTAGGACTTGTTACCGGTTTGGATACAAACAAATTTTTATTGACATTCAAAAGGATTATTGCACGCCGCGGAAAACCAGTCAAAGTTTTTAGTGACAATGGCACACATTTTATAGAAGCTCATAATGAACTTACAAATTTAGGTAAATTTTTAAAACAAAGCGCAAATGAAATTGAATATGAAATAAACAACAATGGCATACACATCTGTGCTTCCATACCACCCAGATCACCCAGATTTAGTGTATTATGGGGAATCTACAATTAAAAATGTTAAATATGATTTGATAAGAAAAGACAAACACACTATACTTTCGAATGAGGAATTCATCACCATATTGTATCAAGTAGAATCCATTTAAAATTCTCGTCCTCTTACACCGTTAACGTCAGGTTCCAATTATCTCGAGCCGTTGACTCGCGGCTCATTTCCTTATCCGACGGTTCTTTCAAGTTGTTCCTGAGTTTGACGGAACTCACCTGCTTCGGAGCAGATGGAGGAGATATGAATTGTTGCAACAATTATACCAAACCTTTTGGGAAACATGGTCAACTGATTAGAATATCACAACTGCAATAGCAAACAAAATGGAACAAAGATACGTGTCCAATTGAAGTTGACTCTATGGTCATCTTAAAAAACGACCAAAGTTTTCCTACCCAATGGCGTCTAGGAAGAATTACCACGTTATATCCTGGCAACGATGACATCGTGCGAGTGGTGTCCATAAGAACTTCCAGAGGCGAAGTGAAACGCGCTGTGAACAATATTTGTGTGTTATCAGTTTCAGTTATTGTTGTTAAGTTATACTTCATATACGTCATTTTGTAACTTGAATTTACTTTCTGTTCAATTTGTATATTTTTTGTTGAAATTTTGTAAATTTCAAGGCGGTAATATTATGGAAGAAAGAGACAACCCCCTCTTATTTTGTTAACTAGAGGCGAGGTAGTTGGGCAGTGTATTTTTATACGCCGACGTCGACATTTGTATATTTATATATTATACACCAGTGCAATTTAAAAATAAGCTGAGTTTTATTCACACCTAGGGAGTTTTTACCATATCTAAAAACTCGCTATGTAAATCTAGTAAAAAAATTAAAACTATAAATTAGTGCCATTTTGCCCCACACAACGGGGAATAGTAACCACCCATATTTTAGAGCAAAAAGTCATCGCGAAAAAAATTAATGTACAACAATACAATACTTTACTATTTTTTATTATTATAAATGAAAAGAAATTTAAGAACATAGGCCCAAGTAAATAGATATTCTTTTTATCACACCCTCTACATTTTTCATCTTCTACAAACTGAACAGCGTATCCACTCCAACCCCCTTTTTAGATTTCGAGTAAAGGCTTAAACAATAGATGCATCCACTGCGTCATCGTCAATGCTAATTGGACCATCTTTCAAAGAATTCCTGATTTCTTTGTTGCAACTCTCTTTTTTCGCGCGATCTTAATAAAATCTTAGATTTTTGTATGCGTACCATGCTCATCTTGGATTAACAAGCAAGGATCTGCGGGTGTAGGTTTCGCATGTCTCATATAATGCTCGAACCGTTTAGTGAAATTTTCCATCAGTTGCATATTTATCCTGATTTATGACAGGCGAATTCAACCCAACGTCGGAGTTCCATCCAAACTCTGCTTTCATTCGTACTTGGAACAATTATCATTGTCGGAATGAAAACAAACCACCTGCAGACATATACAAATGACTTTTTCTCAGATGTCAGGATTCTTACTCGTTTTCACCCTTTTAATGCAAAAATTTTGGTGGATTTAGAGACTGAAAGTTGTAAGCCCCGTCATAAGTAAATGGAAATCGAGTAAAATGCATTCATTTAAAAGAGCGAAAAACTTGTCTACACATATTTTATTGAAGGTCCTAGCTCGGCCGCAGTTGTGGCTGTAGGTTTGCAAAGAGCTACGTCTGAATGTCTGTCATAAATCTCCATTAACCAATACTCCCAAGCAAGCAATGTATGACTCAATAGCGGTTCCTCACAGCTAACTGAAATAGATGTTATTTAAATCTCTTTTAATGAGACCATAAAATCGAGTTTTTATTGTCTTTGATATGTGTTTAACTGTTTGTTCTTCTTGATCCAAAGTAAAAACTGGACGGATATAGCTAAAGACTGTAATATTCTCTTTAGCAACTAGATTTTATTGTAGCAGTCTTCTTTTCATAA
Source organism: Abscondita cerata (assembly GCA_030710515.1). Lineage (NCBI taxonomy): Eukaryota > Metazoa > Arthropoda > Insecta > Coleoptera > Lampyridae > Abscondita > Abscondita cerata. The sequence goes on along the minus strand of JALBCR010002424.1, from coordinate 496,031 downwards.
GTATCTCGCGGAACATTATAAATATAGTAACTGTAACTGGCATATCCTGTTTTTTCACGGCTTTTGATTGCTTCTTTCAGAGTCCTAGAATCCCATGTTACCCGTGTGTTGATATTCTAATAAATTGCCTGATCATTTTCTGGAAATAAAGTTTCTTTGGGCGGAGTAAAGTAATGGACACTTTGTAGCAATTATGCCGATATCTTTTGATGTGGAAGTATAAGGGTTTTTATACTTTTTTCACAGTTGATGGTAATATGATGGTAACAATTCAGCACTTTACCGCCAGATGTCACCAGTAGGTAAAAAAAATTACGCGTGGTCACACTACACTATTATAGCTATTCACATTTCCCTAAACTTTATGCAGAAACAGTCGAAGTTTTGTAAATAAACTTTAACTAATAAAAAAGGATATTAATCATATATAACCATAAACCTTATATAATCAATTATAAGTACATATAGTTTGAACGAAAATATTGCAATAATATATTCTAGACAATGCGATAAGATAATAAAATCTACAATAAAAGCCTGGTGACTGATATCAATCAAGTATTGTGTAGTATGTGATCATATACTATTTATTAAGTAAGCAAATCAACATTTATTTACATTTAAAAATTTTCCAATTTTTTGTAAAGTAGTCAATTTTTTTTTGTGAAAAAATGAATAATCAATATTCACTGCCTGAATTTACTACAATTTTTTTAATATGCTATTCTACATTAATTTTTTTTTTGTTTTAACGCATATTTAATTTAATTTTTTTGTATGATTAAATCTTGAGTGAAAATAAAATAATTTTTTAATTTATAAAAATTTGACTGTAGTTAATTTTTATAAATCAACAAAAAACGACGAAAAACATTTTCTAAAATTTTGCAGTATTTTTTTCTCTTTAAGTAACGTTGCAACCCCGGAATAACATTCACGTCATGTGGTACAATAATAAAATGCGAACTGATTCAAAACAATCTTTGATCCTTGTATTTTTTAATCATTTATTTTTAAATTATTTTGTGGAAAAAACTGTTAGAAATAATTAACGGAATGTTAATTTTACGAATCCTATTAGACCAAAGAATAGCAAAATAAAAAGCGATGTTGTCAAACTTCTAATTTTATGTTAATGTAACATTGTCTTTTCAATAAACTCAAAGAATGGAAGAAATTACTTTAAATAATAGGAAGACGCATCCCAAGGAAAAAGCCAACATCTTCTCTCGAGCAACTTTTTTGTAAGTTTCTTTTAATTGTTAAAGGTTATGTTTATAAATATATTTGTAGTTATACTATACCCACTTTTGTTCATGGATATCGCAATGAGTTTGAAGAAAAGGATTTGTATGAAACTTTATCTGAATATAAATCGAATATCTTGGGTGACAAGTTAGAAGGATTATGGGACAAAGAAGTCGGCCAAGCACACCTGAATAAAAGATCGCCATCCCTGATGAAAGTATTAACAAAAGCGTTTGGATTTGAATTTATGTTATGGGGTTGCCTTTTAGCGTGTTTGGAATGTGTTCTTAAGTATGTGTTTCTCAAGATAGTAGGCTATTTTAACTATACATTTTAGGCCAGCACAATCATTAGCTCTTGGTTGGTTGATTGCTCATTATAATCCTACTGATAACGAAGATTCAACAAGTAAACCTTATTTATATGCAGTACCTATTGTTTTATTAACAGCTTTAAATGTTCTTTTCGTGCACCCTTACATGGCAAATGCAACATTAACAGGTTTAAAAATGAAAATTGCTTGTTGTTCTTTGTTGTACAGGAAGTCTTTGAAATTAAGTAATTCGGGTTTTGAAACAACCAACGCCGGACAAATTTTGAATATGGTTTCAACCGATGTCATTGGTTTTCCCAGATCCACTTTAATGATGCACTATGTATGGGTAGGACCTCTACAATGCATTATAGTTACTTACTTAATGTATCGAGAATTTGGTATGTCTTCCATCTTTGGCATTTTTTTATTGATCCCGTTTGTTCTTCTATATTGTAAGTGAAATTTTGTTAGTATATACGTAATTGTATTTCTTCGCTTTTGCAATTCAGTTTTTATGGGGAAACTATCATCAACATTTCGATTTAAATCTGCAACCAAAACTGATAGTAGAGTTCAGTTCATGAATGAAATTATAACTGGCATTCAAGTCATCAAATTTTATGCATGGGAACAAGCTGTACAGAAAATGATTGCTTTATACCGAAAGTAAGTGTATGATGATCTTATACAGGGTGTCGAGAGTCATTTTAAACTTAATTATTGACTAAACAAAAATGATATAAATGTACGGTTTTTACAAATGAGTTTCAAATTTCGAAAAGTTTTTCCCCAATCACATTAAAAAATTTTCCAGTTATACAGGGTGAGAAAAAAATTGCCTATTTTTAATTATAATTTACTTGACTTATTTAAATAGAACACCCTGTATATTTTTACACCATTCGAAAGCTTAGTTATTTAGCTTCTTAAAAATATTAATGTGTAATTAAATTTTACAAATAAAAACGATACGCGAATTTTTGTGAGTGCGTGCACTTTCGTTAATTCCGCTAGTAGCTTTTTAGTTTATTTTTGTAGCAATTTTCTCATTTTTTTTTTTCTTTTCATTTATACACTAAAATAAGTAGAAGTTATCAAAAGCTTTAAAAAATATGTATTTATTACTAATTTAAACATCATGGAATTAACTAAGAAAAAAATATGTCAAACTTTATAGAAACTGTTGAATGTGGCCTCCTTCTTGGTCTATGCATTTTTGAAGTCTAACTTGTAAGTTTAAAAAAGAATTTTGTAATCTAAGAATAACAAAGTATATTTAAAAAGTTTAATATTAACTCCATACAAAAAGAACCTTTTAAAGATTAATATTAATTATTATTATTTATTTTTACAGAAAAACTGTAAAAAAAACTGTTAAAATTCACCTTCAGCCACCGCGAAGATTGCATAAATTGCATAATTTCAAAATTATGTTTACCATTGAAAATCATTGATTTAACATAATTATACCACGTTGACCTAAGTTAGACCTTTTTAATTACACATGTTAACATTTTTAAGAAGCTAAATAACTAACCTTTCGAATGGTGTAAAAATATACAAGATGTTCTATTTAAATAAGTCAAGTAAATTTTAATTGAAAATAGGCAATTTTTTTTCTCGCCTTGTATAACTGGTAAATTTTTTTTTTGCACGATCGAGCATTTTTGTTTGTTTACAACCTCTGTTTCCTGTGTTATTTCTCCAAAATATAAACATCACTTTTGACTTTTCTTTTATTTATTAGAAATTGAATTAATTTCATTGAAGTGTAATTTAATACGATCGTGCAAAAAATAGTATAAGCATCACGAATGTTAAGGGTTTACGGTCTCTGACAAAATTGGAGGCTTCACTATCGCTCACCCTCCAAACTTTTGTCGTCGGCCGGTAAATATCCCTTACCGTTCTTGATACTTAATATACTATAATGTGTTTGGAAAAAACTTTTCGAAGTTTGAAACTCATTTGTAAAACCCGCCATTTCTATAATTTTTTGTTTAGTCAATAATTAAGTTTAATTTGTGTCAGTTACAACTGGGACACCCTGTATTTTAATTTTAAATTTTTGGATATTAAGAATTTTTGTTTCAGTTAATTTCTTTAGTGAAAGTTCGTTTAATAACTGATTCACTAAGTTTCGTTCCCGGGTTGGGACCCGGTTTTTCTTGTTTTCTATGTCCCAGGGAGTCTAGAGATTTTTTTTAGATTTATAAAAAACCGGAGAGTGACTAAAAATGGGGTCAAAGTCGAAAATAGTGAAAAAATCATCATCACTGATTGGGCTTTAAATCGCAGGGGTTCTTTGTCATCTCATGGAGACCACCCAACAAAATTTTTAGATGCCCTGGTGAAAAACTCTGTAAGTTACGGCGACCGAAACATGCATTTTTATCAAAATTTTGAGATTTCATCTCTTCAATAACTTCTTTAATTTTCATCAAAAGAGTTGAAAATTTTTTTGGTTACTCTGGGTAGAAGTACTAACAATCACGGTAATTTTTGGCCAAATGCGTTAAAGTTTAAAAACGACCTATTTTTTGAATTTTCGAAAAATATGCAAAAATTGATTTTGCATTTTTTTCAAAGTGCGGTGCATAATAACAATGTAAATTCAAAAATTAGCACCTAAAACTTAATTTCAATGATATATGCGGGTATGACGAAGCTATAAGCGATTTGTCCTTTAAATTGCTAATAAGTTTATAACGGGTATATACCTACCTCAAAGTCCTTCATAGGCCTATCTTGGCTTTGTTGAACATTCCCTTGGAAACGTTATTACGCTGATCAACAAGTAAAATAACTTTTTTTACTGCAGTCTTCCCAAAAGTGGTTGGTACTCTTACTTCAGAAAACTCGACTCGGTTGATATGTTTATTTTATGGCAATTCGGCTTTTTCGTGTGATTTTTTTATAAAAGCTGTAAATATCTAAAATAAAAATTTAGCTAGTACTGTGCTTAAAACAAACCTCAGAGAAATTAATATTTGGAGAATAAAATTTAAGTTGGAATTTGAGGAAAATGATAAAACGTTTCCGAAAAATTTTTTTGTAATTCCGCAGCAACTGTAGATCATATTTTACAAGGTGTCGGAAACTTCTGACGGAAATTGGTGCTTTTGACAGAATAACCAACAAACCCTTTACACAGCTTTGGAATGCTAGAAAAACTGGGTATGCAAGCTGTTTAAAAAAAATTGAATGGGGAACAAGGGTTTTATCAGACCTTATTTTCATTCTAAAAATCGTAGTATTCTACCGGTAAATCATCAAAAAGACGACACGCTTTTACGTAACCGTGACCTGTAAAAATCCTATTAAACACAATTGTCTAACGATACATTGGAGTAGATACTTCTCTGCATTTAAAATTAAGGTACAGGAAGCGTCAATTCGTCAGGTCCTTGGGTATAAACAAGAAATAAATTTGAACGTCGGCTTGGGGTGACCTATACCAGTTACCAGAATACATATTAAAAATTCACGTTTAGACATACTTATTAAAAGCATTTAGACAAGAATATTTACAGGTGATCAATTTTTTTCACATCTTTAACAAATCGACTCAAAGTGTTCAGAAATGCACAGTGCGGCGAGATTTCCGACGGTGTTCGAAATCTGTATCTCTAACAAGCTGCCAAATGTAATCCCCCATCATATTTTTATTGTACTGCCCAACATAGCGGCGCCCGAAGTCCTTCACGTCTTGGTGGAACCTCTCTCCTTGTTCTTCGGAATAGACCCCCATGTTCTCCTTGAAGACGTCAAGGTGGACGTGGAGCATATGGACTTTTTGAGACATCCGGCAGCCCATTTCTCCGAAGGTTTTCACCAAATCCTCGACGAGCTGGACGTAGTTTTCAGCCTTATGGTTTCCCAAGAAGCCTTCCACCACGGCGACGAAACTGTCCAAAGCTGCTCCTTCCTTCTCGCTTAATTTTCCTGCGAACTCCGTATCTTTCATCAGCTTACGGATTTGTGGGCCCACAAATATCCCCGCTTTCACCTTTGCCTCTAAAAGAGCTGGCAACAACGAGCGCAGGTACTCGAAAGTTTCCGATGTGGGGTTTAAAGCTTTCTACAAATTGCTTAACTAGCTCCAGCTTAATGAACAGAGGCGGCATCAGCACTTTCTTCGGATCAATCAGCGGCTTAGCAAGGACGTTATCCACTCCTTCGACAAAGTTTTTGCGGGTTGGCCACGTTTTCTGGGTGTAGTGATCATTGTCCGCCCTACTGTTAAACAGGCAAAGATGACACGGAAACTTTGTGTAACCACCTTGAAGTCCCATTAAAAATGCTATGATCTTAAAATCACCTATCACTTCCCACTAATTTTCCTCATAGTGGAGCAAATCACACACCAACTCAACGTTCTCGTAGTTCTCTTTCAGATTGGCAGAATGCAATCGATCGTAGGGTGTTCGTTCCCATTGTGTAACAGATCTGCCTTGAAGCTCTGAGATGAGCCGTCTAAAAAAGGCGCCATTCCACTGATTCATACGATAGGTTCAGTGCTTCGAACAAACCCTTTATGTCGTGGCAAAAGCACACATCTTCATAAAACGTGAAAAAGGTGAGAAGAGTTCGTGCCGATCCCGCTGGGATGTCACCTTGACACTTGGGTCAACCAAGTTCCACTCTTTGAGTCTTGATACGAGGAGCTCCGAGCTGGATTTGAGATCTCGGATGAGATCGTTGATGTCCTCTTGGGTAGGGAAGTGCGGAGGTCGCGGACACGAACCCTAAGAGTTGGGCCCGGTGCTAGTGCCCTGTGATTTTGAAGACTCGCTGGTCCCGCTGGCTTGAGACAGAGTCAACTTCGGCTTTTTGGGTTTCGGACGAGTGAGAGGTTGAGGTACTGGATCTTCTTCACCTCGAAGGACTGGCGCGGCACTTGAGGGCGTGCTTCTTGTATCGAAACCGGCCTCTGTGCTTTTTGTGGACGACCAGTTTTGGGGCTTTGAAAGCTGCAGTCATCAATGTGATTACTTGGTCTCCTCCAAATCCTTGGAACGGAAAACTTCAATGCCCGGTAATCTTCTCCAGAGTACCATGCTGTTAAAAAAAGAGTGAAATATAAATTGCCCTGCTGGTGACAAGCGTCCTTCACAAGTCCTTTTTCTTCCATGTTCGTATTTAAAACTGGAAAAGGGTTTTGTACGAGAGAGACACAGTGCCCAGAAAGGAAAGTGTCATGAAACTATGAACCTTAGAAGACCAGGACACCAAGCTTCCCAATACTCCAATACATAAGCCGCTCCGAGAAAGCGGCGACGTCTGAGGGTTCAGCGGCATAAGTCATAAGAGAGAGAGAGAGAGAGAAACTGCTTTGCGCCAGACGCCCAAAGCGCATGCACAGCACCGATCCCCGCTCGCCCGTTCCACCTCTTTGTACCTACTTCCCCGCTAGGACGGGAGGGTGTATGCGGTGGCGATGGGAAAGCATGTGACCACGGCACGTGACCTTTCAGTGAGAAGCCGGGAGGGAGCCGCACATGCGCACAACTACTCTGTCGCAAACCGAGGGTCTCGCGGCGTCGACAGGATTTTTGGCAGGGAGTGGGGGTAGCAGGGTGTCTTGGTCTTTGGCAACACTGCCTTTCTGCGAAACTCACGCGTCTTTTGTTCAGAGGGTGTCTGGAGTCGAACGGCCGGCAACCGACCGAGCCGCTTTCGCCCTTCCAGACATCCTTCAAAGAAAAAGACCGTTTCGCAGAAAGACGGTGTTGCTAAAAACCTGCTTTCAGTACATATTTCGTTCTGGGAAGATACCTCCCTCTCAAACAAGACCCGGTTCCAAGTTTTTTTTTTTAATTGTTGCTAAAAACTACGCTCCTTTTCAAAAGCTTTCGATTTTAATGTTTGCCTATGAAACAGAATAAAGTCCTTGTTACTTAAGTTTTAGTCCGCAAACGACAGTCAAGGGTTCCTTTGCGTTTGATCAAACTCAACAAGGAAATCTAAAAATGGAACGCCCAGTTTCTAGCAATTCGAAATCTCATAAACAAAATTGCAATCATGTCGGTTAAATTAAGACTTACCAGTTAAAGTTACTCGACAGTATTCGCAGAAAAACTGAGGACACCATGGTTGCTTGCCCCTGGGAATTGTTATGCCGAAGTAGGCTTCATAAGCTTCTTTCATCGTAGGACTGTCTTCTATTTGATATTTCCTTGAATCCCTAGCCATAAATGTGCTGCAAACGAAGTAAAAGGAGTCAGTCTCTCTCTCTCTCTCAGGCTCAGGTCCTCGTGTCTGCTCGCTTTGTTCGGTCTCGATGATCTTGCGGTGCGGGAGGGGGAGGTTTTTCCGAGCGGAACCGAAGACACACGGTCATAGCCGAGGGGTCCGCTGATATCCCTGCTCTCTACGCCTGCTTAGTGAGCGACAAACGGCTGTGCTGTTGAAGCGCGTTGCAGAGACGCCCTCCCTCCTTCCATGCTCGCCCATCGTCAACGCCTTCTAGGCGACCGGTAGTGTGAATTTTTGCTTGGATATGTCTTTATTTTAACATGAAAACAGCTCCTTGCACGTCGCGCACCTTTTCAATATCTCATCTTTTCATTACATTGAAAATTACAGCCGAAAACTAACAAAACGGTCGCCTACAAGGCGGTTGGAAGAGAGCGGACGAGCGAGCATGAAAAGTGGGAAAGCATCTCTTTAATTTGGCCTGCCGGCTCCGTCTGTAAGTAGCCCCGATATGAAGGACTTAGATAGGTGTCTTGACCCGTTATAAACTTATTAGCAATTTAAAGGACAAATCGCTTATAGCTTCGTCATACTCGCATAAATCCTTGAAATTGAGTTTTAGGTGCTAATTTTCGAATTTACATTATTATTATGCACCGCACTTTGAAAAAAATGCGAAATCAATTTTTGCATATTTTTCGAAAATTCAAAAAATAGGCAATTTTTAAACTTTAACGGATTTGGCCAAAAATTACTGTGATTGTATGCATGTTTCGGTGGCCGTAACTTACAGAGTTTTTTACCAGGGCATCTGAAAATTTTTTTGGGTGGTATCCATTAGATGACAAACAACCTTTGCGATTTTAATCCCAATCGGTGATGATGATTTTTTCACTTTTTTCGACTGACCCCCATTTTCAGTCACTCTCCGGTTTTTAAAAATCTAAAAAAATTCACTAGACTTCCTGGGACATAGAAAACAAGAAAAACCGGGTCCCAACCCGGGAACGAAACTTGATTTTTGTTTTGTTACACAGTGATTTATTCTGTATTATTTCTATATTTTTGCATTATTTTCAATGAACGGTTTATGAAGGACATTCTAATGTCACATAAAGGTCACATGTGGGAACGGATATATATTGTCTTTTTATTATGTTAAAGATAAATATTTGAGATAGCAATATTTTTCTGTTTAAAAAAAATTGGATTATACCTTTATAATAGGTTCATAATGAAAGAAATAAATTCGACAAGCCGAAACTAGTTCATTTTCTACAGAAGGGGCCGACCTTTATTTATATTGATGATAAGCTGTTTTTCAATATGCATGCCAAAAATTCCAGATTTCACGGAACTAACAACAATTTTATTCAAAACACTTTCTATATTTTTATGGATTTGGGTAAAAAACGTGTTTGCAAACCCCTAAATCAAAGGAATGGAACACTTAACTGCAGCGTCTATTTTAACAAACGGGAAAACACCAAAAAACTGTACTCGGATACGTGTTTTAATAGCTAAGCTATCATCATCAGCGCACCGATACTAAAAATAAAAACAATAGGATGCTTGTATATACTATCTGCGTCTCACGCATCGTTACACTACCATTGTATGATGCAATTTGCTTAATATTTCGCAGTTCTTTATCAAAGTTTTGTTTTGACAATGGAAAATGTAATAATCTGTAAATCAAAAGTTGAAAGATGCAAGTTTAAGTTCTGCTTCATAGGAAAAACTTGATCGTCTCAAATTTTGAATTTAAAATTTCTACAAATATCTGAGGGCTGTAAACTTGAGTGTCGATGACTGCAAAATGTCATGTTTTTTATTATTGCAAGAAGAAAAATTCTAATAATTTAAGAAGATAAGTTTTCTTTCACGGATAACTTTAAATCACACATTTTAAGGAAGACTGTTAAACACGAAAATCATGTGCGACACGCGACACACATCGCTTCGAAGCGGAATAAAATGTATTAAACATTTGTCCCTACATGTAGATGGCTGTACCGTCGATTTAGTCCTGTTCTTTTTATTATTTGTTCAACACACTTAGTCACTGTCAAAGAAATCACACGAAGGCCTGATTTTTTCCTCTCCAGTTAATTTTATCTGTCGGTTAATCATCTTAGAAACGCGACTATCTAAAAATTTGATTGGCTCAATGCTGTGTTTCCGCAGTAGTTAACCGACTGATAAAGTTAACTGGAGGTAAAAAAAATCAGTCCTAAGTTCAAAACACAAACTCCGATTCAACTACGGCGCGATACCAACGGCAGTCACGAAAAAACTAATCAAGTCGTGTTAAATCGACCGTAGAGCCATCTACATTTCGGGACAAATTTGATACATTTTATTTACATGCGTTGCGTATCCCAAATTTTTTAATCAACACTTGAGTATAGTGGTCAATAAGCGAGGTTAGAGGCTGTATCTCAAAAATCACTTATCGTATCGACTTCCGATAAAAAATTATATAACAAAAGTAGGCAAGAAGAAATGCTGGAACTTATTTACGAGTTTTTAAAACGGCCACTAGGCGCGTAATTGCTATCTTGAATTTAAAATCCCGTTTTATGAATACAAAATATATATCTATTAACGATAGTTAGAGTCAATGTTGTTTTAAAGCTGTGTTTAAAGTTGAGACAAATTCAAATATTTTTCTCAATTGCTTTTTGTTCTATCTCTAAAAGGAAAGTGGTGGGGAGTGCTCGAACATTTTCGGAAATAAATATCTCCAAAAAGACTTCACTTTATAGTCACATTGTTCACAGTTTCACTGAATTTATACATGTCTTCTACGGTTAATTCAAAAGTACTAACATTTTAATAAATGCATATTAGTCAGAATGGCGTATATCTATCAGCTGATTTGTATTATTTGTGTTTTGTAGTATTAATTCAACATTATTAATTGATATTGTTTAGTTATAAGTGTTTGACTGTTGTAAGTGTTAACTCTATGTAAACAATTACTAATTTATTTATTTGAAAATATTACTATTCATTTAATTTTAGAATTTTTTTCAGTTGTATTACAAATATACATACTAATATGCCTAAACGAGTTTTGGGGTACACTTAAGCAATGTAAGATTGCTTATCATCACGGTAATTGCATAAATCAACCATAACATTATTTTCATTTCCAATTAATGAAGCAGGGTAATTTAGATAACAGATGATTTAAACCTTATTCTCTAATTGTTGCTGAAGCAGGTGTAAACAGTGGGTTAATAGTTGTAGTAAGCCCGAGCTTAGGTTCCGGTGAACAAAACAGACACAAACATTTCGAAATACTAAAGTTACCAGCGTAAAATAGACTTTTCACTGAGCATATCCGAAGGTGTTGGTTGGTAGGTTACAGTTATTACAATTTTTTTCATGTGATTTGGGGTAAACGGTGTTGGTTGGTAGATGTGATCGGGGGTGAACGGTGTCAGTTGGTAGGTTACAGATATTTTTTTTTTTTGAACGGCGGTTAATTATACCTTGGAGTATAAATAAATATGCTTTCTATAGTATAGTTGTTACGAAAATGTTAATAATTTAAATGTCATTTAATTTCGACAGTACTGATGGTCGCCTCTAATTATTTTAGGAGGGATTTCTGAATAGTTAGTCATTGTTATCCAGGTATGAATTTTTCCTGGGGCGATTTATGACATATTACAGAATGACAACTATTCGATCCTATGATAATAATTAAAGACAAACATATACTGTCGAAATGAAATGAGCATTATGAAAACTACAATAGAATACCCAAAACACAAACAATTTAAAATTACAAAGAGCGTTGCAAATTGTTATCTTAACAATAATATAGTTTAAGTTTGGGTTAGTTAAATGTTTTACCCATGCTCTTTTCCTGAGTAACTATGATAGTACTTAGTTTACCCTCATACTAAATTTCTCTTTTAAAATAGTACAATAGTCCGATGTTTCCCGAGATAGGATACGGGTAGAACCTTTAATTAACCGAAACTTTAAAACGAGTAACGATTTCCTCAAAGTAGTTAGAACGGCCTGAAATTTTGTATAGAGCCGTAGGCTGTCATTCTGAACAACTTTTCTTAGTAATATTTTAGTATATTGTGAACGAGAAAGGTACTTATCTGAAACGGAAATAGATCTTGCTCAACTGTCAAGGTCTACTTGATTTTACAACTTTGAAAGTATACTACAAATAAGTTTCAAACCAAGCAGGGATTAGTTACAAAAGATTGAGATTCAAAGATTTTTAATTCCTCACCCCTCTTGTAACATCAATGGCATCACCTGCTATGGTTCTCATTTAAAACAATACAATTAATTGGTTCTTTTAATGAAAATCAAGTATCATCAATTATGGAAGAGATTTGTACAATAAGAAACATTATTGTACAAATCTCTTGCGTAATTTACAACAGGCGATTTGATATCGTTTTTATACCTTTCGTTGACAATAACGGTTTTTCACGACGAATACAGTGGATTTTTATGATACATACTGGATTTTCATTTAAAGAGCCAATTGTGTTGTTTTAAATGGGAACCACTCGAGCTGTTTCGTCTTTTTAGGACTCTTCACTAATAAGAAAACTCAAGTGTGAGTTCATAATTGTACGAGGTGCGTATCCCTTGGTATATAAGTTTTCAAACAATTATACCGATACCATTACATCTTTCTTTAGATAGAAAAATTATGCATACATTTAAACAAATTCAAAAAATAATCGCAAAACCTGTAAACGACTGTATTATGAAATTTTTAAGTTGTATTTGAACCAAGAATTTACCTCATTGTATGTTAGCTTTTGTTTTTGTACAAACAGAAATTTGCAGCCTTCTTCAAACTACCCATGAACTAATCGCATTTTTGTTATATAAATAATAATAACTAGGGTGATGTGTAATAATAATTTATGAAACAAGTATCGTTAAAACTTGTTTACAAGAGAATAAGTTAAAGAACGAGTGTTAGCAAGTTCTTTAAAATGATAGAGTAGTGTTAACTACACTTAACGTTATAAATATCGCAACAGGTTTTATTTCATGCTAGATTATTTTGTCATAAATGGAAGTTTTTAATGGGATCCGCTTATAGAAACGAGAGAAAGTCAGATATTTATAAATGCATATAAAACGATGGTTACTCTAGTTCCAAACCTTGTTGAAATGTTATAGTGTGTCACGGATAATCTGAAGCGTTATGTTTAACATGGGGAAGTCCGATTTATATGTCTCCAAAGTGTTTTTAGGATATTTCCACTATCAGAACACTTAACAATGTCTACTAGAAAACTTTTTACGTAATAGTTTCTAAAATTAAACCAAACATATTAAGAGTATTTGAAAAATATTTAATAATATTTCAAAACGTACGAGGGTTCAAATTCCAGTACGATTTTAGTTTTTAGTTGTATTATTACTTTAAAGTTTAAAGGAACAGCGTTTAACTTCTATCGATAGAGAGGCATAGGTTTTAATTTTTTTTTACTTGAACTGGCAATGGATTTATTAGAATATTTACATTATAAAGCATTTAGTTTAATTCTTTTAATAAATAATAGAAAGGTTATGGATATCGTAAAATCTTCTGCGCATGCGCAAACGTCATTACGCACGTAATTTTAACATTTGATTTTACGACATGCAAACTCTCTCTAATTGAATATTAGTCTAATAATTTCATTGCCAGTTCAAATAAACAAAGGCAAACTTTTAATTATGTCTCTTCACTGATGGAAATTAAACGTTGTTCTTGAAAATAATAATATAACTAAAAAAAAAAAGACTGAGATTTGAACCCTTGTACGGTTAGAAATATTATTAAATATTTTTGCAAATATTTTTAATATGTTTGGTTAAATTTTAGAAATAATTACGCAAAACGTTTTCTAGTACAGATTGTTAAGTGTTCTGATAGTGAAAATATCTTAAAAACGTTTTGGGGACATATAAATCGAACTTTTTAAGTTCCCTATGTTTAACATAATGCTTCAGATTATCCGGGACACACGTTATAATTTTAACCGTAATAGTGCTTTTAAGAGTATCTTAATGCAACGTATTGCTGTTAGAGTTAGTGCTATAGTAACAGTATAGGATAAAATCAAATTATATTTTCATAAATGTTTCTGACAAAAATAAATTGTAAATTATTTAGCATGAGAAAGTAGGAGAATATTCTTTGTGAAACATTTTAAGTTGAATGATAAATAAATATTTGTTCAATATTTAAGTGATATACATACAGATTATTTACATCAATGTTTTGAATAAAATTGTCTAATGACTGGATTACATTTTACATATTGAGATAGATAGTAATTATTCAATAAAAAAAACATATGAAATTCGAGAAAATTATTTAATTTAAATCTCAGGGCTTGAGTTCGTTTAAATGAGATTATAGTTTATTAAAATAACAAATTTTATTTTAATCTATTACATACGTTTTATTAAATGCAAAACATAAACAAAAAATATTTAATGAACTTATTTAATACGTCCACGTTAACGAACAGAAAAATGTAATTAGTAAAAAATATTCCGTTTTATATTGATTCTGATTTTATCTATAAACTTAGATAACTAACCCTTCAATTTTTATTATTCCGGCCGGCATAATGAAATCTTCCCTAAATTCAATCCGTTTAGTTCTCTAATTTATGTCAGACAATACTTGAATCGATAAAATACACTATTGTTATTATTGTCATTATTTTACCAACCTTGTTTATTCAAATTTCGTTTATAATTTTTCATGATCGGTGAATTTTTATTCGTTAACTAGTTTTATTTTAACTACCGAGTTTTTTTACTACATGTTGAGTCATTCGGATCTTATTTACTAGTGACTATGGCATCTTTCTTTGAACTTGAATTAATTTTTTTACCCTTCACCTTAAGTTCATTTTCACTTAATGTTTTCACACCTGCACTCATAATTTTAATCTTTATCACGTCTGCTAGACATCAAACTAATCTTTAAATAAAATATTTAATTTCGCAAACCTTGCGTCTATTCACTTCAAGAATTATCTTTTATGTCCGACGCATTCAAGAAATTTAATGCTTATCAAAATTTAAAAGTCCGTTCTTAACTATTTATTGCATCTAAACGAAGTTATTATTTACACGAATAAATTTAATTGTTTTCTTAAATTAATTATAGGTCGGTTTTTAGAAATCTTAACTTTAATTACCTTAATTTACGTATGATTTGAATAGAATATTTACTATAAATCAACGTTTCAATTCAAAATAAACATTTTGTATTGTTTAAAATAACTCTTTGAGCGCAATATATTTCACTGCCGTCGCTTAATAACTTAATAACATCAGAATTATTTACAGGAACGAAATGAAGTTTATACGAATGTCCGCATACGTGAAGGCAACTTACCTCACTTTTGATATTTTGATAATACAGTTATTATTATACGTCACTGTATTGGCGTACGTAGTTTTCAACGGCAACATCGACGCGCAGAAATTTTTTACTTTAACGATTTTTTACTCATCCATACGTTTAACTATGGCTACTTTTTTTCCACAAGGTATCGGATTAATTAACGAAATTCGAGTATCAATAACAAGAATGAATCGATTTCTAATGTGTCACGAGGTGACTCCCGATGTTGTTCAAAGTATAGATAGGAAGAAAAACAAAGTTCTTGAAATATGTAATGCTTCAGGTTCATGGACCAATTCGTCTAAGAATGCTTTGGTTAATATTGACTTAAATATAACTCGAGGATCTTTAACTGCCATTGTGGGTAGCGTGGGAAGTGGTAAAAGCAGTTTGCTTAACGTCATTCTAAAAGAATTGCATATAAGGGATGGTGATTTGGAAGTTAGTGGAACAGTTAGTTATGCTTCGCAAGAACCGTGGTTGTTTTCTAGCAGCATACGTCAAAACATTTTATTCGGCCAAGACCTGAATCTGTTCCGATATAACAACGTATTAAAGGTTTGCGCATTAGAAGAAGACTTAAAAGTATTACCGTATTCTGATAAAACTCTTATCGGTAGAAGAGGAGCTTCTTTGAGTGGAGGTCAAAAAGCTCGTATTAATCTGGCTCGTGCAATATATAAAGAAGCCGATATTTATTTATTGGATGATCCGTTATCTGCTTTAGACGCCTCTGTGGGTAAACAAATTTTTACAAATGTATTAAAGAATTTCTTAAGGAAAAACTGTGATATTAGTTACACATCAACTGCAGTACCTAAAACATGTCGATCAAATTGTTGTTCTTGATAATGGTTCGGTTAAGGCGGATGGAGATTTTGAAACACTTCAGAAAGATTTTGGAGATTTTTCTAAATTTGCCAAAGAATATGTCGGGGAATTAAGAGAAGATAAGGAAAAGAGGAAGACGGGCAAAGAGCCCATCGAAGATGATAATAAACAGCAAGAAATTATGAAAGAACAGAAAAGCGTCGGTACTGTTTCTAAATCCGTCTATAAGAATTATATAATGGCAGGTGGAAATTATCTAGTGATTTTTGCTATTATGTTGTTATTTTTGATCACACAATTACTAATCAGCGGCGGAGCTTATTTTATGGCACATTGGTGAGTATTGCTATAAAATTATTCCAAAACTAAATGTTTTGTTTTTTTAACAAACTACATTCTTTTAGGGTCAATGCGAAAGACAATCGATACTCACCCAACACAATACCTCAATTTAATATTACGAATAATTCAAGTAATATGGATAACACTAAATTAGAATATTATGAACGATTAGATAAACAGAATATTTATGTATATTCTTTAATTATCTTATTCCTTGTAATTTTTTCCTTAACACGTTCCTTCTTTTTTTACACGATCTGTGCCAATTCTTCAGAGAGACTGCACAATTCCATGTTCGATAGCCTAATTCGTGCTACAATGAGGTTTTTAACACTAATTCGGCTGGAAGAATTTTAAATCGGTTTGCCAATGATATGGCTGCTGTAGATCAGCTTTTACCGACTGTCGCTATAGATACGACTCAAATTCTTTTAACGGCCATTTCATGTTTAATTGTGATAACTATTATAAACTTCTGGTTGTTGTTGCCTGCAGTTGGAATTGGCACGATGTTTTATTTTTTGAAATTGTATTGTATAAAGACTAGTCGTGATATAAAACGGCTAGAAGGCGTAAGTAAGTTCTGACTTAATCTTAAAATATGATCTTTAAAAATCGTGCTATAGCGCGCAGTCCGATGTTTGAACACTTGAGCGCTTCGCTGCAAGGGTTAAACACTATCAGAGCATTCGGAGCGCAAAGTATTTTAAGAAGAGAATTTGATGTACATCAAGATTTACATAGCTGCACATTTCAACTGTTTGTGACGACATCTCAAGCTTTTGGTTATGCGATGGACTTGGTCTGCGTCATTTACACAGCCATTGTTACTTTAAGTTTTTTATTTATTGGTAAGTTGTTTTCCCTCAAGTCTTCATACTGTTCTTCAACGCATGCGGTTTTACTATATTGGTATACCCTTTTAGAAACCTACGCCGGAAATCTTGGATTAGCAATAACACAATGCTTGATAGCTTTAACATCATTTCAGTGGGGTGTTCGTCAAACGGCAGAATTGGAAAATAATATGACATCCGTAGAACGTATCTTAGAGTATAATTCGATCGAACATGAAGTACAATCTAAAAATAAATCTCCCAAAAATTGGCCTCAACTAGGAGAAATTAAGTTTGTTAACGTTTACTTTAAGTATTACGCCCAAGACTCTCCCGTTCTCGAAAATATTAATTTTACGATAAAACCATTCGAAAAGGTTGGTATTGTTGGAAGAACAGGATCGGGAAAATCATCACTTATAAATGCGTTATTTATACTAAGCGACTTAAGCGGTACTATATACATCGATAACATTGATATAACCACATTAAATTTGCAAGATCTCAGATCGAAAATATCGATAATACCTCAAGAACCTGTGATATTTTCGGGATCGTTTCGAAAAAATTTGGATCCTTTCGATCAGTATCGTGATGAAGATGTTTGGAAAGTGTTAGAAGATGTCAATTTAAAGGACACGGTTGCTGCTTTAGCAGATGGTGAGTTTAGTTTCATTAATGTACAGTAAAATTTAAATTTTAAACAGGTTTACATTCGAAGATAAGTGAAGGAGGTTCAAACTTGAGCGTTGGTCAGCGTCAATTAATTTGTTTAGCTCGCGCAATTTTGCGAAACAACAAGATTTTAATTTTGGACGAGGCAACTGCTAACGTTGATCCGGAAACTGACGATCTCATTCAAAATACGATCAGAAGAAAGTTTCATAATTGCACAGTACTTACCATAGCTCACAGGGTACATACTGTTATGGATTCTGATAAGATTATGGTGGTGAATGATGGTAGAATTGTTGAGTTTGACCATCCAAACGTGTTAATGCAAAACCGTAAAGGTTATTTTATGAAATCGTACAAAGTAGTGGGAAAATTAAGTAAAATAAATTTTATATTTTTATCAAAGTACTTGTGTACTGCTATAAAAATATTCCTTTGTATTTTTAAATTTTTTTATTTTAAAATAAACTTTATATTAAAAAAATAAGTATTTTCATTCGATGCTTTAATTTAAATTAAACCTATATTGGTAGATGTAATTGATCACAAATGGGTGTTGTTACCTTAGATGCTTATTGATGATAACTAATTGAAAAATCATGTTTAGCACACGTGAACAATATCTTTTTTTCACTTCTCCGGTTGACACAATTGGGATAATTTCCGGATGCGTAAGAAAAAGACTTTGCTCACTTGTACTAAAATAGCTATTTTATTGGATACACTTATTTCCTGTTTTGTAGTAAGTAATGCTTTATTGTCACTGAAATTTACAACATTTTTTGAACAAAGCATAACAAAAACTAAAAATAAAATGCATTATCGCAAATACATTTATTACAAAAAGTAGAGGGTACTTGTCGGTTAAGGAACCTCCTCCTTTTCAAGTTGCTGCTGGTGACCGACGACTCGGGAAATAGTCAATATTGTTGAATCAAAAACTTATCTCGTTTGATTTCAACGCAAAAATCTCGTAACGAACATTAAAAATATATGTGTGAAGGACGTTTAGTACATTTTTCGATCGAAACATCTTGTTCGACATCAAAATGACGATTGCAACAAAGTGAAAGTAAATTTACCAACTGTCGCGATGTAAATAAACAAATATGGAAAAGAGGTGAGAGAAAACTTGTTGGAGTTTGAAAATTTTGAAAAACAATTGAAATTTCCGTTCGTAGAAGATGACAACCTTAACCGGAACCCTAGACAATTCATCGTATACGATACGATGTTACGAACATGAACCGTATTCTTTCGCTTATTACATTGAATGTGTAGTTACGACGATGGTTTGTCAAAACTGAAAATGTTTCGTGGAAAAAATGCCGCTCAAACATTTATGAATACGTTAGAAAATGATGTTGTACAAATTTATAAAAAATATACAAGTAACGTAAAAGATATGATACCTTTATCAGATTTTCAAGAAGAAGTTTTCGTAACGATAATTGTCACATATGTACACAATTTATCGAAATTAAAGATAAGGTGTACGACCACAATCATATGACTGGTTTATATTGCGGTCTCGCGCATTCGGTGTGTAATTTAAATTACAAAGTTCCTAAGTTTATACCGATATTTTTTCCCAACCTATCTAATTACGACTGTATCATGTTCGTAAAAGAAATCGCTTTGAATAAGGAAGAAGTAGACGTGGTTGCTCAAAATAAAGAAAATTAATTTCGTTTTCATAAAAAGTGTTGCTAGATGTTTTGACTGATTCCAAAGGAAAAGCTATAAACAATTTATGAAGTTGCGATTCGTCGATTCGTTAAAATTTATGGCGTCGTCATTGGAAAAACTCGGATCGTATTTAGAAAATGACGAATGTGCAGAAATTAGAAAATACTACCCGGACGATGTAAAATTTGAATCGATACGTCAAAAGGGGTTTTCCCTATTCTTTTGTGGATTCTTTTGAGAAACTCGACGTTACGAAGTTACCTCATCGCATAGACTTTTACTATGTTTTAAACGATGGACACGTTTCGTAAGAAAATTACGCGCGAGCCTTACGAGTGTGGAACGTTTTTCAGTGTAATCCTTTAGGCGATTACAGTGATGTATATTTAAAGTCGGACGTACTATTGTTGTCGGATATTTTTAAAATTTTTCGCACCATATGCATTGAATATTATAAATGAAATCCATGTCATTATTTTACGGCGCTTCGATTCGATTGGGACGCTTTAATAAAGATGGCCGGCGTAAAACTCGATTTGTTGGCAGACATCGGTATGATGCATTTTTTTAAAAAAAGGTGTATACGCGGCGGCATAAGCATGTGTTTGAAACAAACTGTGAAAAATCAAGGTTCTAGATGCTTCCTGTGAGGCGCTATCGCGCGTACTAACTTGCAGGCTTGCTTGTTAACAGACATAGGTTTTTCGGACTTTCTGGATTACAGGAATGAATCTAAAAACGGGTTTTACCAAAAGACGTGGAATTCTGAGTCCAACAATCGTACACCGAGGTATTTTTCAGTTGGGTGGATGGTTAGGTCAGAAAATGCGAAAAAGTGGTTTTGCCATCTGGACGATTATAAGTTAGTAGCAACTTGATGTTGCCACCAGAAAACAATGTTTGACGGAGAAAGAGTATCGATACGCATCGGGACAATCTATCGGGTCAATACATCATCTACAATATTGCCTGCCTGTAGACGAGACGATTTGGAGGGAGCTTCTTCGTTGTTTGGCGCAGCCAAACTCGCATTGAAATTGGCCAAATAAAAATATTCAATATCTTGCAACGTCTTCAAGCACAAAACACAAACAAAACATAAAACTCAAAACAAAAAATAACTAACAGACACGTCGTAAGCAAATGTATGTACATGTTAATGAACAAAATCAAATGCATGCATTAAAGGTTAATACTCAAATTAAAAATTAAATGTACTTACAATGTTTTTCTCCATGACACTTCACTTTTCGTTGTTGCTGTTGGAGGAGCTAGAACACAACTGATTTGTTTCCAAAAACTTGTGGTTATATACCCCAAAGAAGGTGAAGGGGTCCCGTCCCCACTCCCATCCATACTCTTCTCTCTCTTCTTTATGGGCGTTCCATAGGTGGACCTGTAGAAGGGCCTTCTATACGTTTTCCAACTAACCTAACTTATACGTTACATGATTTCGATCATACCTAACCTATTTTAGGTTAAACGATTTCGATCTAACCTAAATTATTTTAGGTTACATCTGACTTACCTATTTTAGGTTATACGTTTTCGATCTAACCTAACTCTTTTTAGGTTACATGTTTTCCATCTCACTTACCTATTTTAGGAAAAACAATTTTGAACTAACCTAACTTATTCTAGGTTAATTGATTTCGATCTAACCTAACTTAATTTAGGTAACACCGAGCATACAAAATCAATATTCAATGGTCGACCACAACATTCATTGTTATCGTTTAAACAATAAAAGACATTAATATTTCTTTAATTTATTTTATAAAGTTTTACATATTTATTGCGATTTCAAAAAACAACAACAGTCTATAGTATTAACTATCATTTGAATTACTACATACACCTTATATATCCTTAGAAACAGGTGGTCCGCTCAATGTTCTCTGCTGCTGGATAAGTTATAATGTTCGAAACAACAAATTTATTTTGCAGCCGTTTATCTTTGCGATAGGCGTTAGGAAATTTCCACCATATTTCGCTGAAAGTTAGGGGTCTTACGTTTTTCAAACAATAATCTAAAGGTACATATTGCAATTCGTCATCTTTGACGTTCAAGACGGCAAATCGGTTTGATATCTATCGATAACTTTCTATACTCGATTTATAATGTGACGTTAATATCCCACATCAACGTAAACACCGCAAAAACTTTTCATAATGCAGCTAAAATGTATACGAAATTTGTTCAACAATATGAAAATACATCCTTTGGCAACCCTGAACGTGAATAAAATTTTTTGATGGATGCCAAAAAGGCATCAGAAGATAAATCCAAAATAAGTTCCAAATGTAGGTACTGCTTTAGTTTTAAAACAAACAAAAAAAAAGCAGATCTTTGACTTCGAAGACTGTGTTAAACAAAGTCGAGATGATTTCACACGAAATGAACCCGCCAAATCTATACTAACTGATAAACACTGTAACGACGAATATAATTATGTATTCGCAAAGGAACTAATGTTCGTTCCCCAATAATGTAAAATCGCTGTAAAACCAGAGCTAAAAGACACTCAGCTTCAAAATGATAATTAGATCTATAAAGGAAATTAATAAATGTAGACAGGTGGAATATATTTAAGACTGACAAAAATCACAGACGAAATTATTTTTTGATAGTTCGTCTTCACATTTCGCATACGTCTTATGTGTCCATTGTTTGGACATGAGACAGCATACGATATCTTCAATAATATTCTCCTCACCACAAAGCAGACAAAATCATTTTACGTTATCATCCAACACAATTTCTACGTTGTCTGCCACAGGCGAAGGTTTTGTCCTGCTTTCCTCATTTTTCACATCCTTTGCGCTTTTCTAGTATCAGTTCAAATTTCGTATTTTTTTCACATATTCCACTAGATCCTGCTTTGTCTAGGATTTTAGTTTGTTTAACATTCAAAAGCAATTTTCAACTTGCTCTTCATTTCTTTGTCAGCTTGCTTCTGTTTCAATTCTTGCAACTCATTTTTATGTGGACTGAAACTTAAGATCATCGCTTTCTGAGTTCTTCGGCTTCAGATATTAAGCTAGTGACTTCAAACTGTGTAACCTGACGTCCGGATTACTAGTATTCACTTAGATATAGCTTGATCGTAATAGGTTTCTAGAGGTTTGAGATCGCAACATCTAAAGGTTGCAACCTATGAGTAGTATGACCAGATAACTGAAGCATCAGTACACCGTTTTCCCGCGCCTGATTAATGTCTTCTAAGTACACTGTGATTGGGATGCCTCTTCATGAAGGAATAACACAACTTCTTCTCTGCTCTTTTTGTCTTCATTGAATGGATTTTAATGTTTTTGCCTTCTAGAATCGTATGCAAGCTTTTAAATATCATTTACCGTCATTTCAAACATCAACTATTCTTTTATTTTAGGAGGTACAGCGGGTAAATTTCCATTTAGCGCACCTTATTAAGCCACGACTTTCCTTTTACCTCACCTTTCATGTACCGTGTGAATATTTTCTTAGGAACATTGTATTTTTTGCAAAATTTATTCAACCTAATTTTTTTCTTTTAGGAACTCTTCTAAAGCATTTTTCATGTCTTGCCGTATTTCCTCTTTTCCATTCTTTAAACCTAGGTACAAATAAATTAATTACTTTTTGTTTTATGATCTAGCAGAAGATCCGGATGCCTATTATACAATTACCAAACTATACGATATAAATTGCACCGGTGCAATTTGAGCAACTTCGAAGCGGTGCAATATAAGCATGTGACGGTATTATTTCGCATATAAACGAAAATTCGGGATTAAAAATTGATTTGTTGACCAATTGCTCTCTACAGTATAGACAACCGTGTTTACACTCATGCGTTGAAGACGAATTTGGGTGTTGTAAATTTTTCTGGGGATTTTAGTTATTTGAGATTGCCGATTCCGACAATTTGTTATACTTTTTCTGGAAAATGTCCTTATGAGCCGGTCGCGGAAGACATACCTTCATTTCCTATTTGCTAACCGTTGTGAAAGGTGTACATGTAAAATTGTGCCTAAAATTTGAACAGTTAGACATATGCTCTATAATATAAATTAAAGTAAAATTATCCGATTCAACTAGGGGATACATTTTTCGCCTACTGTTACTTTTTACCTTTTGTTTTAATGAAATATATGCTATCATGGCCTCTATCAATTGCAGACACCTTTTTTTTTGTTCTTTGCTGTACCTGCTGGTTTCTTCGTGTGCGCTCTGTTTTCTCCTATGGATTCATTGGGTAATGAATTAATTATGGTTGTGCTGACATGGATAATAAACCGAAAATTGTAAAATAACGAGATTGGGCCTCGTATTATCATTAGCGTTGGAATTTGAAGCTACGTTGAAACCTCAGTCTGGTCAAGGACGCCACCCAAGATAAGCCTGTTACCTGGTTCTTTGTGAGCAGCCCAGCAACTGTTATCAACTAAGTGCATTTTGGTTCTTTCCTTTTCTTCATTGGATAATAAATACTGGATTTGGATACGTAAACTGTCACGTCTGCCTATGAACGTTCGAACACCGAAGACTTCCTATATATACAAGCTAAGTTAATTCTTTGACGCATGTCATTCATAAATTTTGTCGCGTTTTATGTATACGTACCGTGGCTGTGAATTTAACAACGTACCTGTTGGGCTGTGCCTGTAAACTACAAAGATTTTTCCAAGTATCTGATTAATCGTGGCGCTTTTAAACTATTTAAACAATCGGCCAAGGTCCGGTACTTTCCGTAATTTGTTGTCAAGTACATTCAGAACAATATTTACCACGCGAACTCGGTGAATCACTTGCATGGAATAATTGGTGCTACGACTGTCAAAATTTTCTAATACACGAGGACAGCTAACCTGTTTGGGGCGTTTGTGCCTCGAGTCATTATTCGTGTCTTGATTCGCTCTCGTGATTTATTATTACTTCATAACTACATTTTGCTATTAACTCTAAACGATATTATCTATTTGTGTGTGTCTATGTATTTTTATATTCTATACAGAGTGTTTCATTAATCAGTACAGAACATGAAACTGGAGATTCCTTGCAAAATTTAAAGGGGGTTTAAAGGGGAGGCTTTAAGGAAATTTTTTTTTATGTTAAACCCCCCTTTAAATTTTGCAAGGAATCTCCAGTTTCATTTTCTGTACTGATTAATGAAACACCCTGTATATTTCCATCAACGTACGGTTTGTTTCTTGTGTCTATGAGTTCCTAGTGGCTCTAGAATATCTCTTATACGCAATCTTAGGTGGCGCCTTATAAATTCTTCGTGCAGTGTAGAAGCCTTCATTCTCACGATTCTCCATAAGCTCACGACCACTCCCGACTAAGCGGAGCTACCGGTCAGGTTTTTTAGCACTTCTATATTATTGAGTTTGTTTACAAATAAACTGTAACAAGCAACTTCACACTTTATAATAAAAATATGATTTTAACCCTCAAATATCAATCAAATAACTGTTATGGTCTAGCAAATCGATCAAATACAAGTTGCAAATCCATCGTAGATATTAATTTTCTTATTGTTATCAATTACTTCTTGGTTAATTTTGTGGTAGACTAAAGTAGTAGTATTTATTATTCCATATTCTTCTCATCAAGGAGGGATTTGGGAGGTAAATATTAAATTAACAAAACTTCACTTAAAAAGGGTTTTGGAAAACACCGTTTTAACTTTCGATCAATTTTACACGGTGTTAGTCCAAATATTCTGTTTTAAATTTGAGACTTTTATCTTCTTTATTGTTCGACCCTTCCGATCTGAACCCTTTAACGCCTGGTCATTTTTTGGTTGGAAGACCGTTGTGTGCCTTGCCAGAAGAAAATCTATTAGAAATCAACAAAAATCGTTTATCTATACATGAACGTTTGAAATAAATAGTTCAACATTTTTGGAAGCCGTGGAATCGAGAAGTCGTTCCGCAGATGCAAATTCCAACGAAATGGTTTCAACGGTTAGACGATCTAATACAAGTCAACAGCCTTGTCTTGATAAAAGAAGACTACCTATCTCTCTTAGGTCGTGTTGAAGTTTTTTGAACCAGCGATGGTAACATACGGAACATTTTTTTGTAAGTCACTGGAGGTAACATTGTGAAGCGTTCAATACACAAGCTGTGTGTGTTGCCAATGAAAATTAAATTTTGTATTGTATGTTTATTTGTTGAAACCCACCGTGTTTCAAGGTGGTCAGTTATGTTAACTTTTGTTAAAACGCACACTTTATTAACATTATTGCGCATGCCAAATAATATTGTGTTATCAAGAGGTAGGTACGTTTCGCGTTGCGATAGACAGAGTTTTTTTTTATTTATTTATTGGTCTCGAATCGTAGTCTTTTAACCACAGTTGTTATTTATTGTTTTGCTTTACTTTTTATATTAATATATCGTTTTTTAATATGAAACTTGCAAGAATGTGTAGATGTTAATGTTTTGCAAACTGAGTAAATATGATATATTGCAAGGGAATTGGGTGTTTTCATTTCTTAATAAATCTATAAAGTTGTTTCCGATATTTCCATATTTTGCATAGTAAAAAATATATGATTGACATCATCTACAGAAGAATTATCACGGTCACACACACTTCAAGGACCCATTCCTAACTTGTGTAAATGCGCTGGGAATCTGCCGTGGTTTATTCTTAAACGGATTATTGTAACGCTGAACATTCTAGATCGGTATTTACATTTTAAGATATAGTTGTTTTTTGGTAGTAAAGGATTTAAGAGGGTATAATTGTTCTTATTGGAGGTGACGTATTATTTCCAAATTTTTCGCATTCAACCCGACATTGAGCTTTTAAATATGAGAAAATATCGGTGTATGTAAGGTAATTTTCTGTACGGTTTAGTGTTGTAGCCCGTTTCTCCATATCGTCTACTAGCTCATTACCGACGATTCCACTGTGACCTTTTACCCATATATAAATATATATATTTGTAATAAAAATCTTTGGGGTTTAAACACGTGTAATAATTATTAAATAATTACAACGTTTTGCCACGCTTAACACGCAGCTTTTTCAAGTAATTAATAAATAACAATTTTAGTTTCTATGCGATTTTGACCTTGAACGTGTCGCTGGACCAGAGTAACCAATAGCATTACGTATCGGTATCATGGTAATGTTGCTTTGTATATTTTGTTGTACTACTTGTTGGATATTTGGAGATCTTCTATCCTGAGGTAAAGTTAATAACGGTTTCCAAGTGTTAGGTAAACCTTTTCCATCATCTCGTTTATTAATGCAACTAGGACGTCTTTCTATCTCGATTTGTTCTCTAATGAGGCGGTAACATAAATATTTTTCTCTTCCTAGCATTCTTGTATTTTCAAAATCGATTTTATGTCCTGTTTGGTGATGATGTTCAGCTAGAGAATAAATTAAACATCCTTTTCGGACTGCTAGTTTGTGTTCCTCTCTTCTCGCAGAAATACGTCGATTGGTTAGTCCAACGTAAGAGATGTTACATCCTTCGCAAGGAATTTCGTAAATGCCTTGATCTTCTAAGGGAATAATATCTTTAGGGGAACGGGGGAAAGACTTAACTTTATTAACAGGTACAGAAACTACTCGTATGTTGTGTTTCTGTAGAATGTTACTTATCTTCTCTGTAGTACCTTTGAAGTACGGGATTGATACAGTAAACGTACTCTTATCGTTAACTTCGTAGTTTGGTAGATCTCGCTGCATATTTATTGATTGGTGGCATCCAAATTTGCTTGCAAATTTAGTTTCGTTTGTCATAAAGTCTTATGCCAGTTTGATAGATATAAATCACATAGTTGCTTGGAGTGATTCAAAGGTCGCATTAGCATGGATACGTTTCGCTCCCTACAAATGGAAAACGTTTGTCGCCAATAGAGTTTCTCATATCCAAGAAATTATACCACCTAGTTGCTGGCGTCATGTTTGTTCATATGACAATCCAGCTGATCCAGCTTCTCACGGTCTTCTCCCAGAGGAGTTGCTAAATTGTTCCCTTTGGTGGGCGGGTCCTGCCTGGCTTTCGCAACCAGAAGATTATTGGCCTAGAAAAACGTTAGAATCCTCATCGCAGGAGGGAGTTGAAGAATTCAGATACGTTACATTTACAGCGCAACTTGTGCGCAACGACTTTTAGAATTAGTAGGACGTTTCTCATCGTTACGAAAGATTCAGAGAATTATTGCCATTTGTATCAGATTTATTTATAATTGTCGTAAAAGGACAACTAAGGTGGGTGGTTTAACTCATTACCTCATTGGGTAACACAATAACAAGAAAATATGCAACATTTGTTCTAATTTACACCCCAAAATTATAATTATCTACTACTGCCCAATTCTGATATATTACTTGTCTTAATCGTAGTGAGACACCCTGTATATATATATATATATATATATATATATATATACTATTTCATAGGCTTTTTGGTTCAGGGTATATTATTGTTTTTTTATATCTCCTATGATTTCGTTACAACATTGTTATTAATTGATTCTAAAACTGATTTGGAATTTGATATAAATGCAACATTTGAAGGTTCATTTTGGCAAATCCATTGTAGTGCTTTTCTTAATAGCATACGCTTCGGCAGTATATATCAGTAGAAATTAGATAGTTTGTAGGTATAAGCAAGATGTAAATGTGATGTAATCACGGTATATTGTGTCAATATGTACATTCATGAAATTTAAAACTTGGACACCACAATTTCTGTAAACAAAAGTTTGCACATTGTGAAGCGGGCTTAAGGGTATCATTTACAATTCTAACAGCAGGTAGTCTCAGCAGGGGTTATCTTATAGAAGGACTGTAGAATGAATCATTACACTAAGCACGTTTTAGAAAATGGTTTTACGTTGCTTACTTAATTTTTTCTTTAAAGAATATATTTGAAGGTATCGCTAATTAAACACCATAGCTCGATTAATTATCGAATCAAAATTTTGTTTAGGAAATGTTTACAAAATAAAATTAGAAATAATTTTGATTTAAAAAACGTCTACAAGCAATAACTTTTAAATTAAATCAAAAAACTAAACATGGTTATTTGGGTTGACTGATTATTACTTATTTTTAAATAAATCTAACCTACTAATTATTGTAAGTTATTAAAAAAATCATTAAACTCTCTATTCATAATATTTAGTCCTTATGTTATATGACGTTTCATTTTTTTCTGTAGTTAATATAAAAAGTGAAAATAAAAACTAAGGCAATTCTTATTGTCAACGTATATATTTAGTTTTTTGACAAGAATTTATTACATAATTATAATTAAGATACCAAGTTATAGTTTAAAATTAAATGAAAACTTTTTTTTAAATAAAGGTATTACTATATAAATAAATATAAGAAATCAATAATGGGTGTGACCTCCATTATTATTGATACATTCTTGGAGGCGTCTGCTCATTGACGCTATCAAGGTATCAATATAATTAATATTAATCGTTTCCCATGCGGTATCAATGGCTGCAATTAGTGCATTACGGTTTACTGGTATAAAATTTGGCCCTTGTTGTCTTCGGATAACAGCAAGTATTCGAGCCCAAACATTTTCGATAATGTTAAAATCTGGGCTTTTTGCTGGCCAGGGTAACAGCTCCAAGTTATTTGCTTGTATCCAGTTGCGCACAACCTGCGAAGTATAGGGTCATCATATCCCGATAGTTAATTATCGAATGTTCCAAGAAAATATGTGTAAATAGTAAATGGAATCTACTAACGTAACGTTAAGTCGTTAATTATAGTTACATAACTCTCCTTTCATAAGATATAGTTCATATTAATATGCTTATTGTAAAGCTTCGTACACACCTGAACAACAAACCGAGGAACAAACAGAACAACGAACCGAACGGCAATCGGAACATTAATTTGGACGGTGCTACGTACGAATTTTAGAACAGATTCGCAAGTCCTGATTGTTCCACGAACGGTTTGCGGCGTTCCCGCAACTTGTCGGTTTTTTCTCCGACATCAAAGAAAATGCGCGCGAATGCGTTTGCAGGTTTGGACGAATCTAAACAAAACGGCGAACAAACTTATGCGGGAGAATTAAATTATTTATTTTTGTCCTCCCTTTTGTAGGTTTGTTGTGTTTTAGGTAATATTATGGAGTTGACAGAAGAAAACGATCTTCTTGTTTTCCGCAATTTTCTCTTCTCAATAATAAATATATACGAACTGAAAACTACTGAAAATAATTATGGGAACAGCACAAACGTTCCGTTTGTTGTTCGGATTGTGGAAATCATAAAAGATCGTTTGTCGTTCTGTTTGACTTTCGGTTCGTTGTTATGTTTGTTGCTCGGTTTGTTGTTCAGGTGTGTACGAAGCTTTACAACTTAAGCAACAATTTTTTGGCGAATAAAGATTAGTTTGTGATGTAATATTAGAAACACAAATTTATATCATATCAAATTTATGACAACTTAAAAACCAAGAACGTGTATGTTATTGCTAAGAAATTATTAAGGAAAAAGCGCAATTGCAGTGTAAATATTTATAATTAGATATTTTCGAAAGTTTATAAGTCCTCTATTGTAATCTTAATACTTAAAAGAAAATCCTGTCCATTAGCATTATAAGGAAATGGCTTTTACTTTATGAATAAGTTTCAATAACAATAGAATATCCTTGCTTGTTTAATTTACTTCCTTTGAGTCATATTGCTCTAAGGGTTGTTACATTGGTCATTAGAAGTATGTAATAAATAAACAATTACCTACTGTTTGAGAAGGGGTAGTGTGAACCAATAAATAAAGTAAGAAATGTAAATTCCATTTTAGTTTAAAATTTCAAGTGTTGTGAAAATGCCACCTCATCTCGGTGCTGATTTGAAAGCGCGGATTGTTTCGGAATTAGCGGCGGGCCGTAGCGTGCGTGAAATTTCACGTATGTTAGATATACCAAAAGCACCGTAGGGCATTACCGAGTAAAATGGAATCTTGAACACACTTTGGAAAGAGCCATCGGAAGTGGTAGACCTAAAGTATCTACACGTGCTCAAGATCTCGAGTTGTTTCATTACGTAACAGAACAACCATTTGCTACATACTCCAGGGCTATAGCAGATACACATTTTCCCGGTTGCCGTATAACTGCACAAAAAGATTAAAGGAGATGGGAATAAAGAAGTATAATGCTGCTGCGAAAGAAGTTCTCAGTGACGAAAATATGAGACGTCGTCTGGAATTTGCAAGGCGATATGTGAACGAACCTTTGGAATTTTGGAATCGAGTGATTTTTAGCGACAAAAAAACGTTCAATAGCCGCAACGATGGACCACTAAAAGTTTTTAGAATGGAAGGAACTCGTTACGAAAATAATCACATATGTCTTAAAAACGAAGTGGTTATTTTTTCTGTGAATGTGTGGGGTTGGGTTAGCGCGCGGGGTCCAGGAGTTTGTTGGGCTATCGATGGACATCTTGATTCTGCTGCGTATTTAGATATTTTGGAAACTATTATGAAACCTTCAGTCGAAGTGTTTTATCCAGACGAAGATTATATTTTCCAACAAGTAAGTATTCTTATTTCACTATACTTTCTCCAAAAAATAGTTCGGGATCTGTTGAATTAACATTTTCATAATGTATTTTTGTTGTTAAAGGACAACGCCCCTATTCATACTTCGCGAGTTGTGCGCAATTGGTTACGAAAATAACTTGGAGCTGTTACCCTGGCCATAATTATAATTATGTAATAAATTCTTGTCAAAAAACTAAATATATACGTTGACAATAAGAATTGCCTTAGTTTTTATTTTCACTTTTATATTAACTACAGAAAAAAATAAAACGTCATAAAATATACATTTTGTAAGGACTAAATATTATGAATAGAGAGTTTAATGATTTTTTTTAATAATTTACAATAATTAGTAGGTTAGATTTATTTAAAAATAAGTAATAATCAGTCAACCCAAATAACCATGTTTAGTTTTTTGATTTAATTTAAAAGTTATTGCTTGTAGACGTTTTTTAAATCAAAATTATTTCTAATTTTATTTTGTAAACATTTCCTAAACAAAATTTTGATTCGATAATTAATCGAGCTATGGTGTTTAATTAGCGATACCTTCAAATATATTCTTTAAAAGAAAAAAATTAAGTAAGCAACGTAAATTACCTATTTTCTAAAACGTGCTTAGTGTAATGATTCATTCTACAGTCCTTCTATAAGATAACCCCTGCTGAGACTACCTCCTGTTAGAATTGTAAATGATACCCTTAAGCCCGCTTCACAATGTGCAAACTTTTGTTTACAGAAATTGTGGTGTCCAAGTTTTAAATTTCATGAGTGTAAATTATTAGTATATCTAGGAGTTACGACCTTTGATTTAATTATGCGACAACTTGGATCCCATGAGAAGTAGGGATGTAGTTTGAAATCTTGCGTTAAATGATATTAGCGATTATCTTCATAGGCATCTACCAAGGGAGGACTGTATTTTATACGCCAGTATTTATTTGTGAGATATTCTAAGAGTAACTGATTGTTTTTTAGTGCATGGCCTATTATAGACCGTCCATTTAATAGTTGCTTTCCGTGCTAGATATTGTCACCTTAGACATAGAAGGGGGTTCTTGAGCTTTTGCTAATACTACATTCTTTGGAGATGATCTCATTGCTTCTATACATATTCTTAAAGCTTTGTACTGAATGCGGTCAATATATAATAAATTAGTTTTAGAACATGAACCGTAAACAACGCATCCGTAGTCCAAAATAAGACGAATGTATTGTTTATAAAATTAGATGCATATGGTTGGGTCTGCTCACCATTTTGTTTTGGAAATGTACCTCAACATGTTAATACCCTTTGCACATTTAGCTTGGAGTGATTGAATATGCTTTGTCCACAACAGCTTACTATCTAGAATAACTCCTAAATATTTGTATGTAGACCGCAGAGGTAACTGTATGTTTTCAACGTTAATATATTGTCCAAGTTTTAGCCTGTGACGGGTAAATGTAGCGACGGCGGTGTATATTGTTTTTAAGATCGTTTATACATATTTGCTATATGAGGTACGGATGGTATATAAACATACATCGTCTGCGTATTGAATACAGTTAACCGTATCTCCTTATAACTCGTACAGACTAGCAGTGTAAACATTAAATAATAAAGGGCTTAATACTGAATCCTGGGAAATTCCATTGCTCCGTGGAGCAAATGATTATGATCTCTAATAAAAACTTTACTGTTTCTATACAAATTTACTAGATTGGACGATGCCTTTTCTGATATACCAAAGTCAATAAGTTTGGATCTCAAAATACATAAGTCGACAGCGTCATATGCTTCTGATAGATCTAAAAATAAACACATCAAGTACTAGCAGAAAAGGTAGCTGTATATCTGTCACTAAATGAACTATAGCATCTTGAGTCCCCATACCTTTACGGAAGCCAAATTGATTCAACGGTAGCAGTGAGTTGAATTTGCAATGCCATTCTAATCGATTTCTAATTATTTTCTCAAAAGTTTTTGTTATGCTAGACATTAATGAAACAGGTCGATATGATGAAATTGTATTGGGTGGCTTTAGAGGCTTCAAAAAGAACACAATCACTATCACAATCACTACATCTTTTAATTGGGATGCATAAGAATTATGTTTTCTATATAGAATAGAAAACGTACGACTAAAGGCAGTAAAGGCATACAAATATTTGGGATCGATGATAAGTTGCAGGGGAGGCAATGAAGATGACATAAATAACAGAATAAAGTCGGCAAATAACCTATATTATGCAATTAATAACAGGAAGTTCTTTCATAACTCACACGTCTCAACCGACACAAAAATGAAAGTCCTAAGGACGGTATACACGCCAGTACTACTATATGGATGTGAAAACTGGAACAGAAAACCAAAAAAGCAGAATAAGCGCAGCACAGAAGAAGTATTTGAGAAACGTCGCGAAACAAAGAAGAATAGATATAGTACCTAGTACAATTATTAGAGAAGAACTAAATACAAGGCAATACTGGAGAAGATCGAGATGCGAAAATTGAGATGGTTCGGGCATTTGATAAGAATGGAGGAGGACAGACCACCACAGTCAATATGGAAAACCAAAGCAACGGGTAAAACGAGAAGGGGAAAGGCGGCGAAAGAGATGGAACGACAGCATAACTGGAAATCTTAATGAAAAGGGAGATGAGTTGGAAAGATGCAGAAGAACTGGCCAGGGATAGAAACAGTTGGAGAGTTTTTATAAGAATTTGATAATTTTTATTATTTTTTAATTTTGAAAAAAAATAAGGGAATGAAATGTTGATTTTATATAGTTTACCTCGACACCGAAAGGTAAAAAGAGGGAAAAGATAATAAATAAATAAATAAATAAATAAAGAATTATGTATCCACCAATCATTAAAAATAAATTAAAAAAAAATTAAAATTAAAAATACGAATAAATAAATTAAAAATTTGTTGCAACGTGATCATTGCTTTGCAAGGAATGTTACATATACTAGAATACGTGTAACTATCCATTTCCGGAGCGGTATTATTAGCTTGTTTTAGATCGTTTTCAAGTTCTTCTATTGCGAATGGTCTGTCAATAACTGATTGGAGGTTTGGTGTCGTAAAAAAATAAGCAAGATTACTGACAGACGGAGGTGTATATTTGTCAAAAAGGTCTTTAATTATGCTTTCATCGAGAATATTTTATTTAATTTGTGTAGTGGAGTTACTGATTCTTTTAATGGTTTGCCAGATTTTGGTCTGGAGTATTTCTATTAAGATTATTTACAAATTGCTTCCAAAAGTTTCTACTTCTGTTCAATAGAATTCATTTGGACCGAGCGGTAACTTTTTTATATGCGATGTAATTTTCAAATGTTGATCGTTTTTAATTTTTTAAAGCCTTCTTTTTTTCTGTGATTGCTTGTGTGCAACTAGTGTCCCACCAAATCGGTTTTTTGCAAATTGATTAAAAATGAGTGTTTTTTCTAAGCGACGAAGACGCTGCTTTGTCTATAGCAAGCATAAAATGGTGTAACTTTTCATCGACATCGCCACAATTGTTAGGTATATTCTGCAAATCTGTTTCTATGATGGATTTATAGGGCTTCCAATTCGCGACAGAATCGTTCCACTTAGTGGTTTGGGCAAATATCCTGTTTGATAAAATTTGTACCTACTTATTAATTGGAAAATTATTTCTTACTTACGATTCAAATTTATTTTACGTCTTATCACTTTTAATGTTTGCGTGCGTTACAGTGATAACGACTTTCATTCGTAAATTTTCAAACGTGAAGGTGAATGATTGCTGCGCTTTAAAAATCATTCGTTTTAAATTACGTTAATAACAATGATATTGGTGTTATGTGGATATTTCTTTTAATTGGCTTTTAATTACCAAAGTGTGTGCGATTGGTTATAAAATTTATTTCTACGAAGCTGCGCCTCGCCATCTTTCTAAAACAACTTCAAATTCTTTCTTTGACGTCGTGCAGGTAAATTTCAAACCGAAATATTTACATTGTAATTAAATTAGTCGGCAAGGTTCAAATATTCTTTTCTTAACCAGCTTTATTGACCTAATCTTCACCGTCGTCTGATTAAATGACTAATTACTACGCCTATTTGTGCTGAATGAATTTCTGCCCTATCGCTTTGTCCTGGTGATCCACAATAGATCAAATACGAATATCCTAATCACTGGAACATCTGATCTGACCCTACTGGCACTACTGGTCTTAGAGTGCGTTCCCATGCATTTTCGTGCCATATCATCTTCTTCGTGGCCACGTGGAGGATACCAGAATACGCAGATGTGGGGTAACGTACTAACTTATTATTTTAATTTCAACACGATGAGTCAATATCGTCAATACAGCTGGAATTGTAGTTGACGCGACGTGACTTCTTTAGTAGATTTAGTTAGTTTTTAAGTTTTCCTATAAGACCCCTTCTGGGTCAGAGAAAAGCATTGGGTGGTGCACAACCAAAGGTCTTTGAACAAATAATCATAACCTTTTTTTTTAATACAATTACGGTATCCATTGGTTATGCACTGACACAACGCATATATTTGAGCTTTACTTTTGCTTTCTAAGCTCTAATAAATAATTATTTTCCTCATTTGTTTGTTAACTGCCTTGAGGCGTTTCTTTTGTATATTAGTAGATAGTATTATAATTAGGTATGCGTCTAGACGTGAGACTAAACCTAAAAGTGCCCTATTCATGTACATACATTTGCATGAGCTGGTCTTCCCGTCGCTATTGGTAGCTTGGTTTTTTTACCATATGCCGTGCTCTTCTTTTTTTCCTCTTGTTCTTTTTTTGGCGTGATGTAAATAAACCTGTACATACACAATAATTTCTTTCGCTGCATCTCTCACACCTCCCCTTCTCGAGATTATCGGAATCAAAACTAGAAAATTCACTTCTATAAGGTAGGTCTTGAAACGTCCACATTTCCAGACCCTTTTATTAGCCTAATTAGTAAACTTGTGGACTGGCGCCCAAACAAATAAAACCACTAAACCCACGACCCAGAGCAAGTTGCCGAGGAAAATGGTCCCAGTACAACAAAGGGCCGTTATTCCTAACCTTTCAAGGTTAAATTGGATACGATTACACTACCGGCTCGTAACAGGTTGGATGTATAATGCTAAGTTGCACGACTTGGTTGGTTTTGATTAGTAATGGGATATGGTCAGACCCTACAGACTCGCCAGTTGTCCGCCAATTTGTTTTACCTGAAAGATTCCGAGAAACTATTGTAACGTCTACCGCTGAAGGCGATTGGAATGGGGATGAGAGTTGGAGAGCCATCATTTACACCACTAATTCGGATTCGTCTATAGATTCCACCAATAAACTGCCCTGAGCACTATTAGCAACTGCTTCCCATAAAGTGTGGTGAGAGTTGAAATCACCGCCGCTTATAAGTTCTCCCAAAAATTGACTGAATAAGCTATTCCAGTCTGCTTTACTAGCTCTAATTTGATGAGGTTTATATATTGAAACTACCATTAATTTGTGTTTAGGCGTTGATTGAAATATTGGTAAAGATAGTCAACCGCTTGTATTTGCTTGTATCACGGATGCAATTCACATATGCATGTTGGGTTGCGTTTTTGTTTACTTTTTTCACCTGTACTGAAGCGCTAAGTTATAATGTGTACGATTCTTGAAATAGAATAGTTCAATTTATTCCACCGTTGTAAAAATGGCGCAACATACAATCCGTAAAATTTACTTTTGTCAATACAATGTTGCAACGTTTTCAAATATTTAGTAAACGTATTAACTAGTAATTAAAAGTGACGAATTTTTCATTTATGAATAATACCATTGATGATACATATCTTGGATTTTAATGACAATGTTTTTTTTAATAATTTACTAAAATACATGCGAAGCGTTATTTGTTAAAACAGTTTGGTTTGGTCGGTGTTAGATAAATAAGAAACAATTATTTTACAAATTATGCTTGCACTTTATTTTTTAACTTGCAAATAATAATGTTGACATTTGTTTGTCATTTAATAACTTCGTTAGGAATAAAGTAGAACATACTGGGAGAAATACCACTAGAGTTCAGAAACGCAAAATTATTGGTTTTTGTATCTACTTGTTTTTACGTGTTCAGTTGAAAAGGATTTTTAAATAAAAAAGGCAACAAGTTACCGTGTTTTTTAGGGAAAGTGGGTTCCACTAGACCTTCAAATTTAAATTCACTTGGTAATAAAACCTATTCCTATTACTTCTAAAAATAAAAGTACTAGATTTTAGCTTGAGGTGTGTTGTCTCCCGACGCGGTGCGGATAATACGTGTATAATACACTATTCTTTTCTGTGACGAAATAAATGACGATTTAATATTGAAAAATCATATTACAATAGAATTAGAAAATTATTGAGGGAAATTTGGTGTTAAAAATAGTACTCACTTTTTTCCCGAGGGAAAAAAATAATTTACGAAAAGTGACACTTTGTTATCTGTTAGTAGAGATAAAAAGTTAGGATTTTACTCTTTGAAACTGTATCAAAATATCATGGTTTCGAATTAAAATAGTTTAATTAAAGTAAAAATAGCTCATTAATTATAAACATTGTTTCAAAAATTACAATTCCAACAAATTGAAACAAATGTATTACGAGGAGTCTTCCGGATTATCGTTTATGAGTCACATTCCTTATCGGCTTAGTCAGAAATTCTACAATTGCATACTTTTAGCAACACCTTTAGTAAATGAGTAGGCTTGTTATAATATTGTTTAGATGCAAACAGTTGAGTACGTTAGATTGTAATATAAGAAAATTCAACATTCGTTCCAACATAAAAAGGGATAGCGTTTCTATGTTAAAAAATTTTAATTTCAATGACCAAAATTTAGAAATTTACTTGCGTAAGCCTAATAGATTTTAAAACATTTTCAACGGATAAACGATGTTAATGTAATAAATATATGAGTATGGAATTTTCAAAAGTATTTAAAGAAATTGTTTTTTTTTGGGAGAACGTTTTTCAACGATTTCTTTACGAAATTAATACTTTTAAATCTGCAGGTTTTTTTCATAATAATAAATTTTATTCACATGTGTATGTATACAATCTTTGTACATATATGTGTTTGTCATGATGGTATAACCATTGTTATAACCTTACGTAAGAAAGATACAAATAAATATTATTACATTGAACAATTAACAGACAATAGAAAAAAATATATAACAAAGGACACACATTTAATTAGTACGTCGACAAAAATCAATAAATTCTTGTATATTGTAGAACGCATGTTTTTGTTTGTTTGTCAACATTGACTCAATGCACCAATATTTCAATCAACGGCATGATGCATTGGCAACAATGTCGTGCCTTAGCATAAACTATCAGCAAAATTACAGTTTTCTATTTCACATTTATCGGCAATACTGTTCTGTAAATTCTACAATACAATTGACGTATTTTCTTAGCACAAAGCGATACTACCGACCTCTGATGTTTAGAACAAATTTCGGGGTCGCATAATCCCGTAAGGTTGACTATCTTTACCAATATTTCAATCAACGGTTTAGGTAATGTTACTGCACATACTTTTATATTAGAATTATAATTTTTGTTTACATTAATTGGTAAATATGAGTGCATATTGGCAATAGGTATACCTACTCCTCCGTAACCGTCGTTTTTGTCACTCCTTACCATGTTGAAACTATTTAATTTAAAAATCGGATGTGGTTTTAGCCATGTTTCTTGTGAAGTTAAGATGTCAGTTTTGTGTTTGTTTAGATATAACTGTAACATTGCTTCATTTTTTTTATGGATCTAGAATTCCATTGAATGACTTCCTCAATTAATTGGGATTTAGTGTGAATATTATCTAATACACTTCAATTTTGCTGTAACCGGTTGAGAATTGGTTCCGTCCCGAATATTTGCTATACTGTCTTTAATTTGATCGACGACAACGGGGGATGCATGTAGATGCTTTACGTTTTTTATATTGAGAGGGTTGATTAGTTTTAAATTTTTTATTATTAGGATTTTGTTTTTGGGTGTTTATTGAGAAGTTAAAATAGGACTTGTTTGGGGGTATTAATGGCTCCAAAGTAGGGAAATTTTCTAAATTATTTGAAATTTCAAAGCGGTTATTACAGGTAATTTTGTTATAAGACGGGTTATTAACTGAAGTTTCTGCTTCTTTGAATGATTAATTTTCAGTGGCCATTAATTTTTTAATATTTGCTTGCTTTTTATAAATGGGGCAAATTTTGTCTGTCAATAAATGAGCATTATTTTTGCAAAACACTCAAAACGGACTTTTTTGGCATTGAATGCTGTCATGTTCGGATGTTTCTCCACAATTTTTACATCTAGATGCACCTTTACATAATTAGCTTTATGTCCGTACCTTAAACATTTGCCGGATTGATCTACTGTATGTATACATGGCTCTACTGTGAAGTTAACACGGTGAAATGGTTTTCCACAAGAAAGTTACGATAATCATTTGTCGTTTAACGTAATTAATAGTACCGTCCTTTACCACTATTCTTTTATTCATGCGTTTGACGTCTGCAACATGTTGATTCGATTGAATCGTATTATTTAAATATTCTTCACTAAAAAAGTATCCACCATTTTTACAATTCCTTTCCTATCTGTGAAAAACGTTGGGATGTATGCTACTTAATTATTTGTTGCTATTATTTCATGATTAATAAGTTTATTTGCTATCAAATATGATTTAAATAATATCTTTATTCTGTTTTATACCGATCAAATTAATAGATATATAATTGATTGTTTGAATATATCACATTCATGTAAATAATGTCCGATATGTATAGGATGTAATCTACCTATATTTTTCTTATTATGCTCAATATAGACAGCATAAGGTCCTGTATCTTTCACTCGACACCGATTATTTAGGTTGATCATCGAGTTGTTTACATTGTAATCATTATTTAAAACATTTACACCATTTTTATTTACTCCTATTGAATTGTTCGCATCGACATCACTGATCATGGGGATCCGAGGTCGCCCGGTATATCAACCATCTACGATTACTCAGATATCTCACACACGCACTATAACAATAACTAAACAGTATTACTAAAATTAAATTAAATATTAAAGTACGAAATAATTAAATTTTACTTTCAGTCGGAAGAGTTAACCAAACAAGCTTACACTTTTGAAGGTATGGAACCGAATGTGATAGACAGATTTCGTACAAGTTGTATTCAAAGTTATTTATCATTAAAATTATTTTGTCGTTTCGACCTTACTCCTTACTTCAAAAATAAAACTTCTATGCAAACATTAAGCAGAAGAAAAACACCTTCTATAAGTGTTAATGAAGTGGTCCTCTGGATGAGACTCTAGAGGTGATATTTTTTTCATGTTCCAAATTCGTGAAATGAGGTCATATGTAGGTTTGACTCAACAACCATCACATTGTATAATACCTCCATAACGGTGTGATTCAACAATTTAAAGTTAAAAAACTTAAGATTACATTTATTTTCTTAAAAAAAAAGAAGAAAATAAAAACAATAGACAAAAAACAGATTATAGAATAATCACCATGAGCAACCATTATAATTCGGAAAACAAAAATGTAATTCTAAAATTAAAAAAATTATTATTCTTCCTTGAACCTTATATTGTAAAGGATAAGTAAGGTTTAGTATAAACTTTCAGTTAGCGATTTTCACACGTTTCTCAGTTATAAATTTTATAGTTATGAAATTTAAAAGTTTGTCTTTTTTCTAAATTTATTCTTATTGAATGTTAAGTGTGCGTTTACTTATTACCTATTAACAAGCCTAATAATACACAAAAACTTTTACAAGTAAGTACCTATTAATTAATTACGATGTTACTGTATTGCCCATATTAATTATTTAATCAAAAATCAGTATATATTTGTAAAAAGAGTTTCGTTTTTTACCTAAGTACGCCGTTTTTATAAACTTCAATTTTTGTTCTTGATATTATTGCCTCTATAAATTTGTTTTGAATTTTAATTAAACAGTGGACTTGAAGAAGCACCTAACATTTTAATGTTGTGAAACGTCTCTCTGCAGTTTCTTAGCAAGTACCCCTCGACTCACTCCCAAGCATTACAAATATATTTCGAGAAGGAAAAACAAATTAGTTCTATATTAATGTGGTGCATAGGGGTCTTCATTATATGACACGACAAAATTAATATAATTATTATAGGATAAGTAGCAGGTAATTTCAGCGAGAGCTCCGATTAAAGCAATAAATTTACCATTTAGCTAAACAAAATTTAATTAAGACCCTGACGGTCCAAACGGTAGAGATAATTAATTTTTTCTGATTATAAAACCATTCATTGTCTTGAAATTAATGGCTGGAACAAAGCTAAAAACGAACATGCTTAATATTTCAAGTTTGTAAATTAATAAGAAGCTGATGTTAATATGGGTACGTAATTTTTCTTTGCATATCAATTCTATTAAAATAAAGGTCAAGATTGGGTACCTAATTGTTTGTCACTGAGTCGCACAAAAAGATTTAGTTATCAAATGGAATTAATCTTTCCAAATGGGAAAGTAACAAATTAAAGGTAAAAATGCAAAAAAAATCAAATAATGTAACATAATAAATACTTTTAATAAAGCATTTTTCATATGAATAAGTTGAAAAATGCTTCCTTCGTTGCGTAGAGCAATTCCGTTAAAAACTAATAATTAGAATAGTTCATAATCAAAAGTGTTGCAATGAATTACAATTATTCGATAAAGTATAGCGCTTATACAGTGTTTAATTTCCAAAACTTTCTATCCTCTGAAAAACTTACTTAGGGAATATAATTTTAGAAAAACAAGTAAATTTAGTTTTCAAAGGAAGAAGCGGAAAATAATAGATTATATCATTAAGAGTGGAATGATATATATTATTTTTATCTTCAAGGGACAATAATGAGTTGAATCTTTGTACACTCATGAAATTTAAAACTTGGACACCACAATTTCTGTAAACAAAAGTTTGCACATTGTGAAGCAGGCTTAAGGGTATCATTTACAATTCTAACAGCAGGTAGTCTCAGCAGGGGTTATCTTATAGAAGGACTGTCAGAATGAATCATTACACTAAGCACGTTTTTAGAAAATAGGTAATTTACGTTGCTTACTTAATTTTTTCTTCAAAGAATATATTTGAAGGCATCGCTAATTAAACACCATAGCTCGATTAATTATCGAATCAAAATTTTTGTTTAAGGAAATGTTTACAAAATAAAATTAGAAATAATTTTGATTTAAAAAATCCTCTATTCATAATATTTAGTCCTTACAAAATGTATATTTTATGACGTTTCATTTTTTCTGTAGTTAATATAAAAGTGAAAATAAAAACTAAGGCAATTCTTATTGTCAACGTATATATTTAGTTTTTGACAAGAATTTATTACATAATTATAATTAAGATACCAAGTTATAGTTTAAAATTAAATGAAAACTTTTTTTTTAAATAAAGGTATTACTATATAAATAAATATAAGAAATCAATAATGGGTGTGACCTCCATTATTATTGATACATTCTTGGAGGCGTCTGCTCATTGACGCTATCAAGGTATCAATATAATTAATATTAATCGTTTCCCATGCGGTATCAATGGCTGCAATTAGTGCATTACGGTTTACTGGTATAAAATTTGGCCCTTGTTGTCTTCGGATAACAGCAAGTATTCGAGCCCAAACATTTTCGATAATGTTAAAATCTGGGCTTTTGCTGGCCAGGGTAACAGCTCCAAGTTATTTTCTCGTATCCAATTGCGCACAACCCGCGAAGTATGAATAGGGGCGTTGTCCTTTAACAACAAAAATACATTATGAAAATGTTAATTCAACAGATCCCGAACTATTTTTTGGAGAAAGTATAGTGAAATAAGAATACTTACTTGTTGGAAAATATAATCTTCGTCTGGATAAAACACTTCGACTGAAGGTTTCATAATAGTTTCCAAAATATCTAAATACGCAGCAGAATCAAGACGTCCATCGATAGCCCAACAAACTCCTGGACCCCGCGCGCTAACCCAACCCCACACATTCACAGAAAAATAACCACTTCGTTTTTTAGGACATATGTGATTATTTTCGTAACGAGTTCCTTCCATTCTAAAAACTTTTAGTGGTCCATCGTTGCGGCTATTGAACGTTTTTTCGTCGCTAAAAATCACTCGATTCCAAAATTCCAAAGGTTCGTTCACATATCGCCTTGCAAATTCCAGACGACGTCTCATATTTTCGTCACTGAGAACTTCTTTCGCAGCAGCATTATACTTCTTTATTCCCACATTCCCAAATGTGTATCTGTTATAGCCCTGGAGTATGTAGCAAATGGTTGTTCTGTTACGTAATGAAACAACTCGAGATCTTGAGCACGTGTAGATACTTTAGGTCTACCACTTCCGATGGCTCTTTCCAAAGTGTGTTCAAGATTCCATTTTACTCGGTAATGCCCTACGGTGCTTTTTTGGTATATCTA
Source organism: Abscondita cerata (assembly GCA_030710515.1). Taxonomy (NCBI): domain Eukaryota; kingdom Metazoa; phylum Arthropoda; class Insecta; order Coleoptera; family Lampyridae; genus Abscondita; species Abscondita cerata. The sequence continues at coordinate 452,472 of JALBCR010002424.1, read as the reverse complement.
ACATACGTGAAATTTTACGCACGCTACGGCCCGCCGCTAATTCCGAAACAATCCGCGCTTTCAAATCAGCACCGAGATGAGGTGGCATTTTCACAACACTTGAAATTTTAAACTAAAATGGAATTTACATTTCTTACTTTATTTATTGGTTCACACTACCCCTTCTCAAACAGTAGGTAATTGTTTATTTATTACATACTTCTAATGACCAATGTAACAACCCTTAGAGCAATATGACTCAAAGGAAGTAAATTAAACAAGCAAGGATATTCTATTGTTATTGAAACTTATTCATAAAGTAAAAGCCATTTCCTTATAATGCTAATGGACAGGATTTTTTTTTAAGTATTAAGATTACAATAGAGGACTTATAAACTTTCGAAAATATCTAATTATAAATATTTACACTGCAATTGCGCTTTTTCCTTAATAATTTCTTAGCAATAACATACACGTTCTTGGTTTTTAAGTTGTCATAAATTTGATATGATATAAATTTGTGTTTCTAATATTTATTACATCACAAACTAATCTTTAATCGCCAAAAAATTGTTGCTTAAGTTGTAAAGCTTCGTACACACCTGAACAATAAACCGAGCAACAAACATAACAACGAACCGAAAGTCAAACAGAACGACAAACGATCTTTTATGATTTCCACAATCCGAACAACAAACGGAACGTTTGTGCTGTTCCCATAATTATTTTCAGTAGTTTTCAGTTCATATATATTTATTATTGAGAAGAGAAATTGCGGAAAACAAGAAGATAGTGCCAACCAAATTTTTACGCACAAAGAAGAGTAAAAATTATAATTTACTTCGCTTTTTTTTATTTTGAAAATTTCCCGCCCAAATGATGCTAATAGGGACATCATTTTTTTCTTGCATTCTTAAACACTGATTAATTTAAAACATTTTTCTTCTGTCAACTCCATAATATTACCTAAAACACAACAAACCCACAAAAGGGAGGACAAAAAATAAATAATTTAATTCTCCCGCATAAGTTTGTTCGCCGTTTTGTTTAGATTCGTCCAAACCTGCAAACGCATTCGCGCGCATTTTCTTTGATGTCGGAGAAAAAACCGACAAGTTGCGGGAACGCCGCAAACCGTTCGTGGAACAATCAGGACTTGCGAATCTGTTCTAAAATTCGTACGTAGCACCGTCCAAATTAATGTTCCGATTGCCGTTCGGTTCGTTGTTCTGTTTGTTCCTCGGTTTGTTGTTCAGGTGTGTACGAAGCTTTACAATAAGCATATTAATATGAACTATATCTTATGAAAGGAGAGTTATGTAACTATAATTAACGACTTAACGTTACGTTAGTAGATTCCATTTACTATTTACACATATTTTCTTGGAACATTCGATAATTAACTATCGGGATATGATGACCCTATACTTCGCAGGTTGTGCGCAACTGGATACAAGCAAATAACTTGGAGCTGTTACCCTGGCCAGCAAAAGCCCAGATTTTAACATTATCGAAAATGTTTGGGCTCGAATACTTGCTGTTATCCGAAGACAACAAGGGCCAAATTTTATACCAGTAAACCGTAATGCACTAATTGCAGCCATTGATACCGCATGGGAAACGATTAATATTAATTATATTGATACCTTGATAGCGTCAATGAGCAGACGCCTCCAAGAATGTATCAATAATAATGGAGGTCACACCCATTATTGATTTCTTATATTTATTTATATAGTAATACCTTTATTTAAAAAAAAACGTTTAACTACAGAAAAAAATGAAACGTCATAAAATATACATTTTGTAAGGACTAAATATTATGAATAGAGAGTTTAATGATTTTTTTTAATAACTTACAATAATTAGTAGGTTAGATTTATTTAAAAATAAGTAATAATCAGTCAACCCAAATAACCATGTTTAGTTTTTTGATTTAATTTAAAAGTTATTGCTTGTAGACGTTTTTAAATCAAAATTATTTCTAATTTTATTTTGTAAACATTTCCTAAACAAAATTTTGATTCGATAATTAATCGAGCTATGGTGTTTAATTAGCGATACCTTCAAATATATTCTTTAAAGAAAAAATTAAGTAAGCAACGTAAATTACCTATTTTCTAAAACGTGCTTAGTGTAATGATTCATTCTACAGTCCTTCTATAAGATAACCCCTGCTGAGACTACCTGCTGTTAGAATTGTAAATGATACCCTTAAGCCCGCTTCACAATGTGCAAACTTTTGTTTACAGAAATTGTGGTGTCCAAGTTTTAAATTTCATGAGTGTACATACGACGCTTTTGTTTTGCTACATGCGTTGCGTTTCGTTTTGACAATGTCAGTTGGGAAATGGGAATGTCATGCACATGAACATTTACGGCTCGTGTTAAACACCGTAGGGGTACCCGTTTAGTAACATTGGTCAATAATTTCGTTATTTAGTTTTTTTGAGTCATTTTTATTAGATAATTCCATTATTAAATAGTAAGTGTAAATAGATAAAAATCGTGATTTCAAATTCTATATTTTAAGCCGACCATGGATATTTCAACTCCTAGGATTTGAAGTATTTCAACTACGACTAGAAAAAAACACTCACTTCAACAGTTTCAACAGAGATATACAATGTCAACATTTTCGACCTTTTGAAGATAAACACTATTTATTAAATTTTAGTTACCACCCTTTCACCCACAGCCACTCCTTTTAATTAAAAATTTTAAAGTGCACTCCCAATCTTCAGAGACATCATTTTAAAGGTTATCATAAACCATATGTTTCTACAGAAAAAAAAAAGAATAGGTCAATTGATCCAAAAACTATAAATTCATGGAGAACAACTTTTTCAAGTTATCTTCACTGCTGATAAATATGCAGTTTATTATACCTATTTATGTAACAAGTCTATATTCTACGTTGTTTGGACCTCATGGACGAGCCACAGAATTATGGAGAAGCGACGAAAGAGCGAGGCCGTAACTGTGGCGACACCATAAAACGAGGTTATGGACGAGTTGCATACAAGATTTTATGGTCAACACTGTATGATTTTACTGAAACAAATAAGAACTGCAGAAAGGATTTGTCATACCGACGTATATCTAGTTGTCTTTGCTTGTGTTTATACAGCTCCACTCCACAAACAAGATAATCGGAAAAAATATGTCAACGAAACGAATAAATTTGAAATTTTTGCCGGTATAAATGATTTGTGCAATCACATTTGAGCACTATAAGTTAGTACATTCACAGTTAAAAGCAAATAATGTTTACAGTTTAAAGCTGACTTTTTTTGGGTTTTCTTAATTACAAATTCCTTACAGTGTTACTCTTGTTTATTAAAATCAGTTTTCAAAAACTATTTTATTTATTTGATTTTGAAGTAAAGGTATGTATTTTTAAGTGTTTTAATTTAAATTAAACAGCTTCCAAATACTTTTTCGGATTGTACCTTACAAGCTCTACAGCGCCATTATCACCTTCTCCAACTATCTTGTTTACTGAGTAAATTGACAGTTTTACTATAGTTTTTACTCTTAAAATTATGGTCGAAAAACTGTATAAGAAACATACACGTAGTCGGTCCATAAAAAAAATTACGTTGTCAACGATCCAGTATCTATGGAAACATTTAAAAATAAATTGAAATCCAGATGAATATTTGTTGATAGACCATTGTACTAGACGATTATGTGTTATGAATGTTTACTTAATAATTTCTGAAAATTATTAAACAATTTTGAAGAATGGGTTATACTTTGCAAGAGAACTGACAGTATTGTTAGCTATGGCAGTGAAAATAGTTCATTCGTAGAAGGGCAGGAGCGTTTCACAACAAATTTTCTGGAAAAAATGTCATCGGTAGGGGAGAGGTTGGAACAGTAGCCAGTCAGGTACAGTGGTCAATTTTAAATATTTGTTTTGGTTTGATGCGTACAGGTCCGCCACTTAGTCGAAACGTTAATACTTTTAGTCACAACGGTCGCTTACTACGATTCACACGTGTATAATTATTTTCAAGAGTATTTTGAAAATTAATTTGTTTAAAGGTGTGCTGTGTAGAAAAAATGGTAAGTTTAAACATCTTTTATGCCTATAACAATATACATATTAAATGTTTGTAAGTTTCGTGGTGTATTCTACAGTATTTAACACATGCATATCATGCAAATTACGATCTATTTTTAAAGTAGAAAGTTTTAGTTACGTTTTCACAAACAATGTGCTTTTGGTACAGTGACCACAAACGCATATAGGAACAGTGGCCACTGGTTTATTTTGCAAAAAGTAGTGGCCACTGTTCCTTTCTACAAAAGATACTTAGAGTAGATATTATTTATTTCATACAGTATAAATTTCAGATTGTAATATTCCAATTATCCACGGCCAGCGTTGAAAAATCCCGGTATTGGCAAAACTTCTGATAGCGATATGAGAAGAGCTACATATGATGTTATGGAAGGTGGATTATCTTAAAAGGCTGTTGCTTTAAAATACGATATTCCACGGACTACGTTTAGAAGATATATTAAAAAGTGCCAAGAAAGTAAACATAATATAAATTGGACTTCGGACGTTCCTGAAGGAGCTCCCAGATTGACACCACATTATAGTCTAAATCAATTTTTTGTATAGATGAAGAACAAGAACTCAGTAGTTACCTGCAGACTATGACAAAACTTCATCACGGTCTTAATCCAAAAGGTGCTAGAAAACTAGCTTACGATTTGGCGATTGCTACTTCATGGGAAAACAACAAAATTGCTGGCAAATTTTGGTTCACAAGTTTTATGAAACAAAACGGAGAATTATCACTACGATCAGCAGAAGCTACTTCACTAGATAGAGCGATGGGGTTTAATCGGCCAGCCGTTAGAAAATTTTTTAGTAATCTCAAGACGATTTATGAGAAACATTATTTTACCCCTAGTCAGGTTTATAATGTTGACGAAACAGCACTAACAACTGTACAAGATACACGGAAAGTAATAGCCAAAAAAGGACAGAAGCAAGTAAGTCATATACAGGGCGGGGCACTACCAACGAATTATTCTGTAGCACTAAAACGATAAATAATGTAAGAAATCTTAACGCATAATATATTGAGATTATTTGAAACCACATTTTAAAAATATTTTCGATTGTACATGGTGCTCTAGAAACACGTACTATATCAAAGTTGGGTTATTTTAAATGGAACACCTGGTATTTTTTTTATTTTTGAATTGTAGGATAAAAAATAATGTATGTTTGTTAACATGTTCGTATACCTACTTACTTCCGTTTTTGAGATAAATCGATTTTACTTAATTTGCAGATTCTCTAAAAAATGCCATAACTTTAAGATAAATAAGAACAAGCAATTTTGTTTTACATCACCTTACTAAGAACCTTCAACATCCCTTTTGCAATATTTACTTAAATGGAACACCCTGTATTTTTGTAGCCTGTTGGTATCAGGAACTAGTTACCTTTCAATTGGTCATTAGGGTTACCAACCTCTAACTCTGATAGTTTTCGAGATATTTTAAAATTTGGGAGTTTAACAATTTGCAATTTACTGAAAATGTGCTCATGACTTATGCCGAGCTCTAAGAGTCCAGCAGAATCACGCCCACCTGCTCACAAACAAAAGCAACCCTAATTAGTTTCAGCACTGTAAACATTGTGTAACTTTGTTAAAAAAATTCTAAAAATAATGGTTTTGGAATTTATCGTACTACTATTAGAGCGATTTGTATTACATTCTTAGTTAACCAAGTTAAAGTTTGTCGCCATGTTTACAGTATGTTTGATTTTAGAAATACCAAATAACGGTTGCTGTTGTTAAACCTATTAATAAATTGTGACCGGTGTAGCGTAATTTTTACAAGGAGGAGTGATCCATTTAAAAATAATCCAACTTTGATATGGCATTTGTTTCCTAGAGCACCCTGTACAATCGAAAATATTTTTAAAATATGGTTTCAAATAATCTTGACATATGTATGCCTTAAAATTTCTAACATTATTTGTAGTTTTTATACTATAGAATAACTCGTTGGTAGTGCCCCCACCCTGCTAGTTTCCAATGTTAAAAGCCCACTTTGGTAACAATGTGTAATGCCATAAATTTTCAAAGATTATATGATTGAAAATGCACCACCAGGCACTCAGGGGTTCCGCTCACACCTTTTGAATGATTGACAGCAGAATTGTTTGAACAATGGATGATACATTTTATAACACATGCTAAGCCTACAAAAAGCGTCTCTATTTTACTCATTATGGACAACCCCATGAAAGTCACGTTTCTTTAGCATCTATTAAGTTAGCAAAGAGAAAATAATCATAATTTTTGTTTAACGATGCCGCACATACTAGTCATCCCCTTCAACCGCTCGATAAAGCTGAATTTGGTCCTTTGAAGAAATATTATTTGCACGAGTGCCAAAAATTGTTATTGAAGATGTAGCGTTCAAAATTATCGCTACCTGATATTTAAAATAAGGCGCGCATTTTCCCCGCTAGTTTGCATTCAATGCAACATGACAAACAACTTTACCCGCGCGAAAGAGTCTCAACGATGGCGGCTGGTAAAAGCAGTGAACCTGCGTTATTAACTTATGTTATTACAAATTTACCTTACGTTTTTTATGTTGATATGTTTACGTTACGTAAAATCTATACCTAATTTGATCGTGAAGAGGAATAAAAACTGTTTCCAAAATCAAGAAGAACACTTCTATCGGGTTCCTATACACCAAAGGAGGGATAATTTTGACAGGAGGAATCAATTTTATAAAGACAATAAGTCACAAAATTAGTAGAAGATCCTTATCTGTTACAAAATATTTGTTTTCAGTGATGAATCTATCTACTTTCTTTTTAAACGGGTTTGTGTAACAAACATAACTGTCGCTATTTGAACAATACAAATCCCACATCAACGTCCTAGCTCACCGTGTGAGACAGTATTCCTAAAAAATGAGGTAATTGGGCATGTGTTCTGTCCAGAAGAAAACCTGACTGACCGGGTCCATTTGCAATGTTTATTTAGAGATCTGTAGATCCTCTTATCACCAAGTCAGGAGAATAACAAATCAATGAAGACGGAAACGTTGCTTGAAGAGAAAAACCTGCATATTCAACAGGACGGAGCACCTTTCATTGCGCTTTTCTTGTAAGAAAGTGGCTAAATGAAAGATTGCGTAGAAATGAAGAAGAGGTTTCCAAGAATAGCCGACGAAGTCTTCGAATTTAACACGACTTGATTTTTTTCTGTGGGGTTACTTAAAATCTCAACTGAATAAATTGCTAAGTGTGCACTCCCAGAACAAGGATATCTCAAGACTGTAGAAGTATTCCACTAAAAACAATTGGAAAAGTGCGACGAGAATTCGAAAATAGACTTTATTATTGTTTAGCAAACAGTGGATCACATTTTGAACAATTAACATACCTAATAGTGCTGTTTTTTGCTCTTACTCAGTCACCAATTTTCTATTGATTTTATAAAAATTGTCAATCTGATAGTTTATTCTCTGAGTTTATTCAAATTAATATTTATTTGAAAATGCATCGACCTGCGGTTTCGTGCTTTTTGGCGGCACTTGCATTCATGCATTTTATACACAAATCCATGGCAAACAAAATTTTATCAAATTTATTTAGGTTAAATTTCATGCAAGAGTTATACACCGACTAGATTATTTCCTGTTAACGCGTGAACCCTTCTTAAACAATTTTTTAAATTGAAGATTGTTCACTGAGTTTTATGTAATTTTGTTCATTGTTATTAATTTTAAGGTCATTGTTTATGTTTTTGAAAATGATCGTTATAGATTTACACAAAATAACAAATATTCATTCCATCAAAATATCAACGTTTTTTCTACGACAACAATAACGATCATTTTTATCTTAAAACCAATTTCTACGTCTAATAATAATGGTTTTCTACAAAATACAATAATTTATGTAAATATTTATTGAATTACACGTTTTTGATGATTTGTATGAAATTTAAATTAAAATTTGACATTTCATACGTCAATCAAATTATATGGAATTATAATGGTATTTCTACAAAAACGATTTTCAAAAAATTAACTGTTTACCAAGTTTGTACCATCAAGATTTGGAAAATTTTTACTGACTGAGGGTTTGGAAGGTGTTTGTTTTGTCGAGTGTTACATTAATAGTCATTTGAAGAGGAGCATCCTCTATATAATTCACAGCAAGTACATTTTTGAACTTTTGTCTTATTAATAAAAAAAAAACATTTTAACTTGTTTATTAGAATTTTTATATTGTAAACGTAAACATCATTCGAATAATCTTCAATTTTAATTTCATGTCAGTTAAAATTTTTCACCAATTATTACCATTCTCATAATTCATTTTCAAGATTTTTAAGCGTTAGCATAAGAAACCCGCCAAAAATCAAATACCCATTTATTTTGTATTAATCAAATGTTTATTTGCCTGAACAACCCTCTGTCATTGGTGTTTTAATTAATAAAAGAAATAATCACTTAGAATTTTTTAATCAATTATCGCGATCTCCATTGATATTTAAAATTGTTAATCCTGACAGTTTGTTCTCTGAGTTTATTCAAATTAATATTTATTTGCTATCCAAAACAAATAGTTTGACATGTTCCAGTTTTCTTATTCATTAAATTGTCTCGCCGAATTACACTCGATGTTTGTATTTTAGCGAGTAAATTTGTGTTGTTTAAATTCAAATCTGTTTTCTTTGATTTTAAAAACTGTCAAAAATTAACACTCATGTGTCAGACAACTTTACTCGGCAAAGTACAAATCTCTTGTGCAATATTATAAGTAAAAAAACACTAGTGCATTTGTTACTAGAAAAGTTGCAGGTAACTTAAACTTTTGCCGATGTCAAACTGACAATTACACTGCAGCATATGCGATTTTTTATACATGGATTAAGTTGTCTGTAGAAACATAGGATTTTTAATTGGGGGTGAAGGGTGGTACTTTTTCTTTAGAAACTCTAAAGTGGTGTGTTTTTCCTCAAAACCATATTCTTCTTCAGGGTTGCAAGTTTTGAACTAAACAAACGGTATAATAACTAAAAAGTTCAGTGGGTGACGTAGGTATGTAACAAAATTTTATTTTTGAATCAATTACGTTTAACCTTTTTTTACGTACACGTTTTATAGTGCAAAAATCATTCCCGGAACATTGGTCTTATTGTATGTAGTCCACATCTCGAAAAAGTGTAAAGTAAAATTTACAAATTGCTTTAAGAATAATTAGAAAAATTAATCAATCAACGATAATCGTAATTCTTTCATTTACACGTTCGATAAATACGGCTAAAGCACAGTTAACCAGCGGTAGTTGGAAATACGATGGAGATTCGTCAAATAAAGAAGGAAAAAATTGTCTCGGCGAAGTTACAAGTAATAATGTTATTAACAAGACGTGAGCCCCATAAAGCAATCTCTGAGTAAAAACATAATTAAAAGGATGAAGTCCTGTAAAGCGAGATATAATCGAAAAACGTACGTATGTACACTAGACGATTAACGTTTGTCGTACAGTTTAGGAAGTTATTCTAGTCTTCGGGTTACTTGTTTTGGAAGCTAAAAATCTAAAAAGCACTAAAATTGAAGGTCGTGCACATTTCATTCTCATCGGTTGTTCAATCGATGTCAGATAATGCTCGAGGATATGTGCTTGTTTGTTTCGAAATATAATGGACGGGGTAAACAGCTAAACAATTATAATAAACTTGTCACATAGCCTCTTATTAGTAATGGTTATAATCATCCGAAATCCATTAATATAAATACTTCTTAATTAAGCTTCTGTCAAGTTTACAATACACAAGAAAACTACAAGAAGAAAAATCTATACCAATGTAGCGTGAGTTGCGTGAAATGATCAAAATTCATACCTACATGAAGGTGCTCTTTCACGAATTTAGACTAAATTATCCATGATTCGTGGAATGATTTATTAGTGTCCCAAAAAATTAGATTTCACTACGATGACATTAAAATAAAGAAAGTGAGAGAAATTCAAATAAAGATAAGACAAAATGCAAAAAAATATAAAAGAAGGGCAAGAGAGTGAAAGTAGGATACAAAAATATGTGGGTAGAAGGGAAGCAATGAAGATGGTTGGAAGAAGAAGAAAAAGATAGGAAAGTAAATGGCAAAAAACTAGAAGGTAGAAAAAGGGGGGAAATAAAAATGGGAGGATATAAAAAAAAGGAGTGGGAAAAATAAAATACTATTGTGGAATGTTTGTTTGACTTTAAATAAAACGCGCCGTAAAGTTTCCGTTACTTTAATTCTTAACTGGTACATAAACGATACACACACAAAAAGATGGACGCACCGATGCAATCCGTTCTTTTGTTTTTTCACAAACTACAGACACAAACCGATCTGTGTCCATCAACAATCGAAAACGAACCCCCTTTTTCCAAAATCATGACTACAATACTTTGCGCATGTCCGTCTCATTATTACTATTACTCCAAATAATTCTTATAGTTACAATTTTCTTAAAACCTAACGCATTTCTTAAGAGCTAAATCCCTACACTATGTAATATAAATGTAACTCGGGTCTAAAACAAAGGGGAGGAATTTTGAAAGTATGTAAAGCGTTTTAAAAACATAGACGGAGGAGGAAGGATATGAGGGGTGGAGTGGAAAAATAGGATGTCTGAGGAATTTACTTCGCAGATAGCGGAGAAGAGAGGAAAGACAAAAAGAGAAATTCTAGTAAGTGTCAGAAAGGTATGGGTGGCAGAGGGTAGCGAGAGGGAGGGAAGGCAGAGCTTATGAAAACTAATGTGAGGACAGAAGAAAGAGAGGTATGTGATAATAACAATATGTGGAAAAAGAAATGGAAAGAACAAGAAGTAATATAGAAAAGGCAGTAAATGAAAATGAAAACGAAAGGCTAATAATATATGGAGATTTTAATGCAAGAATAGAAGAGAGGGGATGATGATAAACGAAAGAGTAAATAGGAGGACAATGTGAAAATAAACGGACAAGAAAGAAAATTGTTAGTATTATGTGAAGAAAGAGGATGGGCAGTAATGAACGGCAACATGGAGGTAGGGGGACAGGGAGATATCACGTGTATAGAAGCAATGAGGTAATTGTAATAGATTACGTAAACAAAAAATGCTTGCAAGAAGTAGAAAATTTTAAGGTACGGGAGGAGGATAAAGTGATTTACCAACCCGTGGAAATAACTATAGTGGGAAAAAATGAGAAAGAAAAAGAAAAAAACAGGAGAAAATGGTGAAGAAGTAGATATGAGAATAAATAGTATAAGGAAAACATAGAGATAATATACGAGAAATAGGAGTAGAAAACAGAGAAAGAAATAAAGCAGGAGATAAAATTTGAAAAGAGAAATAGAAGAAGCAACTGCCAAATGTAGATTAAAAAATACAACAGAATAAAGGGGCTAAAAAAGTAAATGGTAGAATGGAGGCTATCAATGAGCAAAGAAATAAAAGAAATAAATGAGAAAAGAGGAAGCAGGTGTAAAAACAAAAAAATTGATGTAGTAGAATTCAGGAACAAAAGAAAATAATTGAGAGATATTATTAAACAAGAAAAGAAAGAGTACAAAAGGGGTTGAAAAAAGAAGAAATAGAAAACGAACAATAGACTTGGAAGTTTAAAAAAAAAAAAAAAGAGAACTTACTAGGAGAAACAAACGAAAAATAAAAAAACTAAAACAAAGATGAGAAACATAGAGGGAGGAATTGAAAAAGTGGAAATGGAAGAAGCAATAGAAAAATTAAAAGATTAAAGCGGGAGGTACTGATGGGACACAACGGGAGCAGTAAAGGTACACAGGAGAATATGAAGAAGTGAATGAGAAGATTATATGAAATGATATGGAAGATTGAAGGGCTACCACGGCAATGGTACAATTTACAAAACAAGGGAATAGGAGGAACATTCAAAATTAGAGAGGAATAAGCCTAATACCCGATAGGCAGTTATTTTTAGAATTTTTTTGGATATCGTAAAATCAATTACGGTAAACGCTAAAGTTACGTGAGTTTTTCTGGGCATGCAAAATGGGTGTTTAATGACGTATGCGCATGCGCAGAAGAAGAGATCTTATTAAACTAAATGTTTCATAATGGCTTTGTTTATAGCGTATATTTATTAATTTTGGCTGTGGTTTGGGGAGTGGGGTATTAGTTAGATCCTGTTTACACCATCTCAACTTGATCCCATTTGTATTTAACCTGCTTTAATATTGAACTTTAATTTTTATTTTTATATTTTAATAAATTATTTATATTACCTTTATACGTTAAATAAACTTAATCTCGGACTACCACGACGCCACATATACGATCAACAAGAGAAATTTAACCTTACTTTTTTTACGAAGGTTCGTACCGAATTGGTTCAGTACTATGGATCAAACGTACCGAACTAATTTAGTCCTTGTGGATTTACACCAAAAATACAAAACCATTAATTCAAATAAAGTTTGGATATAGTGCTTGGTTCGACTACTAAACAGTCGGTGTCAATGAGAATATTCTAATAAATTCAATACCAGTTCAAGTAAAAAAAATTAAAACGTATGCCTCTTTATTGATACAAATTAAATGTTAATCTTTTAAAATAAAAATAGAACTGAAAAAAGTAATCGGACTGGGATTTGAACCCTCGTACGTTGTTAAATATTATTAAATATTTTTGGGTATATTTTTAACATGTTTGGTTAAATTTTAGAAATTATTACGCAAAACGTTTTCTAATACACATTGTTAAGTGTTTTGATAGTGCAACTATCCTAAAAACGCTTTGGAGACATATAAATCGGAGTTTTCAAATTCCCCATGTTAAACAGAATGCTTCAGATTTTCCGGAGCACACGTATAGTAGCAATGGCAAAAAGTAAAGAAGAGGTGAAAGGGGTAATAAAAATAGCGAGAAAATAAAAAAAGAAAAAAGTTAGAAACAAACGTGGGTAAAACAAAGATTATGGAATTTATAAGAAAAAAGGAAGAAAGTAACATGAGGTTGGAAAGAGGAAGAAACAGAGATCGTGGACAAATTTAGATACTTAGGATATATCTTAAACTACGACTATAAGGATAGAAAACAAATAAGGGAATTGGAAAGCCAAGAAAATAAGATAATTGGACAAGTGTGGGACAAGTATTCGGAAAAGACTTCGAAAAAAGATGGTTATTCGAGAGGATGGTCAACAGAGTGATGATGTTATTGGAAAAGGAAAAAAAAAATAAAAAAAAACAAGAGAAATACTCAAAGTGGTTATTGGAATTAGAAAGGAAAACACCAGGATACATGCTGCACGAAGTAAAATAGGAAAGATAAGAATACAAACAGGAAGAAGAGCGGTAAGGAATGAGGAAAAATAATGGGATATTATACGAATGTTGTAAAAAAAAAGCTCAAAAAATAAAAAATGCTGAAAGTAAAGAAGATTATACTACGAAGAGAAGGATATGCGAGAGTGGAGATAAAAAGAATGAGGAGAGAAAAAGAAGCATGGATGCAAAGATAGTGGGAAGAGATCAAGATATACAAATACAAGAAAAAAGAGCAAGAGTAAAAGAAGGTAAATATAACGAATAGTATTGAGAGATTACTACAGAAAAGATACCATAGAGTGAGAATAAATAGTGGTGGAAGGACGAGGATAGACTTGTAGATTGTGTGGAGATGAGTAGGAAAACTTGAGCATATGAGATAAGGGTGGACAAGGGAGTAACGGATAGAAAAGATTAGATGGAGAAGCAAAAAAAAAAGAAAAATAATGACGCTTGAATAAAATATATACGGAGTTAAAGAATTTTTTATTTTTCTTTCATTTACTTGTCTTTATGTATACAATCTCTTATAGCTAAATTCTTTTGTTAATGTTAAAAGACAAAATAAATCAATACATATATAAAGTAGAAAAGAAAGAGGAGCAAAGTACGCAGTTCAGACCTTCTGAAATGCAGGTACCTTAAACGGTTTCTAACGTGACAATCGTAATTGTCAGTGCCGTGCTTTCACATAAAATAATACACATTCGTAAAATCAGAAATTGTAATTAGAGGAAAATTTAACGTACCTTAGTTCGCTTACTTATGCCAACGCACGTAAGGTGTCGTTTATTGTTACATAATATGCTATTAAACACTCGAACCCGAATATTTCAATCAACACTTTAACGTTTAACTCCATTTTTGTGTATTTATATGCTCGTCGAATAATATATTATTATTACTGATTTTGTAAAGCCCAAGAAACGAGCGTTTTGTGTTTTTAGTTCAATGATTTTACTTTCCAGAATCTCAAAATGGACGATGTTTCTTTGAATACTAAAAACCCAAATCCCAAAGAAAAAGCTAATATATTTTCTTTGGCTACTTTTTTGTAAGTTTATTTAAAATATTAAAATTTTAAATATTGCATTCTGGATTGTATATAGCTACACCGTACCCATCTTTGTGTATGGATACCGCAATGGTTTGAAGAAAAAGATTTATACGAAACGTTACCAGACCATAAATCAAATGTGTTGGGTGATAAGTTGGAAGAATTATGGAACGAGGAAGTAATTAAAGCGTATCAAAACAACAGGTCACCTTCTCTGTTAAGGGTTTTAATCAAAGCATTTGGATTTGAATTTATGCAATGGGGTTGTCTTCTGGCGTTTTTGGAATGTATAACAAAGTAAGTGCTTAATGAAATATTTTAATGTTTTGACATGTTATGTTAACGATTAAAACAATTTGTTGGTTGATGATTATTAGAATTGTGAAGCATACTGACTTTGCTAGTTATTCTAGTATGAATTTAGTATTATAAAAAAATTATATTTACTAACAAATGTAATAAGTTTTGATTCATTTAATAACCCAGGTAGAAATACTTGGTGCCTAAAAATTATTTAAAACGATTTTTTTTAAATACAGTAATGATATGTAATGTAATAACTAGTAGACTCCTACGACTTAAATCAGTTAAAAAAAGAAAGGGTGGTTGTTTCTTACCCCTAATCTTTTTTTTTTTTTTTAAAACAAAATTTTTTTTTTTTTTTATAATCTAGTTTGGTCTACAAGATAACTGCTATTCTACTCTCAATTATCCTTTCTTTAACAAAATAGCGCTCCTATTGACGACCCATGGTAATTATTCTAAATGTTATTTTTCTAATTATCCCGATTCTTGAGCCTGAAAGCGGGCGAAACGTTGGGAACCTCAATCAGTAAGCTTATGGATTCATTAGAGAATGCATACTTTTTAAATATATCTTTGGAATATAATTATTAAAGACATTTATTATCAATTTAATACGATATGTACCAACCAAATTTGCATTAGCAAGTTGTCTCACGACAGATGATATTTTGTACCTACTACTTGCTAATATAATCCACAATTCCTACTGTAATATATTTTAGTAATGTGTTACGTATAAGCTTCCTTCTATCATAATGCATTTTTTTTCTTTTTAGCTCAAAATCTAATAAGTTCAGGTTTTCTTGAAAAATTGCACTTACACAAATGTACATCTAATTTGTTTGTTTATAATGTGAACTAAAGAATACGCAGTAGAGTGGTATAAATCTTTAAATGAGGTTTTACTTTTGCTTTCATGGATCTCAGTTTTTGAATTATTGCTACTTAATATAAAGAAATAAAGTAGTCGTTTTGGACCTCTTTGATTTGTACATTCTTATCCAGAATACCTTCGAATTTTTTAGTACTCCTGTACCTCTGATCTTTAGTTGTTCCTCTTGCAAGCAATGTTTGATTTCAGTCTAGTCTTGGTTTATCCTATGATTGTTTTTTTAAAATGACAGAATCCTGGCTGTTTCAGTTTTTTCTTGCTTGGTTCTTTATTTACTGAAAAAAATTTGAAATCTTTAGATCAATATCTTTTTTTCCTTGTCGGATCATGCCTGACTGTATCAGCCTAATGACATTGTTCTTTTCTCCGCTATTTGACATTGCTGGATTGTGGTGGTAACCGTGCTTTAACAGACCACGTGTCAGATGCTTATTTCTACTTCTATATGTTTAGTTTACTGACGTCTTAAATACAATAGGTGTCAACATTATATAGATGAAGTCTGCTAATCTGCATGGTTTTAAAACAACAACTTTTTTTATTTTTTAACTTTTTTTTTTTTTTTTTTTCTACATTCCAAGATTGTCTGTTAGTTTGTTTGCAAGTTAATATTATCTTGTTAATTAAAACCTATTTTTGATTTAACAGTGACCGTGAGATAGTATCCAAAGTTCTTACTTACACACATGAAACTGTGTTTAAAAAAGTAAATACATTAAAGCTACATTTTATTATATGATGTATGATTATATATGATCAATTAAAATGTAATTTTGTTTGTATAAACTATTTTACTGTTATTTTAGGCCAGCTCAATCACTAGCCATTGGTTGGTTGATTTCTTATTTTCGTACTGACAACAAAGAATCAATAAGTAAAACTCAGGCCTATTTATACGCTTCAGTGATTGTTTTATTAGCAATTATAAATATTGTTTTCTATCACCCTACAATTTTATATTCGAGGCTAATAGGCTTAAAAATAAAAACTGGTTGTTGTTCTTTGTTGTATAGAAAATGCTTAAACTTAAGTAATTCAGCTTTTCAAACTACCAATGCTGGGCAAATTGTGAATATGGTTTCGACTGAGATTCATGGATTATACCTGTGCGTAGCGATGGCGCATTATCTATGGGTTGGCCCTTTACAATGCATGATAGTTACTTATTTAATGTATCGAGAATTTGGATTGAGTGCTATTTTTGGCGTTTTTTATTACTTCCACTTGTTCTTTTCTATTGTAAGTATAATTTGTTAAACAAAAATATTTTTTACATTATTTTTCAAAGTGGCTTTAGGGAAGGCAGCGTTGAAATTTCGAACGAAAACATCTGACAAAACCGATAATAGAGTTCGTTTTATGAATGAAATTATAATGGGAATTCAAATCATTAAATTTTATGCTTGGGAACAATCTGTACAGAAAACAGTTGCTTTATATAGAAAGTAAGTACGCTTATTTTAATATGATTTTAATATTTATTATGACAAAATATAAATGCTCCAATATAATCAATTTACGATTTATAATATTACAATGCGATAATTAATGATTTGCATCTATAGTGCCACGTAACTATTCCATGTAAAATAGAAAATACCGCTGCATAAAGATTGTCATCGAAAATTGCCTTAAATGCATATTGAGGTAACCTCAAAATTGACAACTGATTGACAGCTTTCACGTCAATTAGACAAAAATAGTAAAGCGGTATAGACAAAAGTATGTGTAAATAAATTTGAAAGGTAACTAGATGAAAACCATTCAATTCATGGGTGTATGTTAAGTAAAGTTTCCACTATGCAATTAGTTGCTGCAACTGTGATGCTGCAACTTTTTAGATTTACACAGTACAGTTTTTTTTTAATTGCATGTAACTATTACATGCAACCGTGATGCATGGAAATAGCACAAGTTGTATTCCGTGCAATATGTTGCATGCAATTTTAGTTATTTATTCAATGCCAACATTTAGTTTTATATTGGTTATAATGTCGTTCTGTCAACTATCATTAACAAATTGGCCGATCGTTATCCCTCGTCATCGGTGTTGACGTCTGTTTGTGCAAAAGTTTATGTCGTGGCACATATTCCTATATACCTAAAGCTGAAAACTGTACCATGGCTAAACTGGAATGGTCCAGAGACATGGTAACTGACCTAATTAATTCAGTATTATGAACAGGAACCAATCTTGTACCCTTACCTTACCTGAATATTAACAAAAATAAACGTGTGCAGGCCCTGGATAATATTAAAAATAAGCTTGTTGTCAAATATTCAGCCGCAGCCATAACTATTACAACAATAAAAGCAAAATACATATACTTCGAACCCAGTATTTTAAAGAATTAAATCAATTAAAAGGCAGCTTAAGAAGTATTAGTGCAGAGCGGGATCGGCATATATTCCAACGGAACATATATCAACCAAAATTGTGCTTTTTCCTAAAATGTTGGCAGCATCAAATATCTCAATTTTATACACTACAAAAATTGCGTAGTGTAAATCAGTTGATTGCATGCAATTTAATTGCTGCAACTTTTTGAATTGCAATAACTAATTGCAGCATCATAAATGCAGCAACTAATTGCATAGTGGAAACCCCACTTTAGAGAAGGAGTGCTTTACGCCTAACAAGTGCTTTGTATTATCTTGCTGAACAGATGATCACGTTGCTGAATTGTATCTGTAAAAAAAAACAGACATTTTTGTACATGGTAGTAGTGACTAGAAGAGAGTGTAAGTATCTGACAGTATAAGTGGAATTGCGATGTTCACTTACAATAATAATCTTTTCGATGAAAATATTTATTCTAAAATCTTGGTATTTTCTTCTTCTATTTTTACATTTTCCAAAATGAAATTTTGTATTTAAACCAGATCTTTTACAGAAACGCAGTTAATAAGTAAACTTATTAAACCTTTCATTTTTATTTCCAACCAGCCATACGCTCTCAACATTGCTATTCTATTATTGGAAATTATCTTCTCAATTTCATCGAAGAAATTTTATTTTTTCTGTCTAAAACTGTCAATAATACCTTCTTCTGTACGGTTCTAAAAAATGTTGTAAATTTATTCAAAATCAATTTTGAGCAATAGTTATGTCCAAACAAATCATGAATCAAAATCTTTCCTTGTCACATTATCGACCCAAAAACTTTGAAGGATCTTCAAAGAAGCATTAATGTCACTATTCTTCCAACGGAAGCTACGTAGACTATGTAGACTATGCTATCGGAAGACATTTAAGTCGTACCACATAACGCTATTTGAAGACTCGAACGTAAAGTTTGCCAAAACACAAAATCATCTTATCTATCTCCTAAACATCAAGGGTACCTTTCGTACATTTCAACATCCAATCCATTTGCATCTATTTGGTCTACTTAAAATTTGTAGATAAAGTACCTTTTAGGTTCATCAATTACTCAAAATTCTCAACAATTTTCTAGGAAAAACATTTTTCCACACGTTTTTTCAACGTTTATGTAATTTGAAGATCCTGATAACTTCTTTGTTAGTTTTGAAGTTACATTATTGTTTACAAAGACTCATCATGGATTCAATTGGGCAATAACTTTTACGGAGAAGTTTATAGTACTGCTTTATCTCATATAATTGTTTAAACTTTATAGAACTTAAAAGAAATGAACTCCATTATAATAACTAAAGCGTGTATCGATAGAGAAAGAAAACGGCAGAGGGTTATGTTAATATAGATGTCATTGGTGAAGGCTTTGAGGCGAGGGTGAAAGGACGGATCTTTGCTGAACATTATTGATTGAGTTGATTGTACTGTTTAATCGTAAGTGCAAATGTTGTAACCAATCATAATAGTGTTTGATCTGACAGAAAATTGTATGTTGGTTTCAATTTTTGAACAGAAATTCTGTAACTATTAGGAAAACAACACCATTTATTATTAAATAAATCTTTGTATCAAATTGCACTAATAAATAGTTTTTTACATATTGCATCTTATTGAAATATAAAATTTATTAACTAAGGTCTGGTCTTTACACCTCTAGTTAACTTTATCAGTCGGTTAACTACTATGGAAACACAGTTTTGAGCCAATCAAATCATTAGATAGTCGCGTTTCCAAGGTGATTAACGGTCAGATAAATTTAACTGGAGGTGTAAAGACCGGATCTTAAATGAATTACTGTAAACAAATTTATTACTAAAATTATTTTTAATTATTTTCAGGAACGAAATGAAGTTTATAAGACTCTCTGGTTATGTGAAGGCAATATATATAACTTTTGATATTATGATAATGCAAGTTTTATTATACGTTAGTGTATTAGCGTATGTTATTGTCAAAGAAAACATCAATGCGCAGACAGTTTTTACTTTAACAACATTTTACTCGTTCTTACATGTAAGCATGGCAAGTTTTTTCCCACAAGGAATTGAATCAATTGCTGAAAATCTGGTATCTATAAAACGAATTAATCGTTTCTTATTATGTCACCAAATTTCAAAACCTGCTTCAAAGATATACAAAAAAAAAGATAATGATATTGAATTATTTAACGCTTCGGCGTCATGGACTGAGTCTTCTACGAATGTTCTGACTAATCTTGATTTAAGTATAACATGTGGATCCTTAACAGCCGTTGTGGGTTCAGTAGGAAGTGGCAAAAGCAGTTTTCTAAACATTATCCTTCAAGAACTGCATTTAACAAAAGGCAATGTGAAAGTTAAGGGGACAATTAGTTACGCTTCGCAACAATCATGGTTGTTCTCTAGCAGCATCTATCAAAACATTTTATTTGGTCAAAAGTTAAATTTAATCCGATATAATAATGTATTAAAAATTTGCGCGTTAGAAGATGATTTAAAGACGTTACCGAATTCGGATAAAACTATTGTTGGTAGAAGAGGAGCGACTCTAAGTGGCGGACAAAAAGCTAGAATTAATCTGGCTCGAGCAATATATAAAGAAGCGGATATTTATTTATTAGACGATCCGTTATCTGCTTTGGACGCCAATGTTGGCAAACATATTTTTTATGAGTGTATTAAAGGGTTTCTTAAAGATAAAACTGTGATATTAGTGACACATCAAATGCAATACTTGAAACACGTTGATCGTATCATTGTTCTTGATAAGGGATTGATTAAGGCTGACGGCGATTTCGAAACCCTTCAAACAAAATTTAAAGATTTTTCTAAATTTGTCAAAGAATATGTTGTGGAATTAACTGAACGAGAAAATGTTAAGAAAAAGGAGAAGGGATATGCGCTAAATAATGATAAACGGGAAATTGTTAAAGAAACGAAGAGCGATGGTTCTGTTTCGAAATCTGTCTACAAGAATTATATAAAAGCAGGTGGGAATTGTTCGGTGATTATTGTGATGGTCTTGTTAGTTTTGATCACACAATTACTAATAAGCGGTGAATCTTTTTTTATGGCATATTGGTGAGTATTGTGGCATATACAAATTCTTAATAAAATAGAAACCCAAAACCATATTAATAATGATTTATTTATTTAATTAATAACTAATGAAATTTAAATAATATTATCTGCGCATAGGGCTACAGTCGGTAGGTTTGACTTCTTCTGTAAGATGTTTCGGAATTTGACTTCCAAATATTTGACATTATTAAATTAATTTTTATTTGCCAAAAAATAGTTAACGTCGATTAAGAAAATAAACACCTCATACGCTCCAATGGAAATGAGATTTTTGCAGAGGCTTTACGTTTACCGTAATATTCACTGCGACAACATATCATCACACTATATATGCTTGGACATTTATAGTATCTGCGTTACAAGATAAAATATTTTTGAAACGTATATGGAATTTATTTAATAGCTACTTAGGAGAAAAATGCCAGAACAGCATTATTTAAAATAGTCAAATGAGACAATGTCTTAAAAATCTTCAAAAGTACGTACCAATACCATAAATATTTGAGACACTATAAAATTTCCAGATACAGTAGGACTCCAATTATCCGAATTAATGGGGATCGGGACCCATTCGGATAATCAAATATTCGGATAATCGGATTTTTTTTTTAAATTGTCATTGGAGAGAATAAAAGCTACGTTTTGATATTGCACTATTTTTTTATTGAATTAAATGAAAGAAACATGAAATTTTCACATGTTTTAAATATAAATAAAATGTACTTATGTACAAGTTTAGAAATAAAAATCATTGTTTTTTAAACATCTCCGTCAATGTAAGCTGTTTTGCGGTCTTCAACCGTTTTCGGGCAGCCAGGTCACGCATTCGCTTGACGGTGAGCAGTTGCAAGTGGTCACACTCGGGCTGACGCTCCATCCACTTCAAAGCAGTCTCGAGGCCGGCAAATGCTTCACTAGCTGATGGTCCAGCGTCTACTTCAACATCAGCAGAAAGTTCTTCTTCCACTTCCACTTCAACATCTTCTCTCACACTTACAACAATTTCATCGTCATTGAGAATTTGAAAACCAGGGTCAGACGTGTCACAAGCCATCCACTCTCCTACATCTTCAGCACTTACTTCTGTACAACCAGGAATTTTTACAATCATTTTCTTATTTCCTCTAGTAACAACGCATCTTCATCATCATCATCCTCTCCATATTCTTGTTTCTCATTTTCTTCAGATTCTTTTTTGTTCTTCTCAGACGGTAGGCCTTTCAGTTTATTCCACGCACGTCTTAGCGTCACTGGCGTAACCAAACTCCAAGCTTCCGCTACCATGTAACAGCAGTCCTTTAAATTTATTTTGCTAAGATTTGCCAAAACCAATTCTTCATCTTCAGCACCTTCGATCAGCAGTTTTCTCAGCAGTTGCCTTCTGTAATGGCGCTTCATTGTTTCAATAACAGACTGGTCCATGGGTTGCAGCAAACTTGTAACATTGGGAGGCAAAACGTCGTTTTAAACTGCCCATTCTCTCTTTCCAACAGTTCTGCTGTAGGATGAGTGGGTGCGTTATCAACAATTAAAAGCACCTTACTGCCTTCTTTTCCCACCGATTTTGGTACTTTTTCACTTCAGGAATGAACACTTCATCATACCATTCGGTAAACAAAGCTGCAGTCATCCAGGCCTTGGGTTGACTTTTGTAGAAGAGTGGAAGTTTTTTACGTTTTTAAATGCTCTTGGATTTCTTGATTTTCCTATCAAAAGAAGTGGCAGTTTATGATTTCCAGTGGAGTTCGCACAGTTAAGCAATGTAACACGTTCTTTACTGACCTTATGTCCAGGGGCACTAGATTCCCTTTTAGAAGCCAAAGTGGTTTTTGGTAATGCTTTCCAAACAAGGCCAGTTTCATCGGCATTATAAACAAACTCCGGATCATAGGATTCTGATGCAGTTTTAAATTTTTCAATAAAATTTTCAGCAGCTGCAGAGTCTGCTGAAAGTTTCTCACCAGCCAAATCTAACTCGCGTACACCATGCCTGAATTTAAAATTCCTTAGCCAGCCGTTACTAGCCTTAAAAGATGAATAACCAAGCTTTTTCACAAATGATTGGACCTGAAATCGGATTTCCCATAGAACGTTGCTGCAAAAACCATTTAAACACGGCATCTTCCAAATTTTTGTTGGTTGCTGTCTTCATTGTTTTCCTGGAGGAACTTCCATCTTCATTTTCAAGCACCGAAACAAAGTTTAAAAGTGTTGACTTACTGTTTTTAATGTCAGAAATTGTTGCTTGTCCAACACCATAAATCTCAGACAACTTCTTACCCGTTACACCTTTATCGAGTTGCTCTATAATTTTCGGTTTGTCCGCTAACGATAGCACAACACGTTTTCTTTTCGAAGCCATGGTATAAAAACAATACAGTATTGTACACGCACAAACAAAAGTAAGCCGTAGCAAAAGAGTAGCGTCCTCGAGCAAGGTCAATAGCACACTGGCTAATCAAAACAAACAATGACAGGTGCGCCGTGACTGCAATGCGCCGGAACTTGTCTTAACTTGCCGTTGTGCCTACACTGACTTCGCGGGGAAGTCAGTGTAGGCACAACGGCAAGTCG
Organism: Abscondita cerata; assembly: GCA_030710515.1. Taxonomy (NCBI): domain Eukaryota; kingdom Metazoa; phylum Arthropoda; class Insecta; order Coleoptera; family Lampyridae; genus Abscondita; species Abscondita cerata. Next base: position 428,874 of record JALBCR010002424.1, on the reverse strand, counting down.
AAAAGTCAGAAATCAAAACTTGACGCGCAAACACTGGCTTCGCGGGGGAAGAATAATAGCGCATTTAGACTTTTTTGGACAATTTTTGTGATTCGGATAGTCGGAGTTCGGATAATTGGAGTTCTACTGTACATCAATTATTTATTGTAGAATGCTGGAAGATTTGATTTAAAAACCTTTCTTTGACCAACATTTTTTTTTCTAATTTTAACAAATAAAGTAACTTCCAAATTGAAGAGAAAAACAAAGTAGTCTTTTAAGTAAAGCTTTTCGCCACTACTACAAAAAGTAAAGTTTTTCGTAACCTATGCACATTGTTTTAACATTAGTTTAACAATAGTAACAGCGGTCATACTTAATTAAAAATTAATTAATTAATACAAGCTTATATGAAACATTTCTACAAACAATCTTGGGTGTAACACTTAACGAAGTATGATTTTTTGTAACTTATGTAGTATTAAGGAACCTCACTACGCTCATCTGGCAATTATCAATTTCGTTACAGAAAATAATGTGCTTTGTTACTGGTTACATGTTTCAAATATTCTAAAAAACTAAAAGCACTACTCTGTACACTTCTCCTTGCTAAAACATCGTATTAGTAGTTTTTGCGATATTGTATTCACATATGGACGGACAGCTGATTTAGTTTGACAGACAATCATGCATTCACTGATTGCTAGGTGATTCGACTATCTTGTAATTCCCAAGGCTAGTTCTCGTCCAACATAGAGTGTTAGATGTAACTGTATTCGCAATCCATGCTTTTAATTTTTACCAGGGATAAGAATATGCAGTTCAAAAATGAAACATGCTTTATGTATATTTTATCAAAACAGTACGTGCAGGGCCGGATTTAGATTTTATGCGCTCCTAGGCCCGTAGGTTTTGCCGCCCCTCTTTATACCAGCGTGAAGGAGGGAGAATTTAGACCTCAGAAAGGTCTTTCTGAAGGTAATTTTTATTTTATTTAATTTATTGTTAAGTAAAATCCATTAAATAAATTTAAATATTGAAAGAATCAACTGTTTCTAAATTTGTGTATATAAACTATAAATAAATAGTCCAACGGATGTTACAATAAGTTTAAACGATTTAATACTCATTATACACTTGCACATATATATGTATAGAACATCATACAACCTACGACTATACATAATGAATTATTCTAATTAAGCTGATATTAATATTCAAAACTAAAATTTTCTCGTAATAAATCAAAAATTTATACGAAATTGGTTTTAAAAATAATTAAGAATAAAAAGGAGGACTTTTTTTTATAACTGATGTGAGACAATTTTCCTTCAAAGTCAATTTATAAAACCTTCCTTCTTGCTTTTTTTCGAGCAAATGTGTCTATGATGTCATCATAAGGCACCTCTTGAGTCAGCCTACTCTCGATGTTGAGTAGGGCTAACGATGTCAATCTATCATGGCTGGTTGAAGCTCTTAAATAGTTTTTCACACGACGAAGGGTAGAGAAGGACCTTTCTCCTGTACAGTTTGCTGCTGGTGCACTAAGGACCATTTTTAAGACAATGTCAATGTTTGGGTAGATTTCAACTGCATCGAAATGACGTAAAACCTTGATTATGTCCGTTAAAGTCATGCTGTTTTTTTCTTTGGGAGTATTTTGCACCAAAAAGGTTTGAAATGTAAACACTCGTCAACAAAAACTGGCTCTAGATCTTCGGGGTACAATCTCAATAATTCTCCTGCATGTTTGGTGATTTCTGTGGCTTCTAGTCCTTTAAGAACTTCAAAAAATCCAAACTTGTTGTATAGTTGCGTGTATTTATTTCCACGTCTTTTGAGTTCGGAATGTAAGCTATCTAATATGACATTGAAAGTGTTCACATGAAAGTTATCAGAACCTGTCAATTCAAATTCAGCATCAATGCTTTGTTCACTATAATAATCAAACTTGGTAGATATTTTCCTTTTGCGTCGGTTGTCTGCTGCATACTCCTTTCTGCCACATTTGTCTCTTGCTGCTTTTTCTAGGCTATCGAAGGTTTCTCTTAGTTCTTGAAGAAATCCACAAAGAGAATCATAGTAACTAATAATCTTTCCTAACTCTGTAGTTTCATGCTGCAGTTTTATGTTCACCTTGTTAAACCTTTCCAATATGGTACTCCAAAAATTGACATAAATGTTGTCTCCATGGAGTTCAATTTTTCTCTCAAAGCATTGGCTTCATTCCTTGTTGATGGTTTCTCGTCAGAGTTAGTAGAAATTTCATTCAAACTTTCCAAAATACCTTCTGTGTTTTCACTTACAACTCGGCATGCGTCGTGACGAGCAGACCATCGAGTCCTAGAGAGACTTTGTAACTTAAGGGTACAGTTTTTCTGTAGGATAGCCCATCTGTGAGTTGAGGCACTAAAAAAATTGAATAGGGACTGCAGCAATCCAAAAAAGCCTCTTTACATGATTCTGCTGCACAAGAACCTATTAAATTTAGGGAATGTGCTGAGCATGGCACATACTCCGCTAGAGGATTAAGTTCCTTGATACGAGCCTGAACACCGGTATACACGCCAGACATACTTGAAGCGTTGTCGTATGACTGTGCTCTGCAATTAGGAATGTCCAAATCAAGTTTTCCAAAGAGTTCTAGAACTAATGTGACAATTTCCTCAGCTTTATGGCTCACATTTGGCACAAAACAAATAAACCTTTCAATTGGAACGCCATCACTGGCAACATATCTGAGTACCAAGGTCAGTTGATCAACATGTGATATGTCCGGTGTAGAGTCTAATATTATACCAAAGTATTTGGCTTTTTAACTTCTTTTGTAATTGTGTTTGTAAGTTTGTCTGCCATAACAGCAATAAGTTCTTCATATATTGTCTTTGAAATATAAGATGTAGTACCGGAACCTTTATCACCATATTGCCTTAAATGTTCCGCCATGAAAGGGTCGAATTCAGCTAGGAATTGCAATAGTCCGAGGAAATTCCCATTGTCAAAATTTTTTAGGTGTTCATGTGTACCACGTAATGCCAGACCCTGAACAGTTAAATATTTAACTGCCGCCACTACTCGCTTAAGTACCTCCCTCCAATAATGGATTTCTAGTTCGAGAGCTTCAGTAAGCTGGCTGTCAACACAGCCTTTTAAACTACCTCTAAGTTTTAGTTTCTCTAAGTTATCTTTATGATTAAAACTATTTTCATGTTCTGAAACTCGTCGATTAGCATTTTTCCAATCATTGTATCCGCTATGAAATGCGCCAGTCTTATCAGACTGTCCAAATAGCATACATGGAGCGCAAAAAACACATCCTTTTGATGGTGAATAAACCAGCCATGTTCTGTTTTTGTTTCGCCATTTTGGAGTTTTTGAAAAATAAGCTCTTGGACAGACAACGAACTTTGTCAGGATATTGTCTTTTAGACTGATTAAAGTCTGAATCTGAATTTTGTACCACACCATTAGTAGTACATATATAATCTCGTAGTTCTTCATTTACATTCCACAAAGCCGGATCCGAATGAAACACAAAATCAGTTTCCCCACTTTTTAAAGGTATTTCACCTTCAGTTTGTTTTTCAAATGTAACCTGCTGCAAATCAGTTTCACAGATAGAAGAAACTGACGGTAAACTGTCATTGCTTTTAGATTATTAACCGTCCCATTTACACAATCCGCATTTCTTGAAAAAAATGTTGTTATTTTAGGAACCTGCTTTATATTTTTTCATTTCTTTCGTCTTTGTCTTCGCGCTTTTTTCTAAACTGTGCCCCACTAAGTTTTAGTTTATGACTCATTGTAGACACACACGGTATTATTACAAACACGGAAACTCGGAAAACGGTAACAAATGATAATAAACTCAGGTCTTAGCACAATAAAATTAAAAACATTGCAACACTACGCAACTACGCATTTCAATCCTTACTGTTGCTTGTTGCAGTTGCGTAATAAAAGTTCATAGCTCGGCAAGTTCGACTCAGCCCGAGCGCAATCGTTACGTCATACGATTGAAGCTGCTTTGCATTCCGGCTTTCTATAACGTACGGCTTCGTTTATAGTCTGAAAATTTTCTGAAAACGTTGCGCCTTTTAGCATGGCGCGCCCATAGGCCGGGGCCTGTAGGGCCTATTGATAAATCCAGCACTGAGTACGTGCCATCGTGCGTAAGTATAATATCATTTACATAAGAAAACTTGCCACCACCATGCAAATGATGTTTCCCAGGCGTCTTCCTTTTACAAATCCAAACTCAAATTTAATTGGAAATAATGTCTTCAAACTAATTATAAAAGTCACACTAGACCGGCGACACTAAACTTATTATTACGGCTCCCGCACTTATTTGTTTATACTTAACGTAACAACACTCGATTTGGTATCCGCATCGAACTTGACTCATTAAAATCTTCACCACCACTAAAAATGTTTTTAGTTAAGTTCACAGTCACACTCGAATGCTTATCCTGCATACAGGTGCACTTACAATCTCGTAATTGTATTTGCGATCGCGCTGAGTCTTATATTATAAAACTATCAATTTAAATACAATATTAGTTAACGAAAACTTTTGAGCTCGCCCCCTAAACCTCTCATTGGCAAATATTATTCTAGTTTCTACATCCAGTTCGGTACGTTTTGGAAACTCTATTAAACTTTCAATTATATGATTAAATCTTCGTCCTTTCAACAACTCTATTGGTGTGAAACCAGTACTGTCATGTTCAGACATGTTTAGCTGCTGCAGAAGCAACACTTGCAGATCAAGCTGAAACTAACGACCAAAGCAACTCACGCTTGAAACCTAGCTGTAAGAATCCTGAATATTAAAATTATTTACTATTTGCTGAACATTTTAATCTGTATGCTTCAGAAGTAGACCAAAGTGAAACAAGTGAATGGCATACAGCAAAATTGAAAGAATTGGAATTCTTAAGTGAAAATCAGACTTGGGATCTTGCCGATTTGACTGCAGGAAAGAGTCAATTGAAAATCGATGGGTTTTACGAATTAAAACTCATCCTGGTAGTACTGTGGAGAGGTACAAAGCTAGACTTGCTGCCAAGGGTTACTCACAAAAGACTGGGATAGATTTTTAAGAAACGTTCAGTCCAGTTGTGCGTTTCGATACTAAGCGAGTACTTTTGGGTGTAGCAACTTCAGAACAGTTACACTTAGTGCAGTTTGACGTTAGACTGCTTTTCTTTATGGTGAACTTCGAGAGGAAGTGTATATGAATCAACCTGCAGGTTTTGAAGATGGAACTGGGCGTGTTTGTAGGTTGAAAAAAAGTATTTACGGTCTTAAACAAGCTCCACGATGCTGGAACAAGAAATTAGTAGATTTCATGTTGTGCAAACAAAGTTTTAAACAGAGTGACGCTGATCCATGTTTGTTTATTAAAGTTATCAATAATTGTAAACTATTTGTTGTGGTTTATGTTGATGATGGACATGTTGCAAAAAGTCCCAGAGATACAATTGAAACTTTTGTTAAATATCTTAAAAGGGAATTTAAAGTAACTGTTAATACGTTGAATTGTTTTTTAGGTATACAAATTTGCATTTTAAGTGACGGTATTGTTATAAAACAATGTACTTATGTAAAGAAACCTTTAGATAAGTTTAATATGTCAGGCTGTAATCTTCTTAAAACTCTATGCAGTGGTTATTTAGAAAATACCAAAGGTGATGGAGAAATCAAGGCAAATGTTCTGTACCGAGAAGCCATTAGAAGTTTGATGTACTTATCAATAGCTACAAGGCCTGATATAACATATGCTGTCAGTGTATTGTCTGAATTTTTAGCTAGCCCCAAAATTGTTCACTGGAAGGCTGTTAAACAAATTTTCAGATATTTGAAGACAACTATAAATTACGGATTATTGTTCAAAAGAAACGGAAAGCAGTTAGTGGCCTACGTAGATGCTGACTATGCTGGACATGCTTGTACAAGGCCTTCAAGCCTTCAAGATCGGGCATCCTATATACATTTTCAGATGGAGCTGTATCGTGGGCCAGTCAAAAACAAAAGTGTGTCGCATTATCCACCACTGAAGCGGAATATGTTGCTGCTAGTGAAAGAGTCAAAGAAACCATATGGTTAAATCGACTAATTACTGAAATTACAAAAACAAGAACTGGTGCCATGCTTGCAAAGCGACAGTGCAAGTGCTATTAAATTAGCCAATAACTCTAAATTCCATAACAAGTCGATACCATTTCATTAGAGAAAAGGCACATCAAGGTGAAATGAAACTACGTTATGTTTCTGGAGAAGATCAACTTGCAGATATTCTCACAAAACCGTTACCTCGTGTACGATTTGAAAGACTTCGTAGTTTATTAGGAGTTGTCAGTTATTCAAATATTTTGAAAAGAAGTATTGGGGTGCAAAATATTTTCTAAATTTTGTGTTGTTATTTCACCAAGTGTCATATTGATTTGTATGTACCTACAAGTCCTCACTTCCGTGTCGACTTCAATGTGAGTAACGTTGTATATTTTGTTTGAATCTTTTAGAATTAAACGTTTCGTACAGTCTGCTATTATGATTTTAAATAACTTATTAAACACCAATCTAGATAAGGTTCTATGACTCATGAGAGTCTTCTGGCTGTCTAACATAATATAGATATGCCTACGACGATAGTTCTTTTCAATATATTTTCTATTTTTATGTACCAGATTATGCCGTCGTTTGGGATCATTTCTTTCCAGTCGCGTACTACGATCTTAGATGCCCACCTTAAAGAGTTTCTTATCAATACACTTAGTCACCAATGTGGTCAGACCCCATATGAAGTAGGGATCCTTTAATGTCTACAAAGTATCTTATATGTGGGTAATTAGCTTTAATAATGACTGGTAATATCTGCAGTCTGTAAACAGCCAGCGCAACTTACTCTCTGCTGTAAATAAGTTGGAAGTCTTTGGACTTTGTCTGGGGGGTCTGATCACCCTTGTGTATAGACAGGGTACCATTTCTGGTCTGAGCTCTTATTGTATGTCATACATTCGTCCTGATTACTCTGGAGTAATCTCCGATTTGCGAATGACTTTTGGGATATGCCGCTTACAGGTGAGCTTGGAATCGAAAATTACCCCCAGGTATTTCACCTCCCCAGACATAACTAGTTCAAACCTGTTTAGGAGGCCCTGTAGTTTCCTTTTATGTGTAAATAGCTTGCAGTGGGCTTTTGGAATGATACTTTCAGCCCCTTCTTGGCACACCATTTAGCTACCACGTTCAGTGCACGTTGCATTCGTTCCTTGATTGTGACGGAATTTTTGCCTTCTACGAAGATGACAAGGTCATGTGCATATCCTAGTAAAAGGAATCCTTCTTTTCTTAGCTTTATGCATATCTAGGTTCTACAGCAGAGGGCATTCTTCAGTAATCGTATACTCAGAAAATGTTGTAAATATCATCATTTGTTTTAGAATGCAGTCCATCCATCTGTAGCGAAATTCTTCCAAACCTAGTCTTCTCAGAGCAGCGGTTAAGGAATCAATTAATGTGTTGTCAAAAGCCAGTTTCGTCAAATTTTACATAGCAAATGGATCGCTATTTTAAATTTACTATAGGCCACAGATTTACCACTCGAGAGGCATATTATTACTAAAATCTTTGATAGTGTCATTCTTGCAAGAATTAAGCAATGGGTACGGAAACTTTTTATACTTTGAATCATAATAGACTCTGCTTGCTGTATCTTTGGTAACAGCATATTAAAACTACGTGCTAATTCTGTATTATTTTTTTTTTCAAATCAAGACACTTTTTCGGCGGTTTTTTACAATATAGCTCACACTATTCACTTCAGCAGTTACGCGCCTTACTGGTTGTTCAGAGCGTCACTCCCGTTAGTTAATCCTACTATCTACAAAATGTCGTTACATACCAGAAATACGTATTTCTACCACTGTCCACTTTACCTGACTAGGTTGCTTTACACACCTTTCCTACACATATGACTTCTTATTGCCATTATGAAGAAAGTTTTATATCAGTCAAATATCAACATACCTCCTCTAATGGCAACAACGGAAGCAGTTTGGGGATAAATCTAATGTTTTTATGTTAGTTTATTTATTTACTTATATCTCCTAATGTGGTTTTGGTAGTATGTTTTATTAAGTTGTGTGTCACAAAAGTATTTACTTTAAAATTTACTTTTAATTTTATTTACGAGATTCCTCTTTTAGGGTAAATATGAAAGACGGTCGATATTTAAGGAACTCGACGTTTTATTTTGATTTTACCAATAGTTCTGGAACCTTTAACAAAATTACCGTAGATTACTATGAACAGTTAGATCAAAAAATATTTACTTATATTCTATAATAATTGTATTACTTGTAATTTTTTCTCTGACACGTTCCTTCCTCTTTTTCAAAATATGTGCTAAATCTTCAGAGAATCTGCACAATTTTATGTTTGATAAGCTTAATTCGAGCTACTATGAAATTTTTAACATCAACTCTGCTGGACAAATTTTAAATCGTTTTGCCAACGATATGGGTGCTGTAGATTATTATTTACCAACTACCGCTATCGATACAATACAAATTTTTTTAGCCACGATTGCAGCTGTAATTGTGATAACGATTACAAACTACTGGTTGTGCATGCCGGCAATTGTAGCTGTTTTATTATTTTATTTCTTAAGATCATACTGTATGAAGACGAATCGCGATTTAAAACGACTATCAAGTGTTAGTAAGTTTTGATTTAACTTTAATATATGTGTGTTAATTATTTTGTTGCAGCGCAAAGTCCTGTAATCGAGCACTTAACTGCTTCTCTCCAAGGCTTAAGAACTATCAGAGCGCTGAGGGCGCAAAGTATTTTGATAAAAGAATTTGATGAGCATCAAGACTCGTATAGCTGCGCGTATAATCTATTTATGACTACATCTCAAGCTTTTGGTTTCTCATTGGACTGTATCTCCGTCATTTATACCGCCACTGTTACTTTCAGCTTTTTGATTATGGGTAATGGTAAGTAATTCAAGTAGTTTTGCGTGCAATCATCTAGATCAATTTGATGTCATTACTTATGTATGGCACAAATGTGTACCAAATGATGTCCAGTTACAGTCATTTATGTATATTTAATCGATAGGTTTTGCGACATCTAGTATCGGCTCATGAAAGCAACCCTAATTATTTTCGTGTTTTGGGTAACAAAATAGTTTTTACTTTAAAATCTAAAAATGAGGCTGAGAAACAGGAGTTACCAACTTCTTTTGATTTGATCTATGCAAAATGTGGGATACCATCAGTTCTTATAGTTAGTTCTATTTATTGTCTTGACCGTTCACAAGTATTTTTGTTTGACATTCACCGCGTGCACTAAATCCTGAGCAGTTTAGTGAATGAACCGAACAGGCTCGGAAATGGCGATTTTCTTCCATAGGTACAATAATATATTAACTTTCCGACATTCAATGGTTTAGGGTATCATCAAATGACGTATACTTACAGATGATAAATTGAACCAATACAATACAATTTTTAAAACTTCAATTAATGATTTTACTTTATTGTATATTTTCAGAAGCTTACGGGGGAAATGTTGGATTAGCAATAACTCAGAGCTTGATAGCATTAACATTATTCCAGTGGGGTGTTCGTCAATCGGCAGAATTAGAAAACAACATGACATCCGTAGAACGTATCATGGAATACAATTCGATTGATCACGAAGTACAATTAAAACGTAAAGCCCCCAAACATTGGCCTCAAGTTGCAGAAATTATGTTCGTCAATGTTTACTTTAAGTACCATTCCAAAGACCCTCCCGTTTTGAAAAATATTAATTTCACGATAAAGTCTCTTGAAAAGATAGGTATTGTTGGAAGAACGGGATCTGGAAAATCTTCTCTTGTAAATGCATTATTTTTATTAAACGACTTAACCGGTTCCATCTACATCGATAATATTGACATAACCACATTAAATTTGCAAGATCTCAGATCCAAAATATCGATAATTCCTCAAGATCCTGTTATTTTCTCAGGGTCGTTTCGAAAAAACTTGGATCCTTTCAATGAGTATCAAGATGAAGATATTTGGAAAGTGTTAGAAGATATCAAATTGAAGGACAAGGTCATTTCTTTAACAGATGGTGAGTTTTGATTTATAAAGGTTCAGTAACGTTTCAGTTTTTAATGAGCAGGTTTAGATTCGACAATAAACGACGGAGGGTCTAATTTAAGTGTCGGTCAGCGTCAACTAATTTGTTTAGCTCGCGCAATTTTACGAAATAACAAAATTTTAGTGTTGGACGAGGCAACTGCTAACGTCGATCCAGAAACTGACGAGGTGATTCAAAAAACAATTAAAAGAAAATTTGATAAATGTACAGTACTTACAATAGCTCATAGAGTACTCACCGTTATAGATTCCGATAGAATTATGGTGTTGAAAGATGGTAAAATTGTTGAGTTTGACCATCCAGACATATTGATGCAAAATCCTAACGGTTACTTTTATGAAATGGTACAAGATAGTGGAAAAAATAGAAATAATTAAATTTTTATTATAATACTTACCTTGAAACATAACCAAACATAAATAATACATTTTTTTATTTATTTATTTATTTGTGTATAAGAAACAAAAATAATAGTACAAATCAAGAAATGCCAATAGTTAACTCTAACAGGCAATTGATTGTTATTCGTAATATCGTCATCGTTCACGATTGTGCAACTGTCTGCTGGAAAGTACATTAACTCGTAAAAGGTGAATAGGTAGATTTAATGCAAAGAAATAATAAAGAAAATAATACAAAAAACTAAAATAAAATAATAGAAGCCTGCTTGTAGAAAAACTGAAATTCTCGAAACTATTCACAAGATTTTTAAAATTTTTTTTATTTGTTTTTTACTCCACAAGTAGAAGGGGGGCACCGTGGACTTTAGACCCTAATTAGTAAAAGTGAACGGCAGCTAGCCTAATTAGGCTAACAACCTCTCACCTCATCAGGCAGTTTCCTAATTAGGCCTCTCACCTCATTAGGCTGTTGTTGTCAACAGGCTGTTGACGCAGGCATTCTATTTAATTACTTGTTTTTGTTTTTGAAGACGTCAATGGAAAATACGGTCTCTCACCTCATTAGGCTGTTGTTGTTGAAGTTGATTTCCATCATGGCGGATGTTTCGGCGGTCGATTTAAATTTCCAACATGGCGTCCCATCATGGCGTCCTAAAGTTTTTTTTATGAATTTAAATAACTTGGTTGAGATTCGAACTTGCAACCATTGCATTACCGAGCCAAGGCTTTAACCACTAGGCTACGGCGACAATTGAAAGATAGAGTTTGAAGTTTGTATATAACTGTAACGGTTGATTCAGATGAATTAATGATGCTGTAAAATGTAGGATAAGACCTGTTAATTAAAAAGTTGAATAAGGAAAAAACATTTAGTAAACAAGATGAAAAAGGATAAAAAACATATATTTGTCACTCTCATACATTATAAACTAATTCACAACCAAAAATAACACTCACGTAGCACCATTTTGTATGACGTATGATTTAATAAACAAGATGAAAAAGGATAAAAACATATATTTATCACTGTTGTTCATTATAAACTAATTCACAAACAAAAATAGCAACTACTTAACACCATTTTGTATGATTAAACATTTAATAAACAAGATGAAAAAGGATAAAAAACATATATTTGTCACTCTCATACATTATAAACTAATTCACAAACAAAAATAACACTCACGTAGCGCCATTTTGTATGACGTATGATTTAATAAACAAGATGAAAAAGGATAAGAACATATATTTATTACTCTCATACATTATAAACTAACTCACAAACAAAAATAGCAACTACTTAACGCCATTTTGTATGACGTATGATTGATCATTTAATAAACAAGATGAAAAAGGATAAAAAACATGTACATTTTTCTTTCTCATACTTTATAAACTAGAACACAAACACGAAAAACAATTACCTAAAGCGATTCAACATGGCTGTCAAACCAACATTTTTCTTTATTAATTACATTAACCACGGCTTTAACAACTACTTTTAAATTTACAGCTGATTAAAAAAACTTTAACATACTGAGGTTCGAACCATTAACGATTGATACACAATCTTTTGTAAACAGATGACACCATTTTGACATGGTGACTTATGATTTTAAAAAAACATACCTGTTCAACATGTTAATTACATTAACCACGTATTTAACAACTAGTTTTTAACTTTACACTTGATTAAAAAAAAAACTTTAACATACTGAGGTTCGAACCATTAACGTTTGATACACCACCACATATTTAACATATAGTTTTGAATTTACATTCGATTAAAAAAAAACTTTAACATACCGAGGTTCGAACCATTAACGTTTGATACACCACCACATATTTAACATATAGTTTTGAATTTACAGTTGATTAAAAAAACTTTAACACTTCAGGGTTCGAACCATTAACGTTTTAATACACCATCAAGGTGACGTATGTGTTAAGGAAAATAAAAAAACAACAAGGAGGATAAATTTTATTTGCATCTCTGTTACACAACACATTTACAAGTACCAATAACATATGTTTTTTAATTGGAAGAATAAAGAAAGCAGGAAACAAATTTTATTTCACTCTCTGTTTCACACACAATATAAAATTATTTTACAAAAATATGAAACATTACAACTTCAGAGTTCCATCTATGAATGGCACACCATATCCAGCATTCGTTTACCAGTTTGAGAATCATTTTACGCTGTCACCAAAAATTTTCTTTCTGCAAACGTAGAGTTTTCTTATACTAACGACCAGTTATTCGTCTCCAGCATCTGTAATTTGAAATAAAAATAAACCACAAACATTTTAAAAAGTATTAACAAGAATAATAACAGCAACAAAAACAAAAGCTTTTTAAAAGATGAAGAAACACAATTTTATAAAAAAAAATGTATACTTACCAAGATCTTAAAGTCGTAACTGGTTACACTAACAAATACATATCATTGCCTGGTATATCTATACGCGAAAATGTGAAAATAACATCGTTAATTGTGTTTTCTACATTAAAAAGTGAAAGATCAACTTTCAAAAATTTCCTGCTAATTAGGTTTGTTATATTGCTGTTATAAAGAAACGTTTTTGACAAACTTTTTGTTAACAACACATATCAATTAATTAAAATGTAAAACAGTAAGATGATTTTATATCAAGAATGAGATTTTGGAAATCAAAATACCGAAAATCTATCATAAACGAAAAATATTTGATGCAACCATTTCAATGTCAGCAAAATAAAGTAAATTCCGAAAATAAGGTAATTAAAATGTTTACGTTTTTTTCCAAACTGTAAAAGGTTAACTTTCAAAATGTAATTGAATTAAGGTGATTGTTAAAAAAACCAAAAATGCAATCATTCAAAATACGTAATATGTTTACATGTAACCAACGCATTTACACAAACTTAATACACTGCTTAACAAGATAATCAATTAAAAACTTTATTGTACAAAAATTCGTTTGATATGCAAAACTCTGTTTTAAATGATTGCTTAACAAACGTATTTGATTTTAAATGAAACTACTGACTCTCTTAAAGATTAAAAATTCATCTCTCCACACAATCTGCAGAGGATGAACATAAGTTTGAGATTGTCTTTCAAAATGAACCAAAATATTTACCATATGTTAGTTCGTAAATTATAAAAAGTATTTTTCTGCAAGAAGCAGTTTGTTTAAGACCAAAAATTTTTCTTATTATTCTTTTTGACAAATTCAAACTTTATTCACATTTTTAGCGTTGGCTCAAATTTACATGTAACCAACGCATTTGCACAAACTTAATACACTGCTTTACAAGATAATCAATTAAAAACTTTATTGTACAAATTAGTAGTTTAAATTAAAAATTAAATTAAATACGTTTGAATACGATTCATTATTGTAACTATTTTTTCTAGCAAGCGAATAAACGATTTATGATTATATTTAACTAAATAAATCTTATTTAATCTAGGTAAAATTATAAAACATAGAGGGTATGTCCAATAGAAATATATTTTATTCAATCTGTTGTAAATTTTCAGCTTTGAACTAATTTAGAAAAAACTTGTCTTATACTCTGACACAGTTTATTATTATAAACCTTTTAAAAAATAATACAGGTATAATCGACAAGGATCAGATTCCTAGGGGAAAATATTTAGTTAACTGACCATCAAAATTTTGTATTCCGTCTGTACTATACCTTACAAAAATCTTCTCAATTTTTCTTCGCAACAACGTTATTGAAATCCCAACTCAACACAAACTTAATACACTGCTTGACAAGATAATTAATTAAAAACTTTATTGTACAAAAATTCGTTTGATATGCAAAACTCTGTTTTAAATGATTGCTTAACAAACAAATTTAACAAACGTATTTGATTTTAAATGAAACTACTGACTCTCTTAAAGATTAAAAATTCATCTCTCCACACAATCTGCAGAGGATGAACATAAGTTTGCGATTGTCTTTCAAAATGAACCAAAATATTTATTAATTAAACAATAAATCTTTTTTGTTTAGAAATTATTCAGGATATTTATTGAATTGAAATTTCAAATTTCTTAATAGTTTCAAAAAGAAGATGTTACAGTGTTGAAAAAATTAAAATAACGATTATAAACATGATATCGAATAAGATAAAAAAACTCTTCAACTGTTTTTTCTTTTTGCAAAAATTGTCTTATAAGGTTAAACTATTTTAATTTTTGTAACGAACTTGTAAACATTATAGTTACACAAAAATCAATTTCATTTTTTATTTACATAACTATTTCAAAACTAAAATTGTATATCTATCGAGAATTAAGACTTAAATAAATTATTTTATTACACATTTATTTTTAATACAATGAACTAATGCAGATGGATATACAAAAATGAAATTTAATTCAATAAAAAATTGAACTAACACATACGTTTGTTTGTTTTCTTATTAAGTGCCATTTTCATTTAAGTTCTGGTTTTTAAAATAAAATAAATTACTTAGTACCTAACACTTTAGATTCCGCCAACTTTACCTAACACTTTAGATTCCGCCAACTTCTTAATAGATTTAAAGATATGCAAATTGTATAATTAAAAACGTAATGATGAAGTTAAACATTGTCCAGTTGTTTCATAGAATTAGTAGTTTCATTTAAAAATTAAATTAAATACGTTTGAATACGATTCATTATTGTAACTATTTTTCTAGCAAACGAATAAACGATTTATGATTATATTTAACTAAATAAATCTTTTTAATCTAAATTAAATTATTAGAAAAAGCATCTCATTCGTTAAAGAATTTTTTATGATTGTCTGGTTTATTTGATTCTCTAGAACTATGAATCAGGTTTTTTATTTAAACGTTATAACAGATGTGATTATGAATATTTTTTAAAATAAAGTTTTTTTTACAATTTCCACATTCAAAATACATGTTTGCTTATAACATCTTAATGACTAAGCGTTAAACACTACAATTATCATAAACAAGTCAAGACAAGCGGTTTTTTTCGAGGAGATTACTCAGAAGAATATTGTAAAGCATTAATTAAGAAATATGAAAAAGGAACATTTTCCTCATTAGGGAAGTTATTTAACACCATTTTTTAAAAAATATGTCCTCTCACCTCATTAGGAATTAAAAATTTTTAAAAGGTGTGGGTTAGAAAAAAAGAGACTAATTATATATATATATATATATATATATATATATATATATATATATGTTTATGGATTTGCTTTGTGGACCTAGCGGCCATCTTCATTTTCGATGCCGGTAAAACAGAGATTAGGTATATATAAAACATAAGTCCATAACGACGAAATAATATTTAATTGTTGTTTTAATTACCTTAATTAGTTAGTTTTACTACAATATCATAATTATGAACTTAGAGAATAGTAAATTTATCAAAATTACAAAATTAAACATGATCCGTTGCAAACTTATTAAATAGCAACAGTTAAAAAATATCCTGAAGATTCTAAATACTTTACAATTACACAATTAAAAATAATAAGAATTGTTGCTCTTATTAGATATAACATTCGATTATCAAGAAACAACGCAAGTTTAAAAACATACATAAACCATTTCATTGCAATGGTAATCTAATTTATACACCAAAAGATAATTACTTTTAAAATAATATGAGACATTTCAAAACGCAGTAAGTCTAGTACTTTTTAAAATATGTATAGTAAAAAAGGCATTTCCCGAATAAAATGCATTAAGAATTGTTATTAATGTTTTAAGAAATTAGATATCATAGAATAGAAAGTTATAAAGAACTTTTGCACTAATAATTGCAATTTTATTATCATTTATCTTTTGAGGAGTTACGATTGGAACTAGCTTTAACTTCGCTCATTGTTAAATTCTATCCGTGTAATGTTAAAATTTTCATTTTACTCATTTTCGAGTTAATTGTAACTGATAAATTAACGAAATGGTAAAGCGTACTGTCAGAGAACTATTAAACAAATAACCAGAACACTATAAAATGTACATGTATTATAAAAAAGGAAGTACAAACAAAATAACAGTTTAATAATAAGCAAACACTAAGAAGACTTATAAAAGTATACTTATGTACAACTAGAGTTAAGGTAAGTCTATTGTTTCTAATTAATCTTTGAATACCTAAAACAAAGGAAATAGTATAATACTACAGAAGTAAAACATAATTAATAAAATACCTTCTTCAAATCAACTCTACAAATGTAACTACAAAACCATATTTCCAAAATACCATCGCAAACACAACAACAAAACGCTAGCCTCACACCATCGCTAATGCATCAACAAAACGCAGGTCTAAAAGTACTATCGCAAATCCAGCTACAAACCGCAAGCCTCAAGGTAGTTAATCTGTAGTTATATTATTGCTAAAGCAACTAATTTAAAAAATCAATATCGACCTCTCTTGGATCCCAGAGTGTAATTAGAGACTGTAAAATAAACATTTTAAGTTATTATAATTCAAGAAATGAATGGTAATAACTATAAATTTCACAAATTTGCATGTCATTAAACTCATTCCGTTCAATACAATTAAATTAAAACCTGCCTCTAGATCTACGTCTTTTTCATTATCGACACAAACTTTGATTGATCCGACGGTCCGATTCCTTAAAATAGGGTATTTCTCCTGTAATTGTCGTATTTCTGCATTACTAGGTAAAGTAGTTCCGTTTAAATGATCTTTAAAGGCTGTAAATAATATGTTTTTCATAGTCGCAGTCCATGGTGTTTTAATTCCAGTAGCTGTAAAATAATACTTGTAGTTTTTTATAGTAACTCAAAAGAATATACCTCTGGCCTTATTATTTTGCTTATTTTTCTGTTTAACGAATTGATTGGATATCCACAATTTAATAGATTGGGGACTTCTCTGTTTCAACACTTCATTTGAATTAATAACATCCATCACACGTTGATACGATGGCAACGATTCATTTTCGAAACAATCAGAAAACTCGGCCATCACTGCATCTTTTCTTCCTGCGACCAGGGTGACTTTGGACCACCAAAACGAAGAACTCCTAAAAATTTAAACCAACATGAACGATTACGCGATATCGGCATATCTAATTTTTTTATATAAACACAGTGATTCAAAAATTTACCTGCACGATGTGTTCGTTTTCTATTACATTTCTCATTCAAACTAGAACCACAGATTTCAGGTGTATCTTCTAAATTCAAACTATTTTCCTCTCCAATTGCTTGATCACTATAATCATCATTTCCGTTTTCATCTTCATCTTCATCTTCATTGTCATCATCGTCATCAACGCCCTGAACTTTTTCCAACACAGAGGACATTTGAATAATGTCACGGGTACACGTTGGTAATCTATATATTTGTTATGAATATCTTCCGCGTGACCCATAAAATTGGCAACATCTTTAATCATATTTTGGGAAAGATCCAAAGAGCACATTCAGTAGCAATATGTTTTCGTAAAATTGTAACTCGCAGTAAATGCGGTTCTTTTGCGCCACATTTAACTGCCAGAAGTCTGATTATGTTGCAAGCCCGTAAGTAGCGATGTCTATGGTCAAAATTGCGAATACCAAAAATGTAAGGGTTTTCCTCGTGAACTCCTAAAAGGTCAAGAAAGTATGAGAAAATATTAGTTTTTTTTTTTATTTCAAACAAACCAACCTGCATGCTTCCTATATTTCATCATCATATTAATCGCTTCCTCCTCTTCCCAATGCACCAAAACTGGCACTGTGCGGTTTAATTTTCCTCTAATTTGAAAACGTTTATATAAATGTGCAGCCTCTTTTTCTTTAGAACTGAAAGAAGCTATATCCTCCACTGATTGTAAAGAGTTGTAATCTTGAATTAAAATTCGCTCCAATTCTCCGGGTCTCCTACGATTAAATACCAAAATTGATATTAAAGTGTATGTCGCTAAATTCATCCAATCAGAAAACGGAAAATTATCGGACGGAGATTGATCATAATCTTTTAATACTCTAAAAGCGTTTCTCCTGCCGGTCCTAACATAAGCAGCCAATAGTTTGATATCCTGCTTGGAAGGAAGTTTAATCACTTTGCGTCTTTGATGTTCTACTCTATTTTCTATAGCTGTTTTATTAATAGTGTGACTAGACGATAATTTAAACAAATCTAAAAATCTTCCGCATTTGCTTTTTCTTGGGAATTTTGTCTCTTTATACATTCTATTTTTTATATGAGCAACAGCTTTGCAGAAAGAGGTCAGATTTAAAGCAGTACTAGGAGCTCTGTAGTTAAAACCAGCATCTTCTTTGCCAGCAACAACATTAATAGATTTAATAACTAAATCATATTGTTGAGGAGTGATGAGAGAAGAAAAATCAGTAACATTGCTGTCTAACTGTTTAGCACAGATAAAAAGTCGCCCAAGTGCCCTTAAACGAGCGCGAATCATATCTGCATGGTGAGGTTTTGGGTAACACCCACATAAATTATTTCCATATGCTATTATAAGTGAATCATATCGTAGAGCAGCAGTCACATCGTCGTCTCTTAATACTGGAAAATTTTTTGTTTTAACATGTCACAGGCGTCTGGATGAAGACCCTTCGAAATGCATCTACTTAAAATATGAACTGAATTTTTACTTTGTTGCCCCTGGCAATTATTATAATGTCGTCTTAAGTAAGTTTTCTAAACTGCCCTTTACAAGAGGGACAAGTAAGTATACTTTCAGCTGGAACAGAACCTCCACTCTTTGGTCTACGAGCAATAAGTATTTTTCCAGTATTGTACTCTAAAGATTTATTATGCAGATAATCACCATTTCTACGAATTGTCTCAAGGATTCTTTTTCGTTCAATACAACCTACAAAACGCATATGGTAGTAATATGATGTGGAAATGTAGTACAGAAAAAAAATTGTACAAAACCAGTATTTTTCTGTATCGTGAGAAAAGATAAAGATAAAATGTTATAACAATAACAGAAGTAAACAAAAATTAAACATGGACATGGAAATAATGCGAACAATGAACTGTATACTAAGCGTAACCGAAAACGCAACACAAGCTTATAATACTTACAAATGTGAGGCTAACAAAGATAGGTTATCGTGTGCTATACCTCTCTCTGTTTTTCCCCAAATTTTTAGGTTAAATTGATGTTGACTTTGACATTACAGATGTATTTATAGTGTTTGAAGATCGGTATAAGTAAAAAATTTCAATCAACACACAATAAATCTCTGCGACTAAAATGTCAACTTTTATGATAAATTATATAAGTGTTAACCTTGTATGTGTAGATTTACGATTTGTAAAAATATGAATAAGTAAAGAAAAATAGTTAGATTACCTGGTGATAAAGCCATTGCAGCTTTAACAGCTTCTTCGTTTTGATGTGAAACCATAAGGTGTTGAGCAATTCGACTATACATAGTTTTACAATAAATGCAGAAATACTTTCTGTCCTTTTTGATCCACTTGTAATTTGCAATTCATTTATTCTAGTAGGTGTATTCGTAACGATTTCATCCAAATTCGGTATACAAATTTGACTTCTGTCATAATGTGCGTATGAATAATGTTTGGAATTATCTTTCCCAGATGATACATTTTTAGTGGCAACAGAAGTTGTAACCTCACGTAAGACTTTTTTTGAACTATCTTCATAGGTATGATCTCCTAAGTAATATTCATCATCTTCTAAAGGATCATAATTAGGATCTGCTATAGAATCATCGAAGTCTAAAGACAAAATTTAAAATTACTATTTTCATTTGATTATGTAAATACCTGCATCATTTTCTTCATTGATTGTACAGGAAGGTAACAGTTTATCAATTGATGCATTATTTGCTTCAGAAATATCAAGATTTCCTTCTGTTCCATTCACAATACTTGTAACATCATGAATCTCTTCTGAAGAAATTTGGAATGATTCTGAAGCTAGGCCAGGATCATAATCGACCAGTGAACAAAAATATCGAGACGTATCTGATTGATTATTGAGGCTCGATTCAAAATCTAGAAAAGTAAGAAATAGACAAATAAATAATATTAGTAATTTGTAAGAAATCACCTGAATTACATTCTTTATCCGAACTGTCAAAAGTGAGTGTTCTAGTTACTAAAAGATTCTTCGACACTTCGTCAGGAACATTGTGCCCTGTTTGAGAAATGGTTATTTGTTTGGACAAATCATCTTGAGGCAGATCAAGATTGCAATTTGAATTTTGAATATGTTTCATCAAATCTACAACATATATATGTAAAATATGTTAAGTCCACAAATGAACTTACGAACTACTGGTTGTTTCTTAACTAAAGAATTGTACATCTCTTCCAGAGATTTTTTGAAGCTAGAAAGTAGATAAAAATTAACTAAAATCTAAAAAATTTGAATTTACTTACATCCCGAAACTAATATATCCGCATCATAGTACTGTTTATTTGACCATTTTACCAAACATCCAGTCTCAGTGATTCGTACATCCTTTTATTGCACATAAAAGAATTTGATCTTCTTTGAAGCGCACAAGAAAATAACGTTTTGACATATCCATCTTCAAAGTGATCAATTTATCATGTATTAAGAATATACTCGAATTCAAACTTGTCAAAAATTGTAGAATTGTATATTTTGCAAAAACATGTAATAATCGATCGAAGTAATCAATGATTGTATAGCGGCACTATACTCTATGTTTGTTTTATAATAAGAGCATTACTTATCTATTTACTTGCATAAACAAATTTTACAGGGTTAAACAACCCTTGATCGATGAGTAAACCATGATCGAATTAAGGTTAAAACTTTTTAAAACGTTCCTTCCATTTCAATTGCGAGTGGAAACTGACGTAACAGGAGGCCTGGCGGTTGCCCCCCATGCGCCGCGCATTTACTGAAGGTCAACCACCACCAAATATTGAAGTTATTAAATGCAACATCATGTTGTCATAGGTTGGATAAACTATTTTACATTTGTACACGTTGCCACTTTAATTTTATTGCAAATAAGCTCAAATACTTAAATTCATTGCAACCGCGGTCCTAATTGCAAAGCACTACCGTACCTTCTATTATTTTCATTAAGTATGATTAATTGATTTTTAACATCAATCATATTTTAGACTCAAAACGTAGCATACACTATCAGCCTTATTTGTTACAATTAAACACAATTTTAAACATAATTTGCACTATTTATTTTACTCAAAGATCAGAGTATGGTACACAATCAATTAAACAATAAAAATAATAAAATTAATTATATTATAATATATTACATAAACAAATCGCAAGTACACAACAAATCGCAAATACACAACAAATCGAAAATAAGAGGAGGTCGGAACCAAAAAAACAAAGGTTGTAGGTTGTCGAGAAGTCATGGCCATCTTGAAGTCTACGAAAATAATGTTGTTGATATTGAAGACTATAACAAAATTGCCTTACCTTATTAATATAATTTGAACGATAAACCGTAACTGTTACACTTTGGACATTCATGAACAGCTAACGCTTCCAATTTTAATGGTAAAGAAGAAAGACAATGTTCACATACAACATGATTACAGGACAACCGATAAGTACTATCCACAGCAAGTTCCCTGTAGCACCTGACACATTGAGGATACTCTAAAAAACATACATATCTATAATACTTATTTACAAAATGGTAAATAACTTACTCGAAACTTTTTGTGAACACCTTTTACAGGTGTTATTACTGCAATGTCCTCCTAATAATTTTCCATCACAAAAACAAGCCCTTTTGTCAGTTGACAATCCATTCAAATATATATATGCTATCCTCGACAACTCCTGCATGACTGATTCATGAAATGGTCTGTTATGTCTTAAAAATCAGACCATTCTTCTTCAGAAAAATGAAAGAACTTGCATCGACCAGAAATGCAATTCTTTATATGGCATTTCAAAAGTGGTGTTGAAATTTGCACGTTTTGCTGTAACAGCGCCCAAATAAAAATCCTCTACACATTCCAACGTTTGACATTACTGTAAACAAAAAAATATTGTAAAATATTGTTAATACCAGAATACGCAAAATGAACTTACTTTATTTAATATTATGATATTTGATGTAGATCTGCAGATAGGACAAACAGCTGAAAAATCATATGTGTCTGTTTCACCTCTATCAATAAAATTCTTGTCGATTAATAAATTGGCACACCTCGCACAAATAACATGATTACAACTTTCAAAGCAGCTGAAATCTTCCGCCAAAATTTCATCTGTGCAAACTGGACATACAAAACGATTTCTTTTTTTCAAAGCAATATGCAAATATCTGCAGTATCGACCTTGTTTGCAACTTCCTTTTTAAAATCATTGCAAACATTAGGTCCTTGAGCAGTCCTGAATGCTTCTTGTACTACGGCGTCGCTTAAAGGTAGACCTTTAATAACTGCAGCTTCGTCAGCTGGAGAATTATGCATAAAACGACACTCCTCTCCCTAACGCAAGTATTATTTTGGAAATCTTTGCAAAAATATAAACCCAAGGCTTTGATGTGCCGGAATTGGAATTGTTCATTTCTGCGTATTCATTTTAATTAAATTACAATTTAAATAAAAAGAAAATTACTTACCAAAACAGGAATAGTATATATTGCAAAGTATATATAATATAATACGAAATCAACAAATCGCAAGTACACAACCAATCGCAAAATTCCGCTACTTCGAACGACCTCGTGCGAACTACAACGTAAATTCGAAAATGAATGCACAGTTAGAAAACTAAAAATAGACCCCACTACTAGAACGGCGCTTCTCATATCTCATCCTTGTTCAAATAAGAAAAAGATGCAATAACGTTGTCGAATTGTTATGAGAAAGATACAGATATTGTTGTATTCAAAGTACACGATGAATCATCTCCTGATTGTAAAAAGAGAAACCAACTACCTATTTTAACAATTGGAACCGGTTACAAATAACAATAGTCTACACAATACCTAAAAATTTCCATCCAAAATCAATATTTAATTTTGTGAACAAAAACCTTGAAATACAACGATATTTCTCTAGACAAATTTTCAAAAACTGCAGATTTAAAATATTCCTTAAGGCGATTCTTTCTCTGTGCATTTTAGCTATTACAGTAGTATAACTCTTCGGTAATGTTGCGGTTGATAATTAAAATTGAATGAAATTATTTCGCATGCATGTAGTTGAAATACGACATTAAGGTTCATCGCATTTAGATTTCCTGTTTTTCAACTTCTAATAGCATTTTTAACTGTTAAAGTACATCAAAATTCAAAATGTTCAGAGACGTTTAGTAATCATAGGGTTAAATATTTTAAATTATAAATGAGTAATGCCTTAGTGTAATACTTCGTAAGTATATTTCCTAAAAATTTCAACAATGTACCTATGTTATTAAGAGAGATATAGCCTACGAGCGATAACATTGCAATACTGATTATCACAATAAAGTGTCCTTGAAAAATGCTGCTATGCACTAGTAAAAGTTACAATCGGATGTCAAAGAAATTCGCATAATGATAAAATTAAAATTTGCGCACCCCCTGATTATAAGTTATTTTATTTCAGATTCCACCTATAAATACATACATGTAGTATGTTTACGTCTGAATAAAAACAAAATTTAATTCGTTATGTTTAGATACCTCATACTTTGAGATTGCTTTGTATTTACGAATTTAGTTCTTATGCATGTCATGCTACATTAGATTTAGGATCCAGGTCCAAACGACATTTATTATTATTATGACATATTGCTAAGTTTCCTTTATTGAAAAGATTTAATTAAGTTTAATTTGTTTGTTAATGGTTACTGGAATCATTCGACCGATGCATTTCGTCTCATAACATAATCCGTAAAAGAATGTTACGGTTTAATTAGAACTTCGCGCTCTAGCACCCCATTTTCAAACCTAGAGCACATAAATTATTATAAAATATAGTAATGGGATCACATGTGTAATATTTAAATGTCAATATATAAATGTACCGAAGCCTCTGGTCAGGCATTGTAGTAAAAGCAGTCGCGAAATAAACTTATTAACAATAATACGAATCGTTATTAAACCTAAAACTTGCAATTACGAATTCCATCAGTTCTAATTCAACTACGCACAAACACGTTAAAAGTACTAATTCACCTCGGTCACAATAATTATTAGAACCTAAAAATTGAAGTCATTTTTAAAATCATTGTTGAAAAGAATAAAAAAATCAATGTTGTATAATTCTTAATTTAATAATTTGCAATGGACAGAGGAGATTCAAGAAAAATGTTTTTAGCATTTACTATAACTTGTCTACGTTACAATTTTACAATTCGACAACAAGGTCATATGTATTCAAACGTATTCAAGCAGTAGGAGGTAAGGGGGATCTTGACCAAATTGTAAACGAAAACGAGTTACAGTAATTGCTAAAAACATTTTTCTTGAACCTTCCCAGAACTGAATTTTGACAAAACCAGTAGTTTATTGTCGCAATAAAATGTAAATGATTCTTCTTACTTCTCTATTTATTTATCATCCCAATACGTGAATGTTGCGAACTGTTTTTAATCAATTAGTATACTGCATTTGAAGCTATTGTAACCTGTTTTTTAGAAAACGTCGCATCAGTTTGAAAATTATATTTGTCAATTTGACAATGCAACAGAATAATGAATGTGTATTTACAAAGCCAAAATATTAAATACGATTGAAAAGTTCGTTCTGAAAAGTATAATTTCGTTCATCCTTATTATAATGTCAAGATAGCAATAAAGTCACATCACACATCTAAGTATGTGTTTTGTTTTAATTATGTTTTACTTTATCTTATGAACAATCGTCTTGCACAAATGCTCTTTTAAAACTACAATGTCGAATAATCATATCATATATTTCTTATTTAGGCAGTCGCACTTTATATTTTCAAAATAAAGTGAGTGATTAGTATTTTCTGGAGCACGTTTCTTGCAACTATTGAAATTAGGAATGCGACAATATTATATTTATTTTTTTCGCCTTCTTAAAACATCCTTGTTTCGTGGAATTGTCTTAACAAACACCGCTTGAACTCGGATTTTGGTCCGATTGTTTTTACATTTTTTTTCTCGTAAATTGCCAACGAAAGCAAGTACACGAAAAAAAACGAATAAATAAGCGGCAAAATCTAAGCGTTAGTGGTATGACCCCGATTATAAGTATCAAGTTTATTTGTTTTTAAAATTAACCAATTTATTAGGTTGAGTATATACAAAGAAAAAGAACTAAAAACTAAATTCTCCTTATCTCACAAACCATACCCTTTTTTTTCTTTTTCCGTTTCTCTTCCTTTCATTTCTTCTTTCCCCCTTACACCTTACGAAAGGAAGTCGACGCCGATTAGTCGTTTATGCGACCGCAAAAAAGGCTACTAGGCGCCAGATTGTTGCTTGATACTACGGGACCGTTTTTAGTTTATATATTAGCGGTTTTAAGCTTCATGGAAGGGATGGAGAGGATGTTTTGATGGTTTAGGTATCTAGGGATGTTAGTAAACACGTTTTCACAAGTTTCAAGTTTCTTGGTGGTGGGATAACGAAGTTCGGTTACCGGTGGTGGTAGGTGGTGGGCGATATTATTTTTGTAATCTGCATGTCGAAACGATTCGTTTGAGTACCCACTTCGTAGGGTTAGAAAGTGGTTTAAGACAGTCGGTGGTGGAGGAGGTTTGATGGTTGACACTTTATATTCGTGTTCTGGATGTCACGGGGAATCATTAGAGTACTTACAACCTATAACGGAAGCGTTAGTTGACTAACTTTTGGTGGTGGATAAGATACTTTGCTTTGTGTAAGCTTCCTGGTGGAGTGTTGGTGGTGGTCACTTTAGATTCGTAAACTACATCTCATGAGGAGTCATTTGAATAACCATTTCGTAAGTCGGATGTTAATTTTAATCTTGCCGGATATGATGTGATCAGATATTTTTACGAGTGCGTTTATGACTACCTCTTCGGAGTCCAGGAGTATGGAACATATGATACCTCGATCTCGTCGTTAAGTTCGGGTGATGAAAGTTTTATATCTGTGGGGCAGAAAGGAAGTCGGCGCCGATTAGTCGTTTATGCGACCGCAAAAGGGCTACCAGGCGCCAGATTGTTGCTTGATACTACGGGACCGTTCTTAGTTAAGATATTAGCGGTTTTAAGCTTCATGGAAGGGATGGAGAGGATGTTTTGATGGTTTAGGTATCTAGGGATGTTAGTAAACACGTTTTCACAAGTTTCAAGTTTCTTGGTGGTGGGATAACGAAGTTCGGTTACCGGTGGTGGTAGGTGGTGGGCGATATTATTTTTGTAATCTGCATGTCGAAACGATTCGTTTGAGTACCCACTTCGTAGGGTTAGAAAGTGGTTTAAGACAGTCGGTGGTGGAGGAGGTTTGATGGTTGACACTTTATATTCGTGTTCTGGATGTCACGGGGAATCATTAGAGTACTTACAACCTATAACGGAAGCGTTAGTTGACTAACTTTTTGGTGGTGGATAAGATACTTTGCTTTGTGTAAGCTTCCTGGTGGAGTGTTGGTGGTGGTCACTTTAGATTCGTAAACTACATCTCATGAGGAGTCATTTGAATAACCATTTCGTAAGTCGGATGTTAATTTTAATCTTGCCGGATATGATGTGATCAGATATTTTTACGAGTGCGTTTATGACTACCTCTTCGGAGTCCAGGAGTATGGAACATATGATACCTCGATCTCGTCGTTAAGTTCGGGTGATGAAAGTTTTATATCTGTGGGGCAGAAAGGAAGTCGGCGCCGATTAGTCGTTTATGCGACCGCAAAAAGGGCTACCAGGCGCCAGATTGTTGCTTGATACTACGGGACCGTTCTTAGTTAAGATATTAGCGGTTTTAAGCTTCATGGAAGGGATGGAGAGGATGTTTTGATGGTTTAGGTATCTAGGGATGTTAGTGAACACGTTTTCACAAGTTTCAAGTTTGTTGGTGGTGGGATAACGAAGTTCGGTTACCGGTGGTGGTTGGTGGTGGGCGATATTATTTTTGTAATCTGCATGTCGAAACGATTCGTTTGAGTACCCACTTCGTAGGGTTAGAAAGTGGTTTAAGACAGTCGGTGGTGGAGGAGGTTTGATGGTTGACACTTTATATTCGTGTTCTGGATGTCACGGGGATTCATTAGAGTACTTACCACCTATAACGGAAGCGTTAGTTGACTAACTTTTGGTGGTGGATAAGATACTTTGCTTTGTGTTAAGCTTTCTGGTGGAGTGTTGATGGTAGTCACTTTAGATTCGTAAACTACGTCTCACGAGGAGTCATTTGAATACCTGTCATTTATTAACTACTATTCATTATATGACCTTAAACGAATTCTTGGAAACATGATTTGCCAAGAATTAAACGTGAAATGTTTTTAGAAATTACTATAACTCGTTTAGGTTTAGCATCTGCTTAACGTTATCTGATTGTCGTATAAATGCTCAAAACATTTTTTGTTAAACCGTTTCGGCGTAGGGTACCAGTGGATTCGTGTTGTTATTGCTAACAATGAGAAAATATTTTTCGGACTTACAATAGGTACATTAAAAGCTTTGAAGTTTTCTTTTCAGTTAATTTATATAATAGTAGAGTACTCATTGCAAGAAAAATCGTCCAGAATAGACTTCCGTGTGGGTTTTGGTGTCACAAGCTAAAATTTACAAAGAATGAAAGGTCATAACACACTGATTGTAAATGTCAAGGCCGTCCAAAATCGGTCCATACATTAGTGCATAAAACACGAAAAACGAGGGAAAGAAGAAATAATATCGAATTTTTCTATAAATAGATTACAATTTTGTTGTATAGTAAAAGTTGTAAATAATAATTGTTAAACATTGCCATTTACATTGGCTCTTACGGAAGAATGAAACTTAAAACGCCATTATCTCAATTCAACACCATAAAACTTTGATAAATTTTGAACAACTTTTGCGTTTACATCGCGTTATCAAATAAACGGAAGCTTAAATAAAAAAAATTATTCTTAAAATAATTGTACTTTAAATTTTAATTTTATCTGTAATATTAAACTAAATATGTAATTAAATGTAAAATAGCAACTTTTTACACATTCGGAAGAGTCGCGCCTCTATGGTCGCGCTTTGGCTCCGGTGAATAGCATCCATCTCTACATTTCCCGTAGCTCCATTTCGCTCTTACACTAATGCATGAACCGATTCTGGACGGCTTCAACATTTACAATCTGTACATTATGACCTTCTACTGCTTTTGACCGTTAAAAAAAACGTTAATTGAATTCCTTCCAAGGACGAACGTGGTAATTTAGTGCGATTGTAAATTCCATCAATTCTTCGATACAAAAATAAAATAATACAGAAAATCAAAACCAATTACATCTTCATGCTACAAAATTATGAAAATTAAAAGCCTCATTAAAATTTTTGGTTATTATAATATAATTATTTAAACTAACAGCACAATAAGCATAACTATAAAAAATGTATAATTGTTGTTGTAGTGTTTTATTTCGTAACTGGCGACTCAGACAATGACGCACTGAAGAATGTTTGCAAGCATCGCAAAAGCAATCACGACTGAAAGAAGTTTTTTGTTTATGTGGTTGAATATTTGAAATAAGTGTGATCTAAAACATTATAAATGGACGTATTACTTGCTGTACTTTTCCAACGATTATGCAAAACCTATATATTACCTACAGAATGACTACAAAATTTATATTGTGAAAGAGAAAAAACTATTGCGATTCCTAATTTTTATCATAGGTTAATAACCTTGGCACACACTACAGAACACCTGCGCTTCCTATTCTACGGTTAGCATAGTTAGATAACAAAAAAATAAATGAATTCTTAACCACTGAAACAAATAAAGTAATCAACATTACTATTAATAAGAAATGGACATGACAAATAATGTTTAGATTTTATAATCAATTAACTATTTTTTGATGTCGAATCAATGAAGTTTTAAAAATGAAGTTAAACAAACGAATTTGTTTTTGTATTTTCTCTTTTGAATAATTGGAAACTTAAATTCTTCGAAACGGTAAGTAGTACCGTATAGAAGGTTACATTACGTACAGTAATTAAGTACTTAATTCACACTAACAAAGGTCATTGTTTCTTAAGCTGGTGGATATCGCGTTTTCGCGATTGCTATTATTGTTTACAAAATGTAAAGGAAATTGGTATTCACTAAAAATAGAACACTTTCAATTTAAAGTGAAATAACAGAATTCAACAGGCATACTACTTATTACAATGGTATTACGTTTAAATTGACACGTCAGTTATAATCTGTTCCAAAATATATGCAACACTCTGCACTAACATAATTTTATTAATATCAATATTGCTACTTAGGTCATCTAGTGGGGTAGTTGGGACAACTACCGCGCGATTCTAGTTCCTCCTCATCCGCTAGAGTTAGGTCCACAACGCACTTTGAATCGGTGAATTCTGAGCGACGTTGTGAGCCTAGGGTCCACAATGACCGAAATAAGTCCACAATACCATATTACAAATAAAATAGGTTCACAACGGTGTGTTTACATATATATATATATATATATATATATATATATATATATATATATATATATATTTATATATATAATAAAAATCTTTTGGGGTTTAAACACGTGTAATAAATATTAAAAATTACAACGTTTCGCCACGCTAACACGCAGCTTTTTCAAGTAATTAATAAATAACAATCTTAGTTTCTATGCGATTTTGACCTTGAACGTGTCGTTGGACCAGAGTAACCAATAGCATTACGTATCGGTATCATGGTAATGTTGTTTTGCATATTTTGTTGTTCTATTTGTTGGATATTTGGGGATTTTCTATCCTGAGGTAAAGTTAATAACGGTTTCCAAGTGTTAGGTAAACCTTTTCCATCATCTCGTTTATTAATGCAACTAGGACGTCTTTCTATCTGGATTTGTTCTCTAATGAGGCGGTTACATAAATATTTTCTCTTCCTAGCATTCTTGTATTTTCAAAATCGATTTTATGTCCTGTTTGGTGATGATGTTCAGCTAGAGAATAAGTTAAACATCCTTTTCGGACTGCTAGTTTGTGTTCTTCTCTTCTCGCAGAAATACGTCGATTGGTTTGTCCAACGTAAGAGATGTTACATCCTCCGCAAGGAATTTCGTAAATGCCTTGATCTTCTAAAGGAATAATATCTTTAGGGGAACGGAGGAAAGACTTAACTTTATTAACAGGTACAGAAACTACTCGTATGTTGTGTTTCTTTAGAATGTTACTTATCTTCTCTGTAGTACCTTTGAAGTACGGGATTGATACAGTAAACGTACTCTTATCGTTAACTTCGTTGTCACTTCTTTGTTTCATCCTTTTTGCTTTCATAACATGATGACGTGAAAAACCATTTTGTTTAAAAGCTTGATTCAGAAGATTCATTTCTTCGTGTATATGCTCGCTGTCTGTTAGTCTAGCAGATCTAATTAATAAGGTTTTTAAAACAGAATTTAAATGTTGTGGATGATGATGTGAATTAGCATGTAGGTATCTATTGGTATGAGTTTGTTTTCTATACACTGTATGTCCTAAACTTCCGTCTGGTTTCCTAATTAGTAACACGTCAAGAAAAGGTAGTTTTCCGTTAACTTCTACTTCGGTAGTAAATTTAATTTGTGGATGAATATTATTTAAATAATTTAAAAAGCTAGTAATGCTTCATTACCATGTGGCCATATGGAGAAGATATCATCAACATATCGTAACCAAAGTTCTGGTTTGTTAGAAGATTCTTGAATTGCATTTGTTTCAAAGTTATCCATAAATAAATTAGCAATTGCAGGTGAGATAGGTGATCCCATTGGTGCTCCTTTAGTTTGTTTATATTTCTTAGAGTCGTATAAGAAAAAGCTGCGTGTTAGCGTGGCGAAACGTTGTAATTTTTAATATTTATTACACGTGTTTAAACCCCAAAGATTTTTATTACAAACATGTTTACACGTTGAAAGAATAAAGCATTATATATATATATATATATATATATATATATATATATATATATTTGACATAAGTTAGCAAGATTATTATTCATATCTACCATCAGACAGTAAAACATGAACGGGTACAAAAACGAGATACCAAAAGGTAATTGAAAAATTTAACTAACTGGTTAGTATTAATTCTGTTATCTTAAATTACAGATATGGTGCAGTGCAGGGTAGATCCTTGTCACGTAATGCTGCGGCATCGATTGTCATTGCATATGTGGAAGTGTCATCCTGTAGAGGCCGAGAGAGATCGAAATGAAAAAATGCAAGAAAAACTAAAACAATGGGAGCAATATGAAAAAGTTAAATCGGCTCCCATTCCTTCTATCGCCTTCTACCGTGGTGACCTTTCACAGGTTTTTGAATGTTGGGATGATGACGATAATCCATCATATACCGCAGCCGGGGAAAGGGGTTCGTCAAAATAGAAAAAAAATGAATTATTTTATAAAAATTTTAAAATGTATAAAACAAAAATAAAAAATTACACTTTATTTTAATTTTCTATTTAACAGAATCATTCAAGGTTCAGATTATGTGAGTTAACATCTTTTACTTTATTCAATATAAACTCTTGCATTGTGAATTTGTCAAACGTGTACATTTCGAGATACTTAGCATCATTGTTTTGTGTTCGCCTACATGTTACAAAAGAATCTTATGCGTTATCGTTGTAATGTTTCTTTTTGATTTTTGTTAGAACCACTACCGTAATAATAAAATGTTTTTTTTTGTAAACGTCTTATACTCTTCCTTAGAATGATTCTCGGTTTAGATAAATTTTCTACTAATTTAATTGTATTTTTTGACAGAATAAGATGGTTTGAAATTAATTTCTTTTGATATAACGCGGGATAGAAATTTAGAAATAAAGTATGTTGGTGAAGATTTGTAATTAACTATTGGTCTAATAGGATGGTTGGTTTTATGTATTTTAGGTAAAGAGTATAAATTTGGAATTTTTGGATTTGAGATTTTGATGTTTGTAGAATATACATTAAAGAAACTAAATGTTCCTTGAGTTTCATAAATGATTTTGGAAGTTAGTAAATTAAATTTATTAAATGGTGAAGATTGTAATTTTGTGAAGTCAGATGAGTTAAGAAATGAATTGGTTTTCTTTTTTAATTTAATAGTATGCAATTTTGGGAAAGTTGTAATGTCAGTTTCACCAGCGAAACATTAAAAGTCCTTGTGGCTTAATTGCTCTCGACAAATTTCTAATAGTAGGAAAGTGCATTCTTTAATTTAATTCTACCATATTGTATTTTGTTTAATTTACTTTATTTAAAGCGTTTGTGTTTAGGTAATAATACGAAAACTTATTTTTAATTTCATCTGTATTTGTGAGATGAAAAGATGAATTTTTAATCTTTAAAAAGAATTAGTAGTTTCATTTATAAATCAAATACTTGTTAATAGTTAAAAAAATTATTTTTTTTGCAAATCAAAACTTAAATGACCAAATATTTTATTCTCTTACGCACACTAACCGATTTTAATCAGTAGTTAGTTGTGTAACTTCTGAATTAATAAGTATCAACTCTAAATACAATTTGTGAAATTAACTTATCTAGTTTACAAAAGTCTGTTTTAAATGAGGTCTTAAAATTAATCAGGTAAAAAGAAAAACTTTATTTTTAAAAATGTTTACAAAAATTCATTTAATATGCAAAGTCTGTTTTAAATGATTGCCTAACAAAAAAATTTTTTTACTATAACCACGGCTTTAACAACTACTTTTAAATTTACAGCTGATTAAAAAAACTTTAACATACTGAAGTTCGAACCATTAACGGTTGATACACAATCTTTTGTAAGCAGATGACACCATTTTGACATGGTGACTTATGATTTTAAAAACATACCTGTTCAACATGTTAATGGTGCGAACCTCAGTATGTTAAAGTTTTTTTAATCAGTACACATTTTTGTGTAAACTATTTTTTGATCCGATAAGGAATTACTGAGGTATAACAATCACGTGACCAATATCAATTTTACAAAAAAAGTTCAGGAAAAAAGTTCTTGGAAATTTTTTTGTGTATAGCTTTTGTTTGAAACATTTTGTAAAACGCAATTTTATTTTCGCTTATCGGGGTATGTCTTTAGTATGTGTTCTTGTAATGTATTATCATACTATTTTTACTTCACATCTTAAATAAGATGGGAAGTTATATGCGACGGTTTCCAAACCCAACATTTTAACACCCTTTTTTCACTTTTTCCGACGAATTAGACTTAGTACGTTATAATTAAACAAAAAAAATTTATGTCTTGATGGCAGGCCGGCCGTCCGTCCGTCCGTATGTAAACAAGATATCAAGAAAACCACCCGTCTGATTTTTATGAAACTTGGTACACTGACCTTATTTATAATTTTGCAGATTTGATTAGAATTTGGGTATAATCTATGTAGCCAAAAGGGCCGTTAACCTACACAGATTTTCGAATTTTTGAAATATTTACAAAATCATTCATTTTACACATTTTTGTTTCCAATAATAATTTAATTATATACAACTTTTGCTTAAACTATTTTTTGATCCGATATGTAATTAGTGAGATATAATAATCACGTGACACTAATTATTGTAACAATTTCCACTAATATCAATTACACAAAAAAAGAAAAGTTGTTGGAAATTCTATTGTCTATAGCTTCTGATTGATCCTTTTTGTTCAACTCGTCTTAAGGAATTTAGGTGCGCGATAACCCGTTTTGTCCGACGTACCCTCGCAGGTAGCGTTTGTATAACGGCTTAGCAGTTGAACGATACTGAAATGTTTACTTCGAGTTTACAAATTGCTTGGTAGTGCACCTTTTTTAGTAAATGTGAATTTATAAATAGGTACTATGTTAGGAAAGCCGTCGTACAGACTTGTATAAAACTTTCAATATGAGTTTTTACAAATTTATTTTTTAATATACAGGGTATTTTACACTATATACACGATAGAAAGAGGTGATCAAAATCGTTTGTTCAACGGGTTGAACGCGGCTTCAGTACGCTATTCTTGCGTGGGGTTCGACACATTCAACGTACCTAAAAAAACTTGAAATCATACATAAAAAAGTGTTAAAATTATTTTCTCAAAGAATTTAACTTACTCTACTGCAGAATCATTCGAAGAAACCAAATTGATGGACGTTAGACAGTTATACGTATAAGTATAGTCTTTTAATATTTTTGTATAAGAACAGAACTTCCCTAAAATTTTTAAACCATAATTATTCCACTAGAACCAGAGTTAGAAAAAATATAATTCTCCCTAAAACTAAAAAATCTATTGGTCATAGATTAGTTGACTATATGTCAATAAATATTTATAATTTCTTACCCGATATATACAGAATATATTTGTTTAATATAAATTTTATCACGTTATTCAAAGAACGAATTAAATGGCTCGTACTTAATACTAACAGAGACGCGTTGCATTCGCTATACTTAGTAGACACAAAATTTATATAT
Source organism: Abscondita cerata (assembly GCA_030710515.1). NCBI lineage: Eukaryota > Metazoa > Arthropoda > Insecta > Coleoptera > Lampyridae > Abscondita > Abscondita cerata. Next base: position 393,825 of record JALBCR010002424.1, on the reverse strand, counting down.
TTTTTTCAAATAATAAATACCTTTGCAAAAATATAGATAAGATTTTTTCTGTTGTTACTGTACCTTGCTTGAAGCTCGTTCTGGTCACCTTTAAGGTACGTTTTCGGTAGGACTGCCAGTCGTCACGTCTGGCCGCGACGTCTGGCAGTTACCATCAGCTCTTACGAATTTTTAATGCATGTGTTTTGGTCGAACGTCTCAACCGCCGCGTCTCGATCGTGAGCAGTCGACTGCTGCGTCCCTACCGCTTTCATACCAGTCGGGACGTAGCGGCTGGACTGATCGCAACGAATTTGGTGTTTTATTTTACGTGTGCTGAGATCGAGAACAAATATGGCTAAGACTTTTACATCAGAAAATGATGAACTCTTAATAGAAGAAGTGAGTAAATATCCCCAATTATTCGATCATGCCCATAAAGAGTATAAGAACTTGGAAATAAAGACAATCTCTGGGGTCGAATAGCTGCGATAATAAAAAAGACAGTAAGTAAAACTTGTTTTTTATTAACTGTATGTATTATAATAATAATAATTAATATTATAATAAAAATATTTAGTTTTTATGTTAAATTTCAAGTATGTAGGATTAGCTGCTTGTTCGAAAAACTCGAGTATTTTGCCATTCAACTGCCCTTCTTCGCTAAAGTAATCTTTAAATTGATCTCTAACCTCAAACCCTTCTGCATTTGCATATCCTCCCGTTCTAACTAAATTACGAACATTTTCTGGAAGTTCTTCTGTTGGGTCGTATTCAAAATATGGTTGATTATTTTGTTCTAGATAAGCATCTCTTAACAAGTTATGTAAACAACAGGTGGCCATTATTAGTTTATCACACGTTTTAGGTTTGACGGCTATTGGTGTATAATATATTCTAAAAACCTGGCACAATAATCCGAAAGCATTTTCAGTTACACGTCGAGCTCTACTCAACCTATAGTTAAAAATGGATTTTTTGTGATCAGATCTAGCAGCTGGCTTGCTGTATGGTTTTAGTAAATGTCTGTGTAATCGAAAGGCTTCGTCTCCTACAATGACGCAGGGTAAAGTTTTGTTGCTTCCTGGAAGCTTTTTATTGGGAGGAAATAACTGACCAGAATATACTAGTTCTCCCATTTTAGATTTTGTAAATATGCTGCTATCTCCTTCTTTACCATATGATCCTATATCAACAAGAAGAAATTCGTAGTTTGCGTCAACCATAGCCAGCAGCACCATGGAAAAATAATCCTTATAATTAAAAATAGTGAACCACTTTTTTGTGGACAAAAATACGAATATGTTTGCCATCAATACCGGCAACACAATTAGGAAAATTCCATTTTCTCCAAAAATTCTGTTGATTTTTCTTCAAAACTAATGTCATTTGGTAGTTTTAGAAATAGGTACCAATCATTGACACAATGCATTTAAAGTTTCTGGTACAATAATACTAATGTAACTGTATGATATTCGGAAGGAAAATGAGAGCGACCTAAATGTTTCTCCGGTGGCCAAAAACCTGAAACAGAATTAATTAATAGTAAATGTTTTCATATTCTTACTTGATATTTTACATCATTATTTTATAGGTGAAGTGTGCAAGGGCCGTTGGAAAAATATAAGAGATAATTATATGAAACATAAACGCAAAAACTAGGAACCGGTAGCTCTGCTATTGATCGCCCTCCAAAGTGGCATCTTTACAAATTTTTAGGATTCTTAGGTTCCGTGAGCCATGAGAGACAGTAAGTTTAAATACTTCATTTATTTATATAATAAATTATGGTAAACTTATACAAGGTGTTTTGTTAGTAAGTACAAAAAATTTTAGAGCATATTTCTAGAGTACGTTTTATGAAAATTTTTTGTACTTAGGAAACACCGAATATATGAAACTTATTATTTACAGATCGATCAATAATACTGGTATACAAAATAATACAGATACTATTTGCCATGAAGAAGACTTTGACACTATGGATTCTCAAAATGATAATGATTTTCAAGAGGATGATGCTTCTTTACTCTCTCAACACAAAATGAGTTCTCAGACAGTGACACTGCCATCAAAAGACTTAGAGTGGCAACTTCAGATTCCCGAAGTACAACGCCAAATTCTGGAAGGGCGTCAGTAATAAATAAAAACAAAATCATGGAAAATTTAGAGCAACGATCTAAGCAAAGGCTAGAACTGTTAGAACATCTTACTAAGCAGAAAGAAAAAGAAGATGATGTAGATCTATTTATGCGTAGTATCGCCATGACGGTTAAACAAATGCCAGCCCATAAAATTGCTCGTGCTAAAATGAATATTTTGCAAGTGGTTACTGAATTACAACTTTCCAATGATTTGGAGAATCCCTCAGACCTCGAAAATACGTATATATTAACTAATCTATAACTTTAAAATGTTCACCTTAATTTTAGAAAAATAAATTTTAATTTTGCTAATACAATAATTTGTAATTACTTACCTTAATCGTTGATTGAATATTGGTAAAGATAGTCAACCGCTTGTATTTGCTTGTATCACGGATGCAATTCACATATGCATGTTGGGTTGCGTTTTTGTTTACTTTTTTCACCTGTACTGAAGCGCTAAGTTATAATGTGTACGATTCTTGAAATAGAATAGTTCAATTTATTCCACCGTTGTAAAAATGGCGCAACATACAATCCGTAAAATTTACTTTTGTCAATACAATGTTGCAACGTTTTCAAATATTTAGTAAACGTATTAACTAGTAATTAAAAGTGACGAATTTTTCATTTATGAATAATACCATTGATGATACATATCTTGGATTTTAATGACAATGTTTTTTTAATAATTTACTAAAATACATGCGAAGCGTTATTTGTTAAAACAGTTTGGTTTGGTCGGTGTTAGATAAATAAGAAACAATTATTTTACAAATTATGCTTGCACTTTATTTTTTAACTTGCAAATAATAATGTTGACATTTGTTTGTCATTTAATAACTTCGTTAGGAATAAAGTAGAACATACTGGGAGAAATACCACTAGAGTTCAGAAACGCAAAATTATTGGTTTTTGTATCTACTTGTTTTTACGTGTTCAGTTGAAAAGGATTTTAAATAAAAATTGGTTTTCAAATTTTTCAATTCAAAAGGCAACAAGTTACCGTGTTTTTTAGGGAAAGTGGGTTCCACTAGACCTTCAAATTTAAATTCACTTGGTAATAAAACCTATTCCTATTACTTCTAAAAATAAAAGTACTAGATTTTAGCTTTTCTCCCGATGCGGTGCGGATAATACGTGTATAATACACTATTCTTTTCTGTGACGAAATAAATGACGATTTAATATTGAAAAATCATATTACAATAGAATTAGAAAATTATTGAGGAAAATTTGGTGTTAAAAATAGTACTCACTTTTTTCCCGAGGAAAAAATAATTTACGAAAAATGACACTTTGTTATCTGTTAGTAGAGATAAAAAGTTAGGATTTTACTCTTTGAAACTGTATCAAAATATCATGGTTTCGAATTAAAATAGTTTAATTAAAGTAAAAATAGCTCATTAATTATAAACATTGTTTCAAAAATTACAATTCCAACTGATCTAAAATAATAGTAATAATTTACAAACAATTTACACATAAATAATAACGTACCTAATACAATGCTATACATAAAACATATCCAAACATTTACACTTATTTATGCAGATAATATTCTTATTTTACGGTGTGGTTTTGTGACATCACTGTAATTATAGCTATTAGAAATATGTTTATTAGCCTCCCACTTTAAGGTTCGATATAGTTTTATTTTAACCAATGTATTACGATGAGTCTTCCGGATTATCGTTTATGAGTCACATTCCTTATCGGCTTAGTCAGAAATTCTACAATTGCATACTTTTAGCAACACCTTTAGTAAATGAGTAGGCTTGTTATAATATTGTTTAGATGCAAACAGTTGAGTACGTTAGATTGTAATATAAGAAAATTCAACATTCGTTCCAACATAAAAAGGGATAGAGCGTTTCTATGTTAAAAAATTTTAATTTCAATGACCAAAATTTAGAAATTTACTTGCGTAAGCCTAATAGATTTTAAAACATTTTCAACGGATAAACGATGTTAATGTAATAAATATATGAGTATGGAATTTTCAAAAGTATTTAAAGAAATTGTTTTTTTGGGAGAACGTTTTTCAACGATTTCTTTACGAAATTAATACTTTTAAATCTGCAGGTTTTTTTCATAATAATAAACTTTATTCACATGTGTATGTATACAATCTTTGTACATATATGTGTTTGTCATGATGGTATAACCATTGTTATAACCTTACGTAAGAAAGATACAAATAAATATTATTACATTGAACAATTAACAGACAATAGAAAAAAATATATAACAAAGGACACACATTTAATTAGTACGTCGACAAAAATCAATAAATTCTTGTATATTGTAGAACGCATGTTTTTGTTTGTTTGTCAACATTGACTCAATGCACCAATATTTCAATCAACGGCATGATGCATTGGCAACAATGTCGTGCCTTAGCATAAACTATCAGCAAAATTACAGTTTTCTATTTTACATTTATCGGCAATACTGTTCTGTAAATTCTACAATACAATTGACGTATTTTCTTAGCACAAAGCGATACTACCGACCTCTGATGTTTAGAACAAATTTCGGGGTCGCATAATCCCGTAAGGTTGACTATCTTTACCAATATTTCAATCAATTCAAATGCGAATTTATTGTTAATTTTATCACGATTACTTCCCTAGTTACTTCTAAATAACCGACTTAACATTTACTTTAATAATGTAGTACTGGCGCTAACGAACGTGTAATCAATTTTTCGGAGGATCCCTCGAGCACAAAAATTATCACAACTTGGGCTAAATACTAACTAACTAATCTCGGATGTTAACGATCGGTTTTGTACATACGTGCAATTATAATTATCGAAGTTTTCAATAACAATCGCATGTGAAGAAATAACTTAAAAACAGATCCACTTATCTGTCAAGTCCGGTTACGTGACGCAAAAAAAAACAAGAGGAAAAAAAAAAGAGCTCGGCATATGGTAAAAAAACAAAGCTACCAATAGCGACGGGAAGACCAGCGCATGCAAATGTATGTACATGAATAGGGCACATTTAGCTTTAGTCTCACGTCTAGACGCATACCTAATTATAATACTATCTACTAATATACAAAAGAAACGCCTCAAGGCAGTTAACAAAAATGAGGAAAATAATTATTTATTAGAGCTTAGAACGCAAAAGTAAAGCTCAAATATATGCGTTGTGTCAGTGCATAACCAACGGATACCGAAATTGTATTAAAAAAAAGTTTCGATTATTTGTTCAAAGACCTTTGGTTGTGCACCACCCAATGCTTTTCTCTGACCCAGAAGGCGTCTTATAGGAAAACTTAAAAACTAACTAAATCTACTAAAGAAGTCACGTCGCGTGAACTACAATTCCAGCTGTATTGACGATAAGTACACGCATTAGACGTTCCGACTCATCGTGTTGACATTAAAATAATAAGTTCGTACGTTACCCCACATCTGCGTATTCTGGTATCCTCCACGTGGCCACGAAGAAGATGATATGGCACGAAATGCATGGGAACGCACTCTAAGACCAGTAGTGCCAGTAGGGTCAGATCAGATGTTCCAGTGATTAGGATATTCGTATTTGATCTATTGTGGATCACCAGGACAAAGCGATAGGGCAGAGATTCATTCAGCACAAATAGGCGTAGTAATTAGTCATTTAATCAGACGACGGTGAAGATTAGGTCAATAAAGCTGGTTAAGAAAAGAATATTAGAACCTTGCCGACTAATTTAATTACAATGTAAATCTTTCGTTTTGAAATTTACCTGCACGACGTCGAAGAAAGAATTTGAAGTTGTTTTAGAAAGATGGCGAGGCGCAGCTTCGTAGAAATATATTTTATAACCAATCGCACACACTTTGGTAATTAAAAGCCAATTAAAAGAAATATCCACATAACACCAATATCATTGTTATTAACGTAATTTAAAACGAATGATTTTTAAAGCGCAGCAATCATTCACCTTCACGTTTGAAAATTTACGAATGAAAGTCGTTATCACTGTAACGCACGCAAACATTAAAAGTGATAGGACGTAAAATAAATTTGAATCGTAAGTAAGAAATAATTTTCCAATTAATAAGTAGGTACAAATTTTATCAAACCGGATATTTGCCCAAATTGAAAATTCCGCTAATTATTTAAAAAAACGTTACAAACCACTAAGTGGAACGATTCGGTCGCGAATTGAAGCCCTATAAATCCATCATAGAAACAGAATTGCAGAATATACCTAACAATTGTGGCGATGTCGATGAAAAGTTACACCATTTTATGCTTGCTATAGACAAAGCAGCGTCTTCGTCGCTTAGAAAAAACACTCATTTTTAATCAATTTGCAAAAATCGATTTGGTGGGACACTAGTTGCACACAAGCAATCACAGAAAAAAGAAGGCTTTAAAAATTAAAAACGATCAACATTTGAAAATTACATCGCATATAAAAGTTACCGCTCGGTCCAAATGAATTCTATTGAACAGAAGTAGAAACTTTTGGAAGCAATTTGTAAATAATCTTAATAGAAATACTCCAGACCAAAATCTGGCAAACCATTAAAAGAATCAGTAACTCCACTACACAAATTAAATAAAATATTCTCGATGAAAGCATAATTAAAGACCTTTTGACAAATATACACCTCCGTCTGTCAGTAATCTGGCTTATTTTTTACGACACCAAACCTCCAATCAGTTATTGACCGACCATTCGCAATAGAAGAACTTGAAAACGATCTAAAACAAGCTAATAATACCGCTCCGGAAATAGATAGTTACACGTATTCTAGTATATGTAACATTCCTTGCAAAGCAATGATCACGTTGCAACAAATTTTTAATTTATTTATTCGTATTTTTAATTTTAATTTTTTTTAATTTATTTTTAATGATTGGTGGATACATAATTCTTTATTTATTTATTTATTATCTTTTCCTCTTTTACCTTTCGGTGTCGAGGTAAACTATATAAAATCAACATTTCATTCCCTTATTTTTTTTTTCAAAATTAAAAAATAATAAAAATTATCAAATTCTTATAAAAACTCTCCAACTGTTTCTATCCCTGGCCAGTTCTTCTGCATCTTTCCAACTCATCTCCCTCTTCATTAAGATTTCAGTTATGCTGTCGTTCCATCTCTTTCGCCGCCTTTCCCTTCTCGTTTTACCCGTTGCTTTGGTTTTCCATATTGACTGTGGTGGTCTGTCCTCCTCCATTCTTATCAAATGCAAGTTTAATTTGCCCTCAGGTGGTACGTTTAAAAAAATTGACAAAATGGCAGGCATCTTGATAAAGAAATTTCTTTTAAACTTACGGCATTCTTCAGTGTACAAAGGCAACACAAAAAAAAATTCAGTATTAGGTCACGGTAAAACTTGTCACTTCTACAAGTAATTAAACAATTCGAAGAATTTATTTAATAAAAAAAGTCGTTTACTTTTATCGCAAGGAACAAACGTGCACTTCACCAACCGCTATGTAACAAAATGAATTAACGGGAAATATAATAAAACTAACATACGACTCGGTTTTTCACGCCATCTCTTGATCTAACTATCGACTAAATATCGCGTAAAGTTAAGTACCTATACCTACGCAAAGCGTGACGGAGCAAAAATAAGTTTATACTCTATAATTTTTAAAAAATCGGTAGCGTTTTGCCCATTTCTTAATCTTTATTGATTCAAACAACCAATCAGAAATTATTGTACTGTAATAAAACAATTCTAATTTTGAACAAAGACTTACATGTTAATTAAACATTTTTGCAGCTGTACCGACTAAATTAAAATAATTCCACGAATATTGTTTGTTGCAATCTTGTTTGAATTTCCGAGAAGGCTATTATTAAGCAAAACGGAAACAAAAGTAACAACTTCAAAATAACATTTAAAAAAAATATGCTTAAAATTAAATCTGAAATATTAATTATTTAATCAAAAGGAATGTGACAGCCGGTGGACATAACTTGATAAAATGACATAAGTTTAATGAGGCACGTCATGTAAATTTACAATGATCCTAATTGGGTATAAACATTTGAACCGTTATTTTTCCGATTGTAGTTAAATTATGAACTTTATGTATAAATATGGACTGCTATGGTTGCCATTTTACTGCGACGGCATCCATCTTAAAATGTTTGTAATGCTTATTGGTTCAGAACGCGTAATTTCATTTCAATTCAAATAATAACAATTGTATTAAAACCAACAAAATGTAACATTTGTAGAAATCTGTAGTATGTATTGCCGGCAGTAAACTTTTCAACATTTCGAAAAAGCTAAGCGCATCTTACACACTACAGATTTCTACAATATTACATTTTTAAAAATCTGAGTACATGACAACTGACCATTGGGTAGCGACACCGACTATCTCTTGATTAAAACCAACTTATTTGCACATAGTCTAAGGTGGCCTGGGCTACACGCTGTAGGTTGTTCTCGAGTGGTTTTGACCTTGTTTTTTAGCGATTCTAGCTAATGGTGCGTTAATATTCAGTACCATGAGCGCCTATAACACCACATCTACTCAAAAAGGTCTACGATTAATAAAAGCCAAAGCTAGACCTGTTCTATTAGTATATCAAAACATTTCAGAGTGGGTTTAAAACGCTTTTTCTGTAATGACATTTTGTGTCATCAATTCGCCAGCAAAGCCAATACCTTACCAATACATAGCCAACAAACAAGCCGTTGCCGACGACAGAGTAACTTGTATGAGATATGCTGTATTTATCGAGGATAAGAGGAAGAGAACTTTTTTAGAAAACTTATCTGAATGGACGAATCTTCGGCCAATCCTCATCAGATCTGAGAATGAAATAATCAGGTCCGCTTCAGTTTCAATGCTTTTGGCTCATGGATAGATGACAAGGCCTCTTACGTCATTTTTGACATCGTGTTAACGCTGGAACCTTGTCTGAATTTATTAGAGATTGTGGTAAAAGAGTTTCTTGATCACATCCCTTTGAACTTGAGAAGAATCTGTAAGTATTAAGTTGATAAAGTTCCGGTCCGCCGCACCCATGAAGTATATTAAGAACTATTTTGTTTGAAGACAAAAATTTCTTGATTTGTATAAACACTATTTTCATAAATTGTTCGTTTTAACTCTTGTTGGCAAAAATTAATGTACTGTAAAATAGCAAAATATACTTCATAAAGACACTCTATTAATTAACGTTAATTAACAAACATCAAAACTTTCGTGGTGTATGCCGACCCGGAAAAGATCAGAGCAGTTCAAGAATGGCCAACATCTAAAGACAAGATTAAGGAGTTTCCTTGGGTTGTGCACGTACTACAGTCAATTGTTTCGGGATTTGCCAACATCGTAAAACCATATTAAGCAAGTTAACTGAAGGCAAAGAATTTCGTTGGAAAAGACTGCGTACACGCTTTTCAACAACTTTAGAGTCTCTAGTCACCGCGCCAGTTCTCAGTTACCCTGGAAGAAGGAAATATCTTCCAGGTTTTGTCAAGACCAGAGAGGAACTACTGCGTGACTAGAAGAGAACTCCTAGCAGTCGTTAAGTCCGTCGAACATTTCGATAAATACCTATACGGACGAAAATTCCAACTGTGAAGATATGAGTGCTTCGAGTAGTAACGGAAAGCATATGCTATCTAACGGAACTCTTTGGTAATAGAAGACAGCCTTTTTTGTGTAGGGTAAAAAATATGTGAACCACGACGCCTGTCCATACCTTCACATTCGTTTCTAGAAATATAATTTTTTTAAATATAATAAAATTTAGTATGAAGTACTCTGTAGGGGAGAAGGGGGCAGGTCCGACATGGGGCTCTTCCGGACATTCCAAATTTACCGCTAGAAAGTTCCACTAGATTACTGAATTCTTTTTATGTACAGGGTGTCCTGTTTTCGACACTTTTGCAGGGTATCTCCGTTATTATTGCAGTTCGAGTTTTGGGGTTTTCGCGAACCTGTGTCACTTTTTTGTAAAACAAACGATAGCGAAGACAGATTTGTTATGGCTCTCTTCGTTTTTGAAATATAGAGTGAAATTGAAAAGTGTGCATTTTCAGACACCCTCAAGACAAGTTATCGACTAGGTAAAAACGGAATCTTACACATTTTTTTATGCAGAATCCAGTGACGTGCTTAGTTTTTTTCTAGGTGTCCCCATTTTTGAGAAAGTTACCAAAGTTAGGATTTTTTAAATGGGACACCCTGTATGTCAATTTGTATTTACATTCCACTCAATAAGAGCTTTCCAGAAATGTATATTTTTTTTTAAATAAGCCTAGAAACTAAAAGTCAAACAGATTTATTTTTATTAAACTTATAGTAAAAACCAATAACCAATAACGCGATAACTTATCAGATACCTGAATTACAGAGGGTGTCTGAAAAAGTACATTTTTCAACTTCACTCTGTATTTCAAAACGAAGAGAGCGATGATAAATCTGTCTGCGCCGTCGTTTGTTTTACAAAAAAGTGACAGGTTCGCGAAAACCCAAAACTCGAACTGCAATAATAACGGAGATACCCTGCAAAGTGTCGATACAGGACACCCTGTACATCTGTTGACCGTTTAGAATTGTTTACGCCGGTTTTCTCGTTGTGAAATTGAAAAATAGTAAAGTTATGTGGTAAAGTGTTAATAGCCGACCTGTGCTATAACCTCTAGATATATAGTAGTAACGTTTTACTTTTCAAATTATAAAATTCAGGTAATAATGATAGTTTCATTAGAAAGAGTGATTATTTTTACGTACTTAACCTCACGAAACTAGAACGATGGCGCGTGGTTACAGAAATTATAAGAGTCAAACTTTGTTATGTACAACTGGGGCACGTGCGGACAAATGACGTGGGGCAGGTTCGGACTGTCCGAGCCTGCCCCATACTATCCGAGCTTGCCCCGTATTATCTGCTTCGATGTACCCTATGGCATTTTAGTTATCTTTTTTAATTACAGGATGGTGCGATCATACAAGAAGAAACGCCCTGCCCGGCTGGAAATCCCTAGTGACGTCTTGAAGTCCGCCATAACAAATGTCATTAACAAAACTATGTCTTTAAGGGTAGCTGCAATTACCTTCAATATACCGAAATCTACCCTATTAGATAGTGTCGCTAAAGCAAAAAAGCGTCTGAATAATAACATTCATGATTCTGGGAATGAAGGTGGTGAATCAGAAGAAGAGCCTGCTCGATCAAAATATGCCACACGACAAGTGTTTTCAGGGAAAGAAGAAACTGAACTGAAGATATATCTTAAAAAGTGTTCAAAAATATGTTACGGTTTGACATATAAACTATGTCGCGAAATGGCTTTTGAATATGCCTGCAGGTTGGGAAAGAAAATTCCTAAGAACTGGGAGATTAATAAATGGCCGGCATTGACTGGATGCAGGGTTTTATGAAACACCACCCAAGGCTTTCTAACCGTAAACCCTGAAAATACAACTATAGCAAGAGCTTTAGCTTTTAATAGAGCCAACGTAGAAGAATTCTTCAATAATTATGCAACCGTGCAGGCCAGTCATAATTTTTCTCCCGATCGTATATGGAATACAGAAGAAACAGGTATCACGACAGTCCTCCAAGCACCCAGAGTGATAGCAGAAACAGGCTCAAAAGCAGTAGGACAGTGTGTATCTGCCGAATGAGGATCTCTGGTTATTATGTGTGAATAATTTCAGCGGCAGGTGCTTCAATTCCGCCTCTCTACATATTCCCTCATGTGAGAATGAAGGATCAATTTTTGTATGGTGCTGTTCCTGGGGCTGTTGGTTACGCTGAGAAATCTGGCTAGATGTCTGCAAATATATTTCTTAAATTGTTGGAGCATATAAAGAAGCATACAAACAGCTGCCCTTCGAATAAGATTTTGCTACTGCTAGACAATCATGAGACACACGTGTCTCTTAATGCCATTTGTACGCAAGACATCATGGAATTGTATTATTGTCATTTCCACCGCATTGCACGCATAAGATGCAACGCTTAGACAAAGCAGTATATGGTCCATTTAATCTAAATGCAAGTCTTCTTTTAACGATTTCATATTATCAAACCATGGTAAACCGATTACAATTTATGATGTTGCTAAATTGACAGCGAACTCTATTTACAAAGTTTTACCCCTGTAACATCATTAGTAGCTTCGCAGCACAGGATTATGGCCTATTAATTCACTAGTCTATAGAGATGATCACTTCTGTGCCTCGTTTGCTACAGGTCGTGCTTTTTCTGAAAACAACAATTTTGTGTCTTCTATGGAAATAATTGATACAAGCATTGTTGCCCAGTCTAACTTAAATAAAGGAGATCAGTGCCCATCTAACACCCATGAAGCAGAAGCAATGATAAGAAATATATTGAACGAAATAGTAAAAGAAGTAACTAAGCCCAAGATTAAAATAGTCAGCATTGTTTCGGTTATAAAACTATCCGATATTTAGCCTTTTCCGAAGGCGTGCCCTAGAAAAACCAACAGAAAATCGAGAGTAGGAAAGTCAAGGATATACACAAGCACCCCTAAAAAGAAAGACTTGAAAAGGAAAAATAGATCGTTAAAATTAAAAAGAACAAACACTTCGAGAAAATTGGTGGCGGAATCTACTGTAAAAGAAATAAAAAGTGGTGAAGAGTCAAAAGCAAGAAATAAGATAAGAAAGAAGAATAAAGTGGTTCTAGATGATAATTCATCATCAGATTCTGATATAGATTTGCCCTTAAAGACCATTAAAAGGTTTAAAATGATTTGTCTGATTCAGACATTGATTTAGATTATGAAAGCGATTGTAAGGAGATTGATGAACTATTAGACGATCAAGAAATCACAAGCGATGATTATTTGCTGATTAAGTTTGCAACAAAAAAGAGGCCTCTGCATTATGTTGGAAAAGTAATAGAAGTATTAGAAAATGGAGAATTTGAGGTAACATTTTTAAGGAGGCATAAGGCTGGATTTATATATCCACAAATTCAGGACATTTCAAGTATTGAAAGAAAGGACATTTGTATCGAAGCTGCCTAAACCTATGCCAACGCCAGGGACTTCAAGAATGTCATCGTATCTGCATTTTAATGTGAACTTTAGTTATGATGTTAAGTAATGTTATAACAACGCTACTTTACTATGTATAATTAATAAATTCTCTTTAAATTCCAAATTCGTGTCTGTTCGAAACTGCCCCGTCATGGGGTAGTTCCGGAAAATTTCAGAATTTTAATTATATTTGTTTTCTCTTAAAAAACTTTCACAATTTTTGTGTTTTTAAAGTAGTATACTAATAATTAGAGATAGATGTATTTCCTAATATTTTTAGTAACTGATTATATGAATCAGTAATGATAATACAACAATTTGAAAAAAGATGTCCGAATCTGCCCCCTTCCACCAATATAGTTTATTGCAAATCGATTTAGTGACTTCAACTTCTTCAATGTTACTAGTATTTCTTTAAAAATCACCATATTAAAAAAGGTAGCATATACAAAAACTGAAGACAGAAAAGGAGAAAACATTAACCCTTCGCAAATATTTTTGACATAACTCATCCTGTTTATATTTAATAAATTTAATCTCGATCGGTGATAAAACTTAATCAAACACAACGATAACGGCATTTTAGTCGAATACGCTAATTCTTGAAAAAATGGAGTGTTTTGAACAATTCAGTGCATTTTAAGCGTCAACGAAATATGTCAAAACGAACATAATTTAACCGGCTGATTAAAAGTAGGCGTAGATTTGTGGGTGTAAAGATGTCTAATATTTTTTAAATTTAATATAAACAGATTTTTAGACGTTAATTGTATTTAGTGATGACTTGATTTGTGCACCAATACTTTTGTTGGGAGCATGAGTTCTACCTGGGGTACTAAAATTACAAACTATGGGTAATAAAAACAGTTGTTGCTCTTACTCGAGCCCACAACCGAGCCATCGAGTTATAATCCCGTTCGAAGAAACATTGCCAGAAGGAGAAGTTAGTATCAATAACTTGCAACATATCAGTGAAAGAGAAGCCGATGATGGAGAAGCCGATCCATCACAAGATCCGATGGCTAAAACCATCTTTATTGAAAAATCAAAAGCTTCCTTAGAAAATGGTTTGATTCGTAGAAAAAGTCAACACCAGATAGCTGATTTGAGACCATTGAAAAAAAGCAGTTCTTGTTCAACTATTTATTTAGATGATAGTACCGTATCCCAACCTAATTTGAAGAATACCGTAAAATGTGTAGCCTTGGCTATTTATTATCACATAAAAAATAGGGATTCACAAAGAGAGTTGGATATTTTTGATGAGAAGTTGCATCCACTCACTCGTGAAGGTGTAGTGATGATTATGATAAACATAACCCCGAACATCGTCAAATCTATAAGTTTGTTAGGACTTTGTTTAATGCGGCACAACTGACGGCTGAGTGTGCCATTATTACCTTAGTGTATTTAGAAAGGTTAATAACATATGCCGAATTAGATATAGCGCCTTCTAATTGGAAGAGGATCGTGTTAGGAGCGATTCTATTAGCATCTAAAGTTTGGGATGATCAAGCCGTTTGGAATGTCGATTATTGTCAGATCTTGAAGGAAATTACTGTGGAAGATATGAATGAACTAGAAAGACAATTTTTAGAGTTATTGCAGTTTAATATAGCATTGCCTTCCAGTGTGTGTACGCCAAGTATTATTTTGATCTGCGAAGTCTGGCCGAAGCTAACGATTTAGCATTTCCTAGTGAGCCCTTAAGTAAATCTCGTGCTCAAAAGTTAGAGGCTATGTCAAGAGTTATGGAAGATAGAATCACGGCCGAGGCATTAAAGAATGGTTTTAAGAAGTGGTCAAGTTTAGATAACATCAATAATTTTGGTAACTGCCCAAGAAGAAGTGTCGCAATTTTGTCATGATCGAACTTATTGCTTTTATTTTTTTATAGATCTACCAAAGTAATTCTAGTGAAACATTCTTCCATAATATTAATTCTGTTAAATATTTTGTATGTTTATGATGTAACTTTGGTGATTGAAAATCTGGAAAATGCCATTTCTAATTTTCGTAATAATACTAAATTCAGATTTTCGACTATGTTATTCTTATAAGCAAAAGTATATAGATATAATTTTAATTTTTACTGAAAGTGGAATAAAAACTAAATTATATAGTTTTTGTCGGTTCTCACTATTTTCTAATTATATAATAATGTATTTCTTATAGTAGACTTAATGCTGTCAGGGAATTGTTATTCATATTGTATCGAGTGTACACAGAATTAACTCAAAAACCATCATGTTCGATAGTATAAAACAATTACTTAATTGTAGGACAATCTCGTTAGCCTATTTTAAATTTTTATACTGTGCATTGCTTTATTTAGACCAATATTAGATTTAAAAAATATATATAAAAAGAGCTTATTAATCTAATTGTTGTTTTAAGTTTTCTAGAGTATCAGTGACCAAGGATTGTACATTAACTTGACTAGTTTAAAGTAAAGATTAAGTGATAAAATAAACCAGCGCAAAGTCTGTTGAAGAGTACAGTACACATTTTTATTCTGTAAATGCATTGATGCTTCAGAGGGAATTGTACTAAAGGACCATTATTGTGTGTCCAAAAGATATACCATAATCTAAAATTCGACACAATTCTACCCTTAAAAGACTGGTGTAAAGAATTAACTATCAGATTCTAAGAATAAGGAATAATGAAAACTATTCATGGTAAAATATTAATACTCGCAAAAGATTTAAGTTCTTCAACAACCAGTAATGCACAAAAATTATAAATTTAATTTATTGTGAATATTTAATAGTAATTTATGATACAAGTGCATAAAGCGCTTTCATTATGTAGTTCTCATACAATATTTTATCGACATTAGAACAAATTTTTGCAAATACCGGGATATCAAAAATTATCTTGGTCAAGGCTGGTTGTGGAATGTAAAAGTTTGTCTTAGTTTTGCGTTTGAAATAGTGATGTCCCTGTTACACTGACATCATCAATAATCTACTAATTCATGCCCCTATTTACTAGCACAATGACGACATATTCTGACACAGCTAACAAACATATTTAAAAATTTAAACTAATTACAAACGTTTTACATTCCACAACCACCCCTTGACCAAGATAATTTTTGATATCGGTAAAATGGTTCCTACAACAGAGAAACATTCGGTTTCCTTTTGTTTATTTCCAGTCTACTTTGACAACAAAAATTGTTTAATAATGACTTCCCATTTAAATTACATTGCATTACACACACGAATCTGTGTTTTTACGCACAATTTATTTTTAAAGTAGCCTTTCTACAAAATTATTTAGTAATTAATGCCAGACGTAGATAAAAAAATGTATATTAATTTTTTAATAAATTTTTTTATAAGAAAGTCATTTTTATTTAAAAGAAACACGTTGCCGTTGTTGAGACACGATCGTAAGTAGCGTTTAAGATTCCACAACAGCTTTTTTTTTTTTTTTTTTTTTTTTTTTTTTTCTTGTGACGTAAAAAATCCCCAAGTGTGTATTCACCCGTAGTAGCGAAATGGCGGAAAGGATTTGTTGTCAGTCTTTGTGTAGAAAGTTAATTAAAAATCCTGTTGTTGCTGTTAATACTAACTAACTCTTATGAATGACTTTTTTTTAAATAAACCCGTAAAAACTCCCTAACGCACATAAACAAATAATATATTTCAAGATGGGTTAAATACATTTTAGCACTTTTTACGCGGCTTTGTTGTACAAGTGACTTCGTTTTGTAAAATGTAAACCGTGTTACTGTGGTGTGTCTTTTGTGCCCATCGTGGAAAAATTTTCTTTGTACAATTTAGAGTAATTTGACAGTGACAGATGATGTCTCAATTTAATAAGACATCTTCGCAGGATGATACTCTTCGATGTTGTGTAAAACTGAATAACATGGAAAATCCCGATTGATAGAGTACCATAATAAACATCACAATAATAAAAAAGTTATTAAACATGCATTACGACAACAAGCAAAAGGAGACGCAAAAACACCACCATTGCGGCTGGTAACTCAGCCTCTATTCCTCGTATCGTTGTTAAACCTTTACCCCCACAACCCACCGAAGAAATAATCCAAATAGTGCCTCCGGTTAAAACTCATACAACAATGCGCGAAGTACTTGCATCTATTCGAGTTTAATATTAAACCTCGCCAAAAGAACTAATAAGAAACTATCCACAGCTGCACAGCTAGAACAAACTAAAGAAGGATGTATAGATTTAGAGACTCCTGATTCGATGCATCAAACTACAATTCGTTCGTTACTTAACAAATATACTTTTGCTGTCCTTCCTTCTTTTATATCAGCACAAATGGTGCAGTTATTGCCAGCTGTGGATAGGCCACCAGTAGTAATTCATCGGAGGTTGCAGCACTTCTCGCCCCGGCCCCCCCCGGTGGTCCTCTTATTTTTATGTGCGTCGTGTTTGTTAGGTTTTGGACAGGGTCATTGATGGACCTTTGATGGTAGGTTAGACGTTTATGGAAAACGGGACATAGGAGTAATCTGAAAATTTGGCTATTGCCATAAATAGACACTATCTATCTTTCTAAAATATTTTCATTTTGGCAGTGTTGCCGCTTCTACTGAAAAGTAGTAACAACTTGTTAATTTTAAATGAAACACCCTATATATTATTCAATTTTTAAAATCGCAATTTCTTACTGATAATTTTTTCTGAATAGTTCCTGGTCCTATACCTATCTACACTCGGTTTTCGAGAGAATAATTATTTATGGTTATTTTCTTTCAAAATATGATCCCATCAAAGTTTAAATTTAGCTGCTATTTGAACCCATATAAAGCTGAAATTTTAGATGCAGTTTGCTAAAGCCTTGTATTTAACATCTACCTAAATAAATTTATTTTATTTTATACAGGACGGTTTAAAATTAATTATCTTGACGTGACATACAAAAAAGGTCAAAACTTTATTTTTTCAAATGGAACACCCTGCATATTACTTGAAATTCTGATAGACAATTAAAATGCCTTCGAGTTGATATAGCATAATGGTATAGCTAACTCGTCAACTTTTTGAAATAATCGCAATAATGATTAAAAATCACATTGTCTTCACATACATTACATTAGTTAGCCATGGAACGCCATGTGATTTGAAAATCGCTCAATTATTCACTGTGTTTGACAGATGTCGATGTTTCGAGATAGTGATTTACTACTTAATACGTATTCAAAAACAAATTACAATATTAGCGAAATAATTACTTGCATGAAGTTTTGATGAATCTATTTATTCTTCATGGAGCATGTGACAAAACTGTGGCAAGAACATGTAGGAAATTCAATGAAATGTATTCTGATTTGTAGCCAATGAACGAAAGAAAGTTTATTGCGAATACAGGAGAACTTTATCAATTATGGTTCTAAGCTTAAAGCATAAACTTTCTTTCGTTCATTGGCTGCAAATCATAATACATTTCATTGAATTCCTCAATTTCCTACATGTTCTTGCCACATTGGTGTCACATTGTTCATGAAGAATAAATAGATCATCAAAACTTCATGCAGTAATTATTTCGCCTCATTGTAATTTGTTTTTGAATAAGTAGATTAAGTAGTAAATCTAATCTCAAGTCTGTCAAACACAGTGAATAATTGAGCAATTGTCAAACCCATGGCGTTCCATGGCTAACAATGCAAGTACGCGAAGACTATGTGATTTTTAATCATTATTGCGACTATTCAAAAGTTGACAAGTTAGCTATACCACTATGCTATCAACTGAAGGCATTTTAATTGTCTATCACAATTTCAAGCTAATATGCAGGGTGTTTTATATGAAAAATAAAGTTATGACCTTTTTGTATGTCACGTCAAAATGATTAATTTTAAAGATAAGATAAAATAAATTTATTTGGGTAGCTGTTAAATACTAGGTGTTTGCAGACTGCATCTAAAATTTCAGCTTATCTGGGTTCAAATAGCAGCTAAATTTAAACTTTGGTGAGGATCATATTTTGAAAAAATAACCAAAATAATCATTATCTCGAAAACCGATGGGCATAGTATAGGGAACTATTAGAAAAAATTATCAGTAAGAATGCGATTCTAAAAATGAATAATATAAGGTGTTTCATTTAAAATTAACAAGTTGTTTCTGCTGAGTAGAAGCGGCAACACCGCCAAAATGAAAATATTTGAAAAAAGATCGTGTCTGTTGTGACAATAGCCAAATTTTCGAGATTACGCTTATGTCCCGTTTTCCATAAACGTCTAACCTACCATCGGCCATCAATGACCTATATATCGTTTTTATTATAGTATTTATGTTCCCCACTGAATTTTCACTTTCAACGTCAAACACAAAAGTAGTATTAGTTTCATTCAGTTAAAATCATTTATAGAAGGTTTATAAATAAATGTATGTAGCCAGAGTTCTGAAGTTCCAGCTTCTTAAAAAAGCAAATGAATAACACACGCATAAAAAAAATCAAGAAAAATTAATACTGTTTCTGACTTAAATATCACTTAATCTCTATTACATGGGTAAACAGCAGGGTCTCTATCACACACACAAAAATGGAGACCTCCACCAGTAACAAGTGGGTTAGTTCTTTTTACATTCACGTTCCTTAATAGGGTCAAGTTATCCTAAGTACGGTTCTGGAAAGTTTATTTTATAAATGCTTACCTAAATCAGTACTAATTTCGTTGAGTACTTGAATTCTATTTAGTCTTCTTAAACTATTCCGAAGAGAATAATTCACGATGGTTGACTGTGTCATTCACGGCTAGCTTGAATACATCCGAGGTAAAAGGTCCCTATTTTCTCTAGTTTTTTTAATCATCAGAAGAAGTGAGTGTCCATTTAACTCAATGCACGTGTATGCGTTAAGAGTTATATAGTTTTTTTGCAAATTAAAATTATTCTCTTTCTACCATTGCCTCACAGTGTCGTAAGAAAAATATTGGATACCATGCAGAATAAATTCTTTTTGTTAATTTCTAAAGTTTTATATAAATATGCCTTCAAAATACTTCTAACTAGTAGTAAAGTACTGCCTTGTTGCATTTGGCTCTAATTGTTCTTTTAATAAAGAGATTGCATTTTCCGAGCATTTTCTGAACTCAACTTGTCTATGGAATTAAAATTCATTTTGTCCATGTTCCTAAAAATAATAATGAATACAAACATTCTCAAAATTTTCATCATTTAAAAAGCAAACGCTCACTTTCCAAATAAGATTTCTGAAGTAATCTTGAAATACAATTGGATTCTTAACGTTAAATTGATCTTTAAAGATAAAAAGATTCACTTCCCTTTAAAATTCGATGTCAAGTCTCATAAACTATAGAAAAAGTCTGATACAAATAGTAAAACTTAATTATGCATGACAAATTTTAAGACCATACCTGAAAATAAGGGCTGTAAATGTTGGTATTTGAAGAAGGTAACTGTGCCCACATTTTCATCGCTTTTAAGCATTTTGGGTCACCTTCCGATGCATATCCCTAAACTTCCACACCTTGTTGCTCTGCTTTCTTTTTAATAAATGTGCACCTTTTTACCACTTGTTGGCTAGTAAATTTATTATCACTGTCAAAATCGGCTATGAGAAATGGTGGCGTTTTGTCTTGCAAAGGTTGGGCGATGAAAATGTAGACTTTTTTGCTTTAATTCTCTCACTAAATGCTGTTTTAATATCACTGAGATTGTGCATTACAAACATATCACTATTGGGAAATCCACTTTTTTCATCAGAGTCAGCGACAAAGTCAATTATTTTATTAGATGAAGAATCATATTCTGCTCTCTGTACTATTTAAGTTTGATCTTCGCTGATAAAGACTTTCATAGGTAGATTTCTTTTTTGTAAGAATACTTTTAGTTTGTCTATTCTTACGACACCGTCTATGATTCTTAGCGAGCAAGTCTGCTTAATGTAGGAATTAATGGAAATATGTTCCTAAAGTTTTTCGCTACAAATTCGTAAACAATTGGACCTCCAGTTAAATAAATATACAACCCAAACAACTTCATTGGATTCGAAAATCTATTCAAATTCTCTTGTTTATTCATATTTTTTTGTCGTATCAAAAAGCATTTTTATCATAAAACCAATGTCATCATTTTGATCGTTTACTTTTGGATTAACATGAACAGTTTCACACAATTTCTTTCTCACAATCTCAGAACTTTTAATACTGTATGTAATCTCTTTTATTACTTCGTAGAAGTCAGTTAATTTGGACTGAAGTGGATCGAAAGATTGTAATTTTCGAAGATGTCTTTTCCGTCTACAATACTTCTCATCCTCCTATTTTAAAAATTGAGGCTTTAGGTTTACTGCAAAACTACCAGCTTCTTTTGCTTTATCATCAGTACTTTCGCTTTCCTCAAAATAATCTTGTGGAGGTAAAATTTTATGTCCAGTCACTACAACTGTATACATTGAAGTACTACTTAGAACAACTGGGTTCGGTAGAAGATAATGCAGATGCTTGTGTAGATCTCGATGTGGAAGCCACAGAAGTTGGAAAAAAAAGAAACAATTGAAGTGTTTTTTAATTTAGACTTTTATGAATTTTTTTTTTCAATTTCGTCGCATCTCCTTTTTGTTTTTGGTTTAAAGTGGCTTACAAAATATGCGTTAAAATTAGACATTACTCATTTTTGCCGTATTTAGAATTTACGCTGTATACTTGGAGATATGATCGCAATATACGCAGCTAATCTTAATAATACTTTCAGATTCAAAGTCAAAAATAATATTTTCAAGTAGTGTGTCTAAATTGTCTGAAAGGTTTTCGAGCTTATTGTAACCATCATTGTCTTGTTCCATTTCTTTTTATAAAATGTCTTAATATATTCTAATATCAACTTTTAACGTGTTCTAGGGTTCTTTTGGTTTGTTGTTTTGTCTGATTTGCTTGTCTTATTCCTTGTGATAAGGCTTCCTGACATTTAGCTTTTGTTCTTTTTCAATTTATTTTGTACCCATTTCCGCTAATTTTGCAACAAGACTAAATGTCTCTGAGAGAAATTTTAATTATGTTTGGGTTATTGGCATAGGCGCCGTAAAACAATTCTTTTTTGTTCGGGTTTGTAAATCCTCTCTTGCGAATTTTTCTGTTTTACACATTATCTACAAAATTGTCTTTCAGTGAAGCCAAGGAGAAAATATTGTCGTAACTGGCAGCGTTAAGAACGTTCAGGATATATTTTGGAAATTTTGCCGGAAATTCTTGCACAATTTCAAAAATTTCTTCTTCAATCTTCAGTAAATATGGCGGAATATAAAACAATTTCTGGATTAATTCTTTTGTGTTTATTTATAATTTGTCGTAAAGAAATCGATTTGATCGTCGCCATAATAGGTTAATCGGAGTTGCGGAGTATCGCCCCTGCACCCTGCATTCCCGTGAATTGCAGAAAAAAAGTAGGAGATGTCTGTGTCCTTCAATTAATACAGGAAAATATTATCTTTATTTCCCAAAAATATCCGAACGATTGCCCAATATTACCGTGTATTGCCCGATACTACCAGCTTACTCCTTCCATTTCTGTTTCTGCTTGTTATTGCCCTCATATTGCCTTTTTATTGCCGCGTATTTCCGAAAATATGTACACCTATTGCCGAGTGTGATAGACCCCTTGGTAAACAGTTTATTATTATTTTTGAGGGTAAGGTTTTTATTTAGAAAACTTCTCTTTTTTAAATCATTCCTTGTTAAAATTGTTGATTAAAAATGTTAAGTCAGTGTTCATATATATACTATTAGACCAAGGCCGTTATCTTTTGAGACCAAAAAAATTAGAACAAGATGACACTCATTGCAAAGGAAGAAAATTTAAAAATCAGAGGAAAAATAAATTATTGGCGATTTGAGGTGGGGAATAGGAAGGGGGTGAGATTTTAAGGGTGATAAAGTGTTTATTGAGATTTTCGGCAAAACTACAACCTTTATCAAAAAAGTTAAATTGCAAAGTTGTAGGTAATTAAAAGATCTGCAACTTTTAGTATTTACACTTTTTCAAAATACCTGCGAAAAGTCAAAACAACACGACTCTTAGAACTTCTTAAAAGGAGTCAATTTACTATTTTTAAAATAATTTTTTTTTTAAATTTGAATTATTATAAAACTTCTTGTTTAATTCTAATTAATGGTAGATAATCAATATGTAATTAAAAAAAAAAACAAAATATTAAACATTATAAAATATTAATTAATTTTTTTTTTTTTTTTAGGGTATTTGTCAAAGATATCAAACGTCTCTAATTCTTGAATATGCGTAATAAATGTTAAACGTTTTTCAGGTATATTACATTTTGATCTTGCAAAATTAAATACATTAGAATTTTTGGCCACAAATTAGGTTCAACCAAAATATGTGGACCATGTAATCATAACTTTTAAAACATATCTTTTAAACTTGAACCACGTGAAATTATGTCTGCTGGGTTTTGATCTGATCCTATATGATTCCAATCTTGTATATGCGTCAAACGATTGGAAATAAAAAGTTTTCCAAATTTTTGGTTCATTAGCAAGCCAGCATAATATTATAATGTACGTTATATTGATTTTTAAAGCATTGATACATTTAGTAAACAATCTTGCTAGAAGTAAAGCACCTAAGAATTCTAGTCTTGGTAACGACAACGTTTTCAATGGACTTAATTTTGATTTGGCACACAATAAGTGGCTTTCAATATGATTATTTGAATCAACCGAGCGCAGAAAAATACAATACGCGTAAGCTTTTTCGCTTGCGTCAGAAAATCCATGAATTTCAATCCATTTTGGTTCTGTAACTAAAACGTGACGTGGTACACGCATTTCACCGACTTGTAAACTTCACTTTGTAACTGTAACTATTCAATCAGTAAATCATTTGGAATTTTATCATCCCATTCTATATGTAATTGCCATAGTTTCTGTATAATTAATTTAGCTTATGATTGATTATGGATCTAATATGCCGAGTGGATCAAATATTTTTGAGATAGATGACAAAATTATTCTTTTTGTCAATTTTTTGTTCTCTACGGAAATGGTTTATGAATTATATTCAAAACAATCAAGACCCGGTATCTAAGAAACACCCAGTGTTTTTACATTAGAACAGTCTGAAATTAAATACTTCTGAAATTGTGCATTTTGATCATTAGTGTTAAGAACCTTTTGTTCGGAAGATTGAAATTTTCTTAAATTAAAGCCATGATTCATTAAAATTTTTGAATGTTTGTTTTTAATTTAAAAGCGATTTAGTATCTGTCGCTCACGTAAGAAGATCGTCAACACAGAAATCAGTTCGTATTATTTCACTATCTTCTGGCCAATTATAAACATTGTCATCTGCAATTTGTAATTAATTAACATCGAGTTGCCAAAAAGATATCGAGGCCGTTCCATACGTGACGGTATTTAAACAAAAATGCTTAACTTCGTTATTTGGAAAATCTTTCCAAATAATTTTTGCAAATTATTCAAATCTTCAAATCTTCGTGAATTAATATTTGACGATACATTTTCTCCAAATCTCCGATTAAAGCAATATTATGCTTCCTAAATCGGATTATAATAGAAAACAAGTCATTTTGTATAGTTGGTCCTACTTTTAAAACATCTATACACATAAAATCGAGTTTTGTTTTTCTGTTTGTTTGTTTGTCCACCTTCTCCTCAAAACTACTCAACCGATTTTGATGGTTGATGGCTCATTTTTGTTCAGGAGGTCAAGGAGGTGAACTTAGGCTATTTACATGTTGACATGATCTTTGACCTCTGAGCTGGTGAGGTCAAATCTTTGAAAATTGAAGGAAATATAGTCATGTGATATGTCCTTTTTTTCAGGACGTGAAGGCCGTTTTAATTTATCATACATTCCATTCATTCCATTTCTCTGCATTCTCTTCATTATTCTATTTTGACTACCTGAAAAGGTTGCAAAGTTCTTCATGTAGAGATTGAATTATGGACACATTCTAACTGTCTTATCGCACTCCGACTTATTCTAGGCCCATTCTCTGGTCTGAATGGGCTAGGTTTACTAGTTTAATGATAATGTTGTTGTTAGTTTTGCAACTTGCATCAAAAACACTCTTAATTTAGTGGTTGAACTGTCGTGTTTTTCAACATAATGATGCGGTATATAATAAACAGTTGTTTCTAATAACTTCTCGTGTGAAATTTGAGACATGTGACCAAGTTCTTGATATTCTTTCATAAAAACTGTATAATTCTTTACAAGTTCAGAATTTTTTGCTAATCGTTTTTCGATTTAATACAAACGATATAGAGCGGTTCTTTTGGATTCATCTAAGTATTTAAAACTTTCTTTGAAAGGCAATCTGGCAATAAATCTTCCACTTTGGTTCCTTGTTGTATTTTTAACAAAATGCTCTTCACAGTCAAGCTCTTCTTGAGTCCTTTTAGCTCTCGGAAAGCAAATTATTTCTTCTATTGACCAAAACTTCTTGTAATTAATTTTCAGTTAAAGAACAATGTGAAAACAAAACATCAGATCGCTTTCGATTTATGATAGGGACTGATCCAGCCACTATTCACCCTAATAATGTTTTTGTAAGATGGGTAAGTTTTTCCCGAGTTTGATTTGACCTGAACACATCAGATCAAAGAACACTTCAGAACATAACAACATATCGACTTCAGATGGAATGTTGAAATTACGATCGCTTAAACATAAATCAAAAGGGATGTTTAATTTTTGATACGCTAAAATATCTTTGAGGAACTGCATCAGTGATCGTTGGCAAACTAATAAGTTTTGTTTTGTTTTATATTAATGCGAATGTTGTGAAAGAAGATTTATTTCTACACGATTTAGTACTTGATTTTGCTAGTGATTTATACTAACTACAGGCATATTTTTATTTACTGTTGCAAGAGGTAAATTAAGCCTTTTACACGTATCTGGAGTAACACTGTCTAGCATAACCAAATCTCCATCTTTACTAGTTGTATTTACGATTGTTGCCGATAACAAAATAAATTTAGAAACATCTTGAGATGTATTTGAGTCGACTGTATTTGGTTGAAAAGAAGAATCATTAGTAATATCCAAATTTAAGCATCACTAATATTCGGTGATGAAGGGTGCTTGGTGCCGAGCTTGGTGCTTAAAACTAATTGAGTATCGTTCGCTACTTTCGGTGAAATATCGCGATGCAACAAAGTTGCAGGACGTTTATTGCATATACTACAACTCTTTACTTGACAGACCTCAAACAATTTGTACACAAACCTATATTTTTTACTTGTTTTTCGCGATCTGCAATTGAAAGTTCTTTAAATTTATTGCAGAAATTTAATATAATGCCGATTTTTGCAATAAGGACAATGATGATAAAAACGATTATTCGTAACGAATGAACGAGGTCCAAGAATCTTTTATTAGTTGACAAAGAGTTTGATTTATTCGTATTTGTATGTAATGTTTCTAAAATTTGACATCGCTGTATTAAAATCATCAATTTTTGATGATTTGATATCTTTACAAAACACTTCTCATTCACGGCGAGTATTATTATCTAACTTTGATACTAGAATATAAATTAAAATTGTGTTCTATTCTATTCAAGGGATCGATAACTTTTAAAAAATGTATTTGAAAGACCTCGTAAAGAAACATGCCATTCTTTAGTTATATTTGGAATGTCTATGATTCTTTAATATGTGAGTTTATTAAAATTCTAGTATTTTCGTATCGTTGTTCTAATAAATCCCAAGCAATTTTGTAATTTCCATCAGTAGGACATAACGACGCTAAAAAGTTTTTGGTTCACCATTTAGGCTCCTTCTAAATAATAAATTTAGTAACGTTTGGTAAGGTTTCATTATTGTGAATGATGGCTTTAAACATATAACTAAATCTTTGCCAATCTGCATACATAATTTATGTACAAACTAGATGTAAACGATGAGGGACGGTTTGTTTTGAATTAGTTGATTAGAAACAAAATCTAGTCATGAAATTATCATCAAAAATGATTCACCCGGGCTGTAGTAGTATAAATAATAATGATCAGGAATTATAAGAAGCATAAATGTGTGCAAAATATTTATTAAAAGTCCAGCGGATATTAAAACTTTGAAAATTACGGCAGTACCGCTCCTAAAAATTAATTTTTGGAGTGAAATAAGTACTCGTAATTTTGGAAAAAATTATTTATTTAGTACATATTTGAACATGTTGTTTAAAAAAAAAACACCAATTTTGGCAACATTTTCTGTTCCCAAAAATCTCTATCTCTATTTATTTCCTCTCCCATTCCTTTCGTAGTCCAGATGACAAAATAACAGAAATCTCTATTTGCTATGGCTAGCCGCCCTTGTATCTCATAAGTATTTGTGGTTTCTACGTAGCATAATTTTTTCATTTTGGATGGTCATATATTTCAGTTTTTTTTGTTCTTAATTGTTTCTTCAGGGGGATTCTTTAATTGAACGGGGCACTTGATTTCTATTATGGCAGTGTCATTGACTAACCCATGTGGACTTGCAGCAAGAAATTGATGTTCACAATGCACAAATAGACCACAGTCTTTAACTTCAAATCCCGTGAAATTTTCAAAAGATCTTTTTGGCAAATCTTCATTATCATTGCCCCAGCATGTATGTTTGTTGCATTTGAAGAGGCAATGTACAAATCTTTTAGTAAGGACATCGTAAGGGTTGGGATTTGGACGAGGTACAACAGAGTCAAAATTAGATGCAGTTAATCTGTATGATTGCTCTTCAAACCACTTTGTCTTATGGTATTTTTCTGTATTTCGTCAAGTTCTGTTGAAGTTTTTTGGAACAATTTTTAATTTGGTGGTTTTTGTAGCCCTTATCAGTTTTATCCGCATCTACATCACTGGATTCACTTTTGACTCGTTCATAGTCTGAGTCAGGACAAGCAAACCTCTTATTTCTTTTCAAACAAAGTTTATTAGTATCGCTGTTCTGGAACAATCTTCGACGAGCTCGAATTTGTTTGTTCTGATAGATACGGGTCATGTATTTTTTGGTGTATTTTCCTGGTGATCATTCCGCAATTTTTCTATGAACAATGCTATAATATTTCTCATTTAAATGACAGTAATTACCTTTTACTGAAAAATTTATTCGTTTTCCACCTATAAATTTTTTTACAACAGAATTATATCAGGTGGCCAACTAAGAATGGACGCCGGCTATATCTCGGGAATTATAAATCTGACAATATTGAAAAACAATTTTTTACTAAGGTAAATCGGCTACGAGAAATGCGGAAATTATTTTCAAGTTTGTAAGATGGCCGCTAGGGGCGAAACTGTTATGGCCGATCATATAATTGGTTCTTTCTACAAAAATATGCAAATATAAATATATTTTAAATATTGCCGTAGTAAAGACTGCAAAATTTCTGATTTTTTTGCTTAGAGTATTTTACTCTCTCTTATAAAATGTAGTGGTGGGGAACGTCAAACAAGTTTTTATTTAAATGGAAATAACTTCGGTATAAGTTAACAGAATTGAACAAACTAGGTCTCGTTTAAAAGAGCTCTTCTTACTTAATAATATGCTGTATAAAGATAGTCCGAATAAATTTTGACGTGATAGCTAGAGGGCGCTGTTTAACATTACAACAATTATTGCGCATTATCATGAGATTTTTAAATAGCACCCTATGTATCTTTTACACAGTTAAATAGAGGACAAAATTGCTAAATAGTCGGTGCAAACCGAACTTCTATCTAAACCAAGATATCAATAAAACAAATGTTAGACCGCTGACTATTTACATATTTTACGCGTAAAACAAATTTAAATTAGTTGAAACAATTTAATTAATGCCGTCCTAAATGTTCAAACTGCCGTCCATCGTTTTCGATGCACTTAAGCATCCTTTCCCGCGTAGACCAAACTGCACTCTCTAGTTCAGCTACTGAAATAGTTTGCATACAGTCCCTTATTCGTCCGGTTGCAAAAACTATATCTTTTACTCGACCCCATAAATAAAAATCCAGCCATGTTAAATCCGGTGATCTAGCCGGCCATGCAAAAATGCTGCCCCGTCCTATCCATCTACCAGGGTAGTTGGCATCTAAAAATTGACGAACATTCACTGCGAAGTGGGCTGCACAGCCATCGTGCTGGAACAGCATTCGTCTTCGAATTTCTAGGGGCACTTCCTCTAACAGAATCGGCAATTGCTCTGTTAAAAACTGTAGGTAATTGTGGCCATTTAGTTGGTTATTAAAAAATAATGGACCGATAATTTGCCCTTCTAGAATCCCTGCCCAACAATTTACAGACCAACGACCTTGGTGCTGAACTTCTTGCATCCAGTGCGGATTCGTTCTTGACCAATAGTGCATATTATGGACATTTACACTGCCATTACTATGAAAGGTGGCCTCATCTGTCCACAATATGCGTGATAGAATTTGGGGATCTTTGATCAAAATCTACAGCAGTCAATGCCTGATGCAGGACTAAGTGATATGGATGTAACCTGAAAGATGTAAGATGATCACTACTCATTCAACAGTAGGATAAGTATTAAGTAAACCTTTGTAAGTTTACAGTAGAGTTTCAACATTGAAGATTCGCTTACTTATGAATTATGATGATAACGGTCCATTAGGATTTTCGGTTCCCCAGTTAGTATTAAGCATCTAAGAATCAATTAAGTGTTTCAACAATTAAAACGATGCGTGATAAGCAGATAGTATATAAAGCTTCCCGTTGTTTTTAATTTTAGTATCGGTATCGCTGATGATGACAGCTTAGCTGTTGAAACACGTATCCGAGTAAAGTTTTTTTGGTGCAGTTTTTGGTGTTTTTCTGTTGGCTAAATATACGCTGCAGTTGGTGTTCCTTTCCTTTGATACTAATTTTATAACGGGTGTCTTCGCTAAGAACTGATTATTATTTACCATTTTATTCTCTTCTTTTGCATACATTGTCGGTTTTAGATGCTTAAGTGCATCGAAAACGATGAACGACTGTTTGAACATTTAGGGTGGCATTAATTAAATGGTTTCAATTAATTTAAATTCATTTTCTACGTAAAATATGTAATAGATGTTGCATAGTCAGCGGTCAAACATTTGTTTTATTGATATCTTCGGTTTGAAAAAAGATAGAAAGTTGCGGTTTGCGCCGACTGTTTAGGAATTTTGTCCTCTATTTAACTGTAGATACATAGGGTGTTATTTAAAAATCTCATGATAATGCGCAATAATTGTTGTAATGTTAAACAGCGCCCTCTAGCTATCACGTCAAAATTTATTCGGACTATCTTTATACTGCATATTATTAAGTAAGAAGAGCTCTTTTAAACGATACCTAGTTTGTTCAATTCCGTTAACTTATACCGGAGTTATTTGCATTTAAATAAAAACATGTTTGACGTTCCCCCACCACTACATTTTCTAAGACAGAGTAAAATACCTAAACAAAAAAAATCAGAAATCAATATTTAAAATATATTTATATTTGCATATTTTTGTAGAAAGAGCCAATTTTATGATCGGCCATAACAGTTTCGCCCCCTAGCGGCCATCTTACAAACTTGAAAATAATTTTCCGCGATTTCACGTAGTCGATTTACTTATTAAATATTTTTTTTCAATATTGTCAGATTAATAATTCCCGAGATATAGCCGGCGTCCATTCTTAGTTGGCCACCCGTTTAATGAAAGACTGTGAACATTTTGCACCAATCTTTTTGAACACGCTAATAAATCGCTAAACAAACCGCTCTATTCCATTTGAGGGATCAAGTTCTTTCTGTTTGGTTTCGATCCTGTGCAAAAATAATGTTCACATTTTTGATGGTCATCAAAAACATGTCTTGGACAATTTCAATATCTTTCGACAATCCTGTCAATTGTTCATCAAATCATACATCATCTGCCTTTCTAAAATTTAATGCTTTTTTGATTCCTCCTCTCATTCGCTCTATGTTACACTTTAAACATTTTGGGAATTGATGTAATTTCGATATGTAGTTTCTCAGCAGATGGTTTGTGAATTCAATTTTGCGAACTAGTTATTGTGGTTCCACATACTTCAGTCCATGCATACCCATACTATGTTTGAAACCTTCAACTATAATATCGGACTCCATCGAAGTAGAAGTTTCTTTCCAATTTTTAGTGTGTGTTCAACAACGGGAGTGGTATCTGAAATAATGCAAAATTTATTACTTACACCTATGTACAACAATTTTCCAGTTCTCACGCCCACGATGCATCCCTACAAAACAAAGATGAATTTAGTACATCCTGAGAGAAAATATCTAAAAATTAAAATATTGGAATTGGGTAATTCCTTGTCAACTGGTACAGGGGTCCCCAGTGACCATTTCCGATTTGGCTCAAATTTTGCACAAAAGTTTCTTAGTCACTCAAATAGACATATGTAAAATTTCAGCCTCCAATATGCAATTCCTGGGTAAATTCCTGAAATTCCTGAAAAAAGTGGTAAAATCCTTGACCGGGTCCAATGATATATTTTGTCATGTTTGACATCCTACTGTAGAAGAAATAAAAGGGCTGAGGTTCTGAAAATTTCTGTATCTCTTCAACTTTTAAGATGGTACAACTCCTAAATGTATGAAGTTATACAAGTAGTTATACCCAGCACACCTAGGGCTCAAAGAATTTATAAAACAGTCGTCGCGACAAAACTCAGCTAAATGTCAATTAGCTATAGATTTCAGGGAAATGTCTTAAATGAGGTAATTTTTCTTGAGGATGTTTCTTTCATAGATGTAATCAAACCCTGAAAATTTTATCCTTAAGCATAGCAATTTTTTAGAGATACATTATAGTCAATCTGACAAAAAATTTTTGTTTCAGTTTAGCCTATTTTTAAACTTCAGGTTTACTGCGCGCATTCGTTCCTAGTTTTTTGACACTTCACGCAGTCGTTTCTTATAAGTAAATGGCCGAAACATACATAGATGTGGTTAGATTTAATGTTTCAAAGCTTTGCTTAAAATAATAATTAATTACTAAAATTAATAACTTTTTACTATTTATTTATAAGAAACAACTGCATGAAGTGTCAAAAAACTAGCAACGAATACACGCAGTAAACAAAGGTTCATAGGTGACTTTGATCAAGAGGTGTTTTTTTATGTTTCCTTATTTGCCGAGATAAATATATGATATCATATATTTTCAGAAAGCTAAAAAACATCTCTAATTAATGGAGTCCATAAACAACTATGGTTTCAATTTAAAAATGCATGTTTGGTCTGTAACTCGAAACCGAATTAAGCTACAATAAACACCATTGAATTACATTACTCCGTACTTGTATTAGGGATTTCCGTGACAGATGTGACACTTTTCGTAATCAAAGTAAGTGTCAAAATGGTCTACTTTTGTTAACTAGTTACGAAAAATTTAATTTTCTGTCACTTGTGAGTTTGTTTTGACATTTTGAAAATCATAACCATCATAACATCGGTCACACTCGATTAGAACTTAGATGTGATGTGATTACCTGACTGTAATGTCTTAAAATGTTAATAACTAATTAAATTACAGGGCGTTCTATTTAAAATAAAGCTCATATTACATATTGAATGATCCAATAATTAACCTGTACATTCTGAACACCCTATAGTATAGAGATATGTTTAATATTTAATTATGGAAAACATTCATCTAATATCCAACTATTTAGTCGTAAGAGTAAAATTTGATATGATTTGTTGGATTAGAAGATATTGTTTTTTTTAATACTCCGTATTTTAAGAAAAGTCGATGTAACTCAGAACCGAACTCAGAACACTCTGTGTTTAGGTATAGGGAACCTTTATGAAAGTATACCTTACTTTTAAACGGCAATCAATTAATGTCATTAATGATCAGGGGTCAAGGGCGTTGTTTGCAAGGTTTCCTATATTGGCATTTTTTTAATGTTCGGTTATTTTAGGTAAGGTGTTCTGTAATTTTCTGTTGGGGTAGAACCCATTTCGTGGTTTGTTCGGATGCTGAAAATTAAAAAATAATGTACCAAATTGGATACTTCCTTCTGCGGGTTTGTTCGTAATTGCTACGAGAAGGTTTAGGAAAAAATAAAAGTCGGAAAATTATCAACAGGTTTGATTGTGAAATCTATTATATACAGGGTGAATCACCACCAACGGGACGGAGATTTATAACGAAACAGTAAAAGTTTTACAAGTTTTGTCATTTTAGTAGCTTGCAGGTTGATAAATTTTGCATTTTAAAATTATTTTTAAATATACAGTATGTCTCAAAAAAGTGTGGCGCATCAAAGTTATGTTTTTTATGGAACACCCTGTATTTTATTGCGTTTTTGATTAGCCGTAAAAATAAGGTATACTTTTTATAAAGGTTCCTTATACCTAAATAC
Organism: Abscondita cerata; assembly: GCA_030710515.1. Classification (NCBI taxonomy): domain Eukaryota; kingdom Metazoa; phylum Arthropoda; class Insecta; order Coleoptera; family Lampyridae; genus Abscondita; species Abscondita cerata. The sequence goes on along the minus strand of JALBCR010002424.1, from coordinate 360,351 downwards.
AGAGCTTTCAGAGTTACGTCGACTTTTCTTAAAATATGGAGTATTAAAAATTCAATATCTTCTAATCCAACAAATCATAACAAATTTACTCTTACGGCTAAATAGTTGGATATTAGATTAATGTATTCTATCATCAAATATTAAACATCTCTTTACAGGGTGTTCAGAATTATAATTGGAACATTCAATATGTAATATGAGCCTTATTTTAAATTGAACATCCTGTATTTTATTATTTCATGGTGTTAACGAAAAAGTCCTCTTTCGAATGATATAAGGGTGTCCTGTGCCTAAGTGTTACAGTTTTTACAAATTTACAATTTTTTTTTTTTTTTTTTTTTTTTTTTTTTTTTTTTTTTTTTTTTTTTTTTTTTTTTTTTTTTTTTTTTTTTTTTTTTTTTTTTTTTTTTTTTTTTTTTTTTTTTTTTTTTTTTTTTTTTTATTTTCCCTTAATATTTAATTATGGAATACATGAATCTAATAGCCAACTATTTAGACGTAAGAGTAAATTTGTTATGATGTGTTGGATTAGAAGATATTGAATTATTTTTAATACTCCATATTTTAAGAGAAGTCGACGTAACTCTGAACGCCTCTGTATTTAGGTAGGATGGAACCTCTTTATGTGGGTATAGGAAAGTATACCTTATATTTACGGGCAATCAAAAACGCAATAAAATACTGGGTGTTCCATAAGAAAACATAACATTGATGCGCCACACTTTTTTGGGGACATACTGTATATTTCACTGTATATCAACCTGCAAGCTACTAAAAAGACAAAACTTGTAAATCTTTTACTGTTTTGCTATAAATCTCCGTCCCGTTGGTGGTGATTTACCCTGTATATAAAAATGAATATGTGTTTGTTTGTCCTCGAACTCCTTCTAAACCGTTAGTCCGATTGGAATGAAATTTTACACATTTCCGCGAAATTTACCACTTTTTAGGCGTTTTTGGTTGCACATTTTTTTAAGGAGGTCGAAATGTATGGAGCGAAGGTAGCCAAAAGATGTACCTCTGCCACAAAAAAAATTTGCGATCGGACGCATACTTTCGGAGATTATGATTTTTTGAAAATTAGTGATGCTTTTTCGCTTCTCTTCGGGAGGATAACAGATAACTGCTAACAATTCTTTTATTTGGCGTAGCGAAGCGCGCCGGGACAGCTAGTAGTTTATATTTACAAGTTTGTGGTGGAGTCTCGGATGGAATCGTGAATGATCGAAATTAATTTAATTAAAAAATCTATTTTGGACAAAACGAAGTTTTTCGGGTCAGCTAGTCAACTTATATTAATCGATATTAATTGATTTTTTACAACTTTTTATGTTCCTGACTAGAAATTATGTATACAGTTGTCCCCGACGATTAAGACAAGTAATATATCAGAATTGGGCAGTAGTAGATAATTATAATTTTGGGGGTGTAAATTAGAACAAATGTTGCATCTTTTCTTGTTATTGTGTTACCCAATGAGGTATTTTTCAAATCTTCTAAATCTGTAGCCGAAAATTACAGGGGTTCAATTTGAATTTTTAACTTCCAATTCTTTAAGTACCTGTACTCTTTGAATTAATCACTTTAGACCCCAAGTGTGCTAGTTAGTTGGAATTGTTTTATCGGGAGAACACAGAAAGAATCAAATATACAGGTTGTCCCATTAATAATAATTTTGAATGCGACGTCACGTGACCAAAAACAAATACCTCATTGGCTAACACAATAACAAGAAAAAGATGCAACATTTGTTCTAATTTACACCCCCAAAATTATAATTATCTACTACTACCCAATTCGTGATATATTACTGTTTAATCGTAGAGGGACACCCTGTATACAATTAAAGGCCAATACTTCAAGATAAACTTTTTCCTAATGCCAACATAAAATAAATTCAGATTAGAACTGTTTTGCTGTATTTCAAAAATTGTAACTGTCAAAGTCCATTGGAATTGTACAAGCCAGTTTAAAGAAAACATTTCCGAACAATTTAATTATCATTACTACATCGTTCCTATTTCTCTGCAAGTTGTTGGGATTGCATATATAGTGAAAATAAACCGAAATACTGTTGGATGATGTAAACCGACACAGTTAACATTAACTAAGTAATTGGGAAAAAGATAACTCATTATCATGAATGTATTTTTGTCTAATAGGCACTAATAGGTATTGTACCTGCGACGTTTTGTTTTAAAATATCACTTGTGTATAATCACTTTATTTATTACTGTAATGGTAACAAACTCATTATGAGGCATTGGCGATCAGTTGATCATTTTGATTGATTGATTTAGCTCGAAACTATTTCCTATACTGTATTCTCTAAGAATAACAGTTCCGAAATTGTAATGTAAAATTGCGCCATAATACGCATTTAGCGTATTTGGCTTGGTTATGTTTTATAACGAGTGGTCGATTAAGGTTTGGGAATAATATTGAAACGTTCGTATTGAATACGTTTGTTTGATTGGATTGTTACATTTAGTTTGTATATTGTAGATAGAACTTGTTGCGCAGGCGCATCAATACCTATACATTTCATTTCCTTTGGCCTTAAGCAAAGTCTTCATCGACGAAATGTGTTGGTTACTGGGTGTTGCGTGTGTGTTCAAAATTATCTTCTCTTCTGTTACGGTAGGTTCACTCGTTCTCCCTCGCGATTCTGGTTTAGGCGTGTATGATTCTTTGCCTTGCATTTACATATTAAACGCTGTATTTTACATCAAAACTTATATTAATGTTTTTTCAAAAACTGGTGACAAACATTATGGTTTTCGATTTGGAAACACTGTTAATATCTCGGTTAATACTACCTATCATAAAATGGCTTTAAGAGGTAACAGCTCTTACATCCTTCCTATAAAGCTATTCAATCATTTACCGTGTAGACTAAGAAATCAAACGAAATTATTTTTTTTAAAATCATGTTCAAGATGTGTTTATAAAAAAAAGAAGTCTGACTTCTTTTAGTCTAGAATCTGGCATAGTCACAAGTTGATTACCTGACTTTCAGTTGTCTGCCTTGAACTTTCTTTTGTTTGTTTCAAGTTTCTCGCCCTGATGAAACCTCTTACGATAGGTTGGCAACTACGGTTACCTTTTCGACACAGTCCAATCCCGGAAGACGTTTTTGTTTCAATTGTGCTTACTGTAGTTACTTTTATATTCTTTGACTATTTCCCATATTTAAAAAAATAATAATTAATTTTATAATTAATAATTAAATTGTATATTCGTTTTTTTTTCTTCTTTCTTTTATTATTTGTCATGACTTTATATGAATATCTGTTGGTATGTTCTTCGACTTTTCCTGGATGCCATTGTTTTTCTAACTTTATTCAAACGTAAACATTATCATTTTGTTGAAATTTTTGTTTTGGTTGAACGTTTTCTGTTTCATATTTCGTGTTTTTGTATCATAAAGTTTCTTTCATATAAGGTTTCATGTTGTCTAAAACTGATTGTAACAGATGTACAAAAATAATTTCGTTTGGCTTTTGAAAGTCGTGTTATGAGGTGTGTTACGATAATTAAATAAAAAATTCCGTACCTTTGAATTTGTGTTTGGTTATCATTCTTGCTTGTATACATCCTGACTTTGAAAATTCGCACTAACCGTTCTACGGTGATGCAGTAATATGTTTGATGTTTTTCTTCGCACAATAATGATGAAATTCTTCAGAACTAAATTGTCGTTCGTTGTCAAAAACTATAATTCTTGGTAAGCCAAAGTACACTGGTACTTCTGGTAGTTGTTGTCTCTTACTTGGACAATCTCTACAGTTTTTTTATCTATTCTTTAATTTCAGTATTCAAATGCGGCCACCAAACGTAATATCTTGACAATGCTTTCATGACTACTATTCCTGGGGGTCCTTCGTGTAGTAAGTTTAGAGTACGTGTTTTTAAGATTGATAGTACGAGTATTCTTCCTTGCCACATTATAATCCCATTTTCGACAGAATTTCGTCACTTTTGTCACAGAATGTTTGTAATTCTTTTGTAACTGTGTAGCTCCATGAACGATTGTAAATTAATTGTCTTACGTTAGTCAACGTTTGTCTTTTGCGAAGTAATTCTTCTGGTACGTAAAGATCTTTGAGTTTTGTTCGTTTGTATCCAAACAAATGTTCCAAAGGTTTGTGATCTGTTAGTAATGTAGGTAAATCTGTTTCCTCGTTAATAGTGGTTGATTTTTTTAACAGCATAAAATATATCTAGTGCTTCTGTGTCAATTACAGAATATTGTTGTTCCGCATCGTTTAGTTTTTGAGAGGTAAATGCTACTGGTTGTTCTTCTCCCATTTCAGTCACATGGAATAAAATGGCCCTTAAATTAAAAAGGGTACTTAGTCTTTAACCTTTTCCCGTGTTTTCCTTTTTCCACTTGTATCGCAAGCGACATGGACAATGGTTTATCTTAATCATCGTACAGAATCAAGAATAGTTTGCGTTTAAAATTAGTTCTTTAACCGATTTAAATATCGTGTTTTCATTTTATTTTTTTTAATTCTACTTGATAATTGAAGCGGGTTTTCAACGCTCCAATATCGACTATTCTGTTATGACAGTTCGAACTCTATCAATGTTTTCTAGCGTTCTAACACTTCTTGCTGCTCTTTTATTTTTTTAATTTAATGTGGAGCCAGTTTCTTCAAACTTTGGTACCCATAACTTAATTGTATGAATAGACGGTACCAGACCCATGACACGGAATATTAAACCGATTGCGAAATAACCTTCTCACGGTTGTCGCGGAGTCACCATTTTTACGGTTTAACACAGAATGCACCATGAGCACCTGACCACTGTTCCATGTTTACTAAATGGCGTTAATCTGACAATTTATCATTAAATTCAGCACCCTCACCCAAACGTGAAATGATTAATAAAACTTTTAAATTTTCCCGCTTCACTGACGAACCCTGTATAATTCAGGGTGCGTTCTCCAAAAGAAACCTTTGAACGAACTTCGTATAAACTGAATATCAGAGAAACATTCAGACGTGTACAGTATTGGCGTAAGCAACGAATATTGCGAGGTTAGTACATGAGGATCATTATTTTTAAGAATTGTTTTGTGGGCGAAAGTCACACGTTACATCAATTAACAAACAACTATATTCTTTAGACTAGAATTCTCATATATCACTCTTAAGGCTGGGGATTATCATTTTGGCCTTCATTTTGTTGACGTTTATATCCAGTCATCAGTTAATCAAAAGCTTTACAGATATGACATCAATACATCTGTTGTTAGAGACTTGAGAAGCTTTTGCCGCACACAACATCATTACTTTTGAAAACAAAGAGTTCTCAAAAGTTGCCTCTAGGAACAGATTTAGAATACTCTTCTCATTCACCTGATTTCATGCAGCCTGATTTATAATTTACGATAATCTATTGATTTTTGTGCAGTCCTGGGTAGCATCTGAAGAGCCCTAACGGTTACTCTTAATGCTCAAAGCACATAAACGATATTTACAAATTCTCAACTTTAAAAATTTCTCTCTCGATGTTGAAAAATGTTTCAAGATTCTGTCCAGATGTTGGAAAATTTGTTCACATAGTGTATCGATGTATAGAAGTCTTTGAATTGCCTAAACGCCCATACCGATATGTACAGAATTCTCGGTTGCTTTTTAAATTTTTTTCCGGGAATATCAACTATCCTAAAAGTTCTAAGTAGAACGTCAATACTTCTAAAAGAAATTCTAACGGTAAAATGTCATATTCCTCAGGGTGTTCTCCAAATTTTTCTCAAAACTGAGATGTCAGCTTCACAGACCTTTTACTTTACTGTTTTTCATGCAGAGATTTTGATGATAATATGTTATTATGACTGTCGATTTTAATTTATGTGGTTCACCGTTATTATTTAATAAAGAGCAGTTTTTCAAAAATATATAAGGAGTGTTTAAATGAAAAAGTTGACTGGACAAGCCGTGGAATTGAATTGGTTTAATTATTTTTGCAGTTTAACAAAAAGTACAACAAAATAACGTGGTGACATGGGGGGACTCTGCATTAAAACGTGATATGAATATAATCTAAAATTTGAATTCTAACCTAATCTTTGGATCAGCTGACTACTTTGTTAAAAAATACCAGAAAAAACAACAAACAAACAAAACCTACTCAGCCCACTTTTTTATTTGAACGTAGTTTATATTTTTTAAGGATATTTTGTTTTTTGTTGCTTTAAAGAAAAGATGGTTTACTAATCTTGTACTTAATAGTCGCTTGCTATGGTTCTAATTTAAAATATCAAAATGTCTTCTTGTAAATCAACATATAGTAGACATAATAATAATTGCACACAGTTTCGTCACCACACTATACAGCTTTATACTGATCTTCTGGGGCACCATACATAACACTTACATCACAATACAATAATGAAAATGTACCATACGAATAAATAACATAAATAATCAAATATTGTGTTCAAAAGCTTTAAACAAGTGAGAAGAGGGGCATATTACGAAAATGGAGAGAGTATTTATTTGAACTACGCAGATAAGTATGTTTATAACAAACGTTTCCTTTTTACCCACGTGAAGTTAGCCATAAATTCAGCTCATAAAATTATTTTTTTGTAACGTTATGTAAATATTATCTATATTGACTTAAATGTTTATAACTACTAAAACAACAATTAATTAACACAAATAATTCATATTTTAACATTTGTTTATAAAAAAATTGTTTAAACAAATTTGCAAAGTACACTTACCCTTATCGAACTTTAAAGAGCTTCTTATAGTGTTGGCGTGATTAATTATTATGCAAGTTTAGTAATAAATAGTTTATATAATTATAAACAACATATCAAAGAATAAAAAAGCTAATATTTTTTAAAACGAAAATATTTGATCTCAAAGTGATGGTTCCGCGCTACATACTTAGTGGACGTTCGAAGGTGAATTTGAACGTCTTGGCATGGGTCATTTTTAGGCAAATTCAGCAATAAATAGTTTTTATGATTATAAACAACATATTAAAGAATAAAAATGCTAATATTTTTAAATCGTAAATATTTGATTTTAAAGTTATGGCTACGCGCGTCATTATAGTCCATGCGTAGAGTGTGTCCCAGCGTGAATCACAGGTTTTCTCTTCTGTGCTTTTCCTTCTATTATGTAATATTATCATTTTTATTCTTTGATATGTTGTTTATAATTATAAAACTTTTATTGCTGAATTTGTCTAAAAATTGATTCACGCCAATACATTCAAATTCACCCTCGAACCTACTCCCAAGTATGTCGCGCGTAGCCATAACTTTGAAATCAAATATTTTCGATTTAAAAAATGTCAACATTTTTATTCTTTGACATGTTGTTTATAATTATAAAAATTATTTATTGCTGAATTTGCCTAAAAATTGATCCACGGCAACACGTTCAAATTCACCCTCGAACGTAGCCGTAACTTTGGGATCAAATATTTTTGTTTTGAAAAGTATTTTTATTCTTTGATATGTTGTTTATAATTATAAAAACTATTTATTACTAAATTTGCATAATGATTAATCCACGCGAACACTATTAAAGGAGCTCTTCAAATTCAATTGGTATAAGTCAACTTTGCAAATTTGTTTAAACAATTTTTTAGCTTAGACGATTGTTAAAATAAATATTATTTGCATTGATTAATTGTTGTTTTAGTAGTTATAGACATTTAACTCAATATAGAGAATAATTACATAGCGTTACAGAAAAATTAATTTTTATTGCTGGATTTATGGCTTGACTTGACATGGGTTCCTTTTTACCTTGACCCGTAACCAATCCGCATTCAAATAGTACAGAAGGATAAGAAAAGATAACAATTTTCGAAAGTTTTTTTCTGTAATTATTTTTTATCCATTTACATACGAAATGTTGAAGTATTTGATTAAACACTAAAAGAAGTTGTACTACAAATCATTGATAGTTATTCGACAATCAGAACATTTTGAAGTTCACATTTAAACTAGTGAAATATCTAGTTTTTAAACCTTCAAGGAATATTTACACCTCTACTGTTGAAAATAGGGCAGTGATACTATCCGATGAACGGAAAACGTAAATTGAGTTTAATCTTTTTTGAAAATTTAAATTCAATTTACAAAATTATATTATAATGATGTCAATAATAAAGTTAATAAAAACATACTGCAGTCAGAATAGAACCCTGGTTAAGGAGCGCAAATATTACTAGGCAACAAATTAATCAATTCGTCCACGAAGGCTCCTTAATTATTGAAAATTCCTTAGTCGCTTATAATCATTATAAAAAATTACTTATTTTACTGATTTTGTTTGTAAAATACGTTTTGGATACTCATTATTATCACAAAAGTTTTTCTATTTTTTCTACCTAACAGTGTCAATTTTTGCCCTTAACATTCAATCAAAAATACGACGAAATAAATCAAAATATTTCAAAATATCAAACTACCATTTCAACACACGCTCACTATTTGTTCCTTTGATTTGAAATAATTAATCTTTTCCCTTCTGATTCTACCTAAAGATCTTGCGCAAAAAAATCTGGGTTGGATTTCGATTGCCATATTTTTTATTAAATAAAATTAATATGGATGCTATTATTAATACAATTTTATAAGTTGAGTTTAATATTTTTTTATAATGTTAAATTAACTTTATAAAGTTATATTATAATAATGTCAATAATAAAGTTAATACAAAAATACTAGTCAGAATCGAACCCTGCTTAGGAAGCAAATATTACTAAGCAACAAACTAACCAAGTGGTCCATGAATGCTGCTTAATAAATGAAAATTCATTAGGTTAATAAATAAACATTTATAAAAATAACTTTTTTTTTTAGTAAAATACGCCTTGGTACTCATTATTATAACATAAAATTTCAATTTTTTCTACCGAACATAATATTTGTAAAGTAAACTTTCGGGAATCACGTTAACATTTTTCTGCAAAATATCTTGACAAACCCAATAGAACTTTATCTCTAACAGGCGCGAGGTTGGGGAGGTGCAAAGGAGTTCTCTCTGGTGTGAATCCAAAAAACTGTATTATTTTCAGAAGAGCAACAAAAACGTACAAAGACCCTTTATTACATTTTTAGAAAAACGTTTCGATAATCGAAAAATGTTAAAATTTAGATCTATTTAGAAATTAACTAAAAACTTCTATGCCAGATTATTATTATAACATTCTGCCAAAATGTAATTTCAAAATGTTCTTCAAAATAAAAAAATTTATTTTTATTAACTCAACACTTCGGACACATGTTTATACAGACATTTGTCATTATTTCGCTCAGGAACACGCACGAAAATTATGACATCAGATTGAACCCTGTATTTTGTAAACAAAATGAAAAGAAAAATCGTTTTATACGATTGAAATTTATTCACATTTAATATGGTGATATACGTTATTTTTTATGGTTCAAATTATTTATTACCCTATGAATTAATTTGAGACATTTAAGTCTTCATGCAGCAAATAATTATCGTGACATTTTTCTTTTCAATACGTTTTTTCTTAAATTAAATCTAATTTTTCATTCGGTTGAGAACGTTTCAATTACACCGATCATATTTACTTCGAAGGCTTGATACAAATCTATATCATTTTAAACTATCCTCTAGCATGAAATTACTGTAATTATATGGTTTCTAATGTGATAATTAATTATAAAGACGACGTCTGAAAGATGAGATCAGGAAAGTTGTGTGACAGATTTAAAGTGGAAAATTTTAAATATGGTTTCGAATACAATGTATTTTAGTCAAAACCTCAATTTCAATGAACCGCATCTCGGATATTGTAGACTCTTTAAAACCTATACAGGGTGTTTAAAAATAAAGTAACCCTGTGTCATGGATACGTAGAAAAATGAAAAATAATTGCGGTTTGCTTACTAAACATTTTTCTACCAATCCTAGAGACGGGATCACCTTTTTTTGAAACACCCTGTATACTTTAGTTTTATATACAATAACATTAAAGAAAACTATACCGTGTACCCCACGGAAAAGTTGACATAGGCATTTACTACATTAAATGAAAAATTAACATATCTTTTTCTGGCACAATTCGAACACAATAATATATTATGTTGGATAGATAAAATAAAACAAATTGATGTGATAATAAAGAATATTTAAAGCGTATTTTACTAAAAAATCAGTAAAATAAGTTATTTTCTGTAAGATATTGTTTATTACCCGAATGTATTTTCATTTATTAAGCGGCCTTTGTGGACGAATTAGTTAATTTGTTGCCTAGGAATTTTTTGCGCTTACTAACTACTGTTCGATTCTGATTGCAGTACTTTTTTTATAAACTTTAGGATCATTATAATACAATTTTGTAAAGTGAATTTATAATTTTGAAAAAGATTAAACTCATTTTATAAAAATTGTATATCAGTGTCATTGATGGTCAATGGTAGGTTAGACGTTTATGAAAAACGGGGCATAGGAGTAATCTGAAAATTTGGCTATTGCCATAAATAAACACGATCTATCTTTCTAAAATATTTTCATTTTGGCGGTGTTGCCGCTTCTACTCAACAGTAGTAACAACTTGTTAATTTTAAATGAAACACTCTATATATTATTCAATTTTTAGAATTGCAATTTCTTACTGATAATTTTTTTTGAATAGTTTCCTATACCCGTTTCCATAAACGTCTAACCTACCATCGACCATCAATGACCCTGTATAATTACATCAATAATAATTTTATTAATAAACAAAAATTAGGACTATCGGTATCGAACCCAAATTTTTTCGCGTAAATCATTATAAAAACTTCTTTTTTATTAAAATACGCTTTAAATACTTACATTACCACATCAGGGTGTCTGACCAAAATTTTACATTAAAATTCAGAAATATTTCACTCATTTCTCATTTCAATGCCTGTCACGTCCCTTCAATTCCCTTCATTTCCCCCTCATTTCCATTCATTTCCCCTCATTTCCCTTCATTTCCTTTTATTACCCTTTCATTTCCTTTTTAATTCCCTACATTTTTTCTAATTTTATCCATTTTCTCGTATATATATATAGAGTGTCCACTTAAGTTGGTTCCATATGGGAAACTTTGTCTTTCGAAAATAATAATATTCAGCCGAAATTTTACATCTATAGGTAATACCTCGAGTAATAAAAGTTCGATGGGAGTGTTTTTACCAATGCACTTTTAATTCGATTTTGCAATTCCTACGTGCAAGACAACATTTTCTGATATACCTACATCTTAATAATTGTTGCTAAGAATAGTTCTTGGAACTTATTTCAACAAGTACGAACAGTACGGTTTCAAGTCGGTTTCAAGCTATTTAATTTTTAATAATCTCGAGTTACGGCATTTAAAAAATAACTCAATATACATAATGTATATAGATTTCAAATATTTTTAATGGCGAAAACTAAAATAAAAAAATAACAAAAATTAACAAAAGAATATCCTTTAAACAATACATAAAATACAATAAAACAAAACACACTCTCTTACAAAAATATCCTCATAATCCATAGTTAGAGAAAATAAGAGATGAAATATTAGCCAAAATTAAAGAAAAATTATGTCCTTATAATAAGTACCTAACTCGGTACCTAACAAGTTCCAAATTTGCTTTCTTTTTAAATTTTTTGTTTATACATATCAGATAATTTCTTTTTAACGTAAAAGGCCCCGTCCCCTGAAGTTGAACAGGGCAATGAAAAAGATATTGTTTTCAACTATTTGGAATTCAGGGGTTCTTGGGCTTTAAAAATTTGATAGAATAATTCATGGAATAATTATCACTAGTTTGGAAACAACCCTGTAATAAAAAAAAAATATAGTTCAACATCATGCTCATTTTCACAGAAATTTTCTGTGTCAGTTGAGTCGTCCAGTTGTAAATATTCATCTTCTTCATCGGACACAAGAACTATCATTAGTCATAGACGAGGTTATAGATTTTTTTATTTGTTTTTTTTTGTGCTGCTTTACTTACAATCCCCATCAATCCCCTGCCATTTCACATGTAATCTTTTTAATCTATCATTACTTATTTTGCCTTTACCTTCGTCCAACATCCAAATAAATGAAAATTTTTTTAGTATCGTGGTGCGCTTATCAGGATGTTCGACTTTCAACTATGGACAATTCACAGTTAAATTTATTTTTGAAGATAAAAAATCTCTCAAATCCAATTCTTTTTAAATTTTATTTTCTTCGTTATTTTTCTCGTTATTTTCCAAGTCTATATCCAGTTACAAAAAATCTGTAACATGTTTGTCCTCATCGTAGTAACTAATTGTCTCATCATCATGTAATTCTTCGTCGTCTTCCAAATTGTCTTCATTGGTGTCCGTCTCGACATGACTTAAGGCATCGACATTCAACCCAATCTCATTTTTTTAATACTGATGTCATTCCAACTTCTTTTGCATCATTTATTGCGTCACCTAGAGCGTCTCTGATAACAAGTTCTATATGTAATTCATTTACTTACAGTACTTCATGAAAGTTCATTTTTCCCTTTTTTTTCTTCTCGTGGAAACACAAAATTTGTTTTCAAGTTATTGACTATGTTATTCACAAATGCTATTCTTTCTATTTTGTCTATAAATTGTTTTATCGAGAAATTATTACTGTTAAATTTGTTGTTGTTAAAGACCCTGCAGCCCTAAATAAACTCTCGCATGGTTGACTATTCATTGGCCAAATGCAAAGCATTTTAGGATCAAGAGTTTGAAATATTTTTATTATTTGAGGTCACAAAATTATTTTGAGTATTTTGCACAGAATATTTACTGTTGGTTACAATCTACATTCTCCACAATCTCAACAAAAATACGCAATACCATATTTTATATGTTTTTAAATCGGTGTTTTATCAATTAATGAAGTTACAATATACTGCATTATTTTTTGATACAAAACAGTTCCTTTACTGCTATCTACTTTGTGCAATAGGTTTAGTACTTTTCTTTGGCACATTTTATGTAATTCATTTTGTCCTCCGAAATCAGGTCAGATTTGGTTAATAAATGTTGCCCTTTATCAACCAAGTTGATTAGCTGATATAGGTGATCTGCGTTTACATAGTAGGTAATCCTCCATAGGTAATATAATGTTTTTTTTTTCAGAATTCGCGTTTTCATCTTAGTTATAATAGCATACAACAATAATCTAAGGAAGTAGAAAAATAGAATATATATATACAGGGTGTCCCGACGATTAAGACAAGTAATATATCAGAATTGGGCAGTAGTAGATAATTATAATTTTGGGGGTGTAAATTAGAACAAATGTTGCATCTTTTCTTGTTATTGTGTTACCCAATGAGGTATTTGTTTTTGGTCACGTGACGTCGCATTCAAAATTATTAATGGGACAACCTGTATATTTGTGCCTTTCTGTATTCCTCCCGATAAAACAATTCCAACTAACTAGCATACTTGGGGTCTAAAGTGATTAATTCAAGAGCTACAGGTACTTAAAAGGATTGGAAGTTAAAAATTCAAATTGAATCCCTGTAATTTTCGGCTACAGATTTAGAAGATTTGAAAAAATACCTCATTGGGTAACACAATAACAAGAAAATATGCAACATTTGTTCTAATTTACACCCCCAAAATTATAATTATCTACTACTGCCCAATTCTGATATATTACTTGTCTTAATCGTCGTGGGACACCATGTATATATAATGTGCCACTACGCACATATTATGTAAAATACTATTTACGATTTTTATTTTGGTGGTTGCTGACTTATCATTATTATCAAGAATATGATAATTATTACAATAAAGGTTTTTGTATTTATTATTTTTTCGTTTTCTTCTTATAGATATAATTTGTTAGTCTAAGCAGTTAATTTTATAAATAACATAGATTTTGTCTAATATCGTGATATGTTATGACACAGTGGAACAACAAATCTCTGGCTACAATGCTTTTATAGTCTTCTATAGAGTTAGAAACAATTATTTTTTTTTAACAAAACATTTGATAAGAATTGCGTGCAGTTATTTGCATTAATTTGTATTTTGTATTACAACGTTGTTATTTTCAGCACCTGTAGTAATAGAAAACAATATCGAAGATGTTCATAAAGATGACGATATGTACAGTCCATCTACGGTTGAGTCGATACCGCATCCAGAAGAAAGCGAAGAGAACGATGTTATTATGACAGATTTCTCGGAAACAAATGAATCGGTCGTGTTAATAAATGACACTTTAAAAATAAAACTAGACACTGAAAGTGTATTAGAAAGTAATCAATTAACGGAACAAGAATTTAAACATCCAGAATTTAAAATTGAAAAATCTGAACTGTTAAGGCCAGTCGAACCTGAAGACGTATCCGAATTATCGCACCAAGGAGAAAGCGATGAACTAGAAGAGGACGAAGAAGAAGAGGAGGAAGAAGTTGATGAGGAAGAGGACGAAGAAGAAGACGAAGTGCAGTTAGATGAATCAATATTAGATTCTAGCGACACCTTGAACTTGGAAAAACGGTTTCGGAAGTATTAAAAGTTCCAAGTCAATCAAAAATAGAGGTCAAACAAGAACTTCAGCCAAAATTAGAAGATGAACCTGAACCTGAACCTGAACCTGAACCTGAACCTGAACCCGAACCTGAATCTGAACAACCAGATTATTTGGATACAGATTCTACAAAGTTGGAAAATGCATTCCAGGTTTTACCGAATTCGTTGATTTTACAACAGGAATCGATCATATTGGAAAAGTCGCCTTGCACGGAAAATTGTGGCAACGATGTTTGTATGGAGGATTCCGCTGAAAAATTAGAAGCAAGTGTCGAAGAATCTGACCTGGTTCGAGGTATAACGGAAGATGAGGCGAATGAAGATAGATTTATCGATGCAGAGAATTACGTTCTCGAATCCGGACAAATAGAAGTTGAAGCGCAAGATAAGTTAAGTAAAGGCAACGATGTGACCGATCTGCACACTGCTATTTTTGCAACAACTAGAGGTGAGTTGCTTTTTTTTCACTTGACATTCTTGCAATTATTAAAATAAGGGTAATTTGAAACAGTAATCTTTGATTAATTTTAATAATGGTAAAATTACATGCTTAAAACATCACCTTTATAATGCATTACAATATAATGAGCTGTTTGTTATTTTAAACATCGATAAGGTTGGTATTTCATTTATAAACAATATGTGTTATTAGAATTAAATGTACAATTGTCTTCGTTCCTTTTCAGAAGACTGTTGGAGCGTGGTGGGTTCGAATACCGAAAAATTACTTGAGGTTCCTTTGCACGCGTTAGATTCGGTTCCTGCCGGTATGGTGGGTGTTGGTAATTCATCATCGGAACACGTTGAAGTTATACCGATGCAAGAAGAATTAGAAGTTCGATTAGAACAAGGTACATTTCCTGTCCCGAACGATTGGGCTTATGACGTTAAAATGGATCCTGAGGTGGTTGCCGCTACTCTGGGCACGACGCAAGCAACAATCAACGCAACCGAGAATTCGGACAGCGGCTTCGCCGGCAATCAAGTCAAGTTGGAGTTAGAAGTCACGCTGACACCCGAAATACCAAGTACCGATAGTTTAGTAACAAGTTCGGCCAGCAGCACGTCAAGTTCGACTGTGACATCAACCTTAAGCAAAGCTGTGACGACAATTATACCACCAACTACTATTGTATGCTTACCGTCGGTTGTTACCACAGCTTCGATGCCCAATCAAACGATTTCGAGTCCTGCTACTCAACCCAACTTACCTAGACCAGGAATGGCCCAAAGTTCGAGTGCAATACCTTACATGCAGTTAAGTACTAGTCAACCTATACGAGCTGTTACAACTCACACCAAAGTTAAAAATAACAACAAACAAGGTTCCGCAAACAATAGAAATCGAAGTAATAACAAACCTCCACCCGGTGCTGTTAATCTAGAACGTAGTTACCAAATTTGCCAGGCTGTGATACAAAACAGCCCTAATAGAGATCAGCTAAGATGTCAACTAAAACCTCCACCCTCGCTACTTGCAGCTACCGCCATTAACAATGCCAAAAAATTGGAAATGAATAGGCCGCAACAATTTGCCAACGTAAATTCGTCTAGAAATACAAACAAAACGTTTACGCCTCCTTTGCCAGCTTCCGGTGTTTATCAAATGGTACCTGGTAATAATGGTATTAAAACCGTTACTCAAAAAGCTAGAGTGGCTTATCATCAACAGCGACAACCAAGCCCGCCTGTTGTTGTTAGGCATGTGTTTACTTCTGGTCAAGGAATTCCAGTTACGATGGCTGTGCTTCCTCAGGCACAAGCGTTTAGTCCTGAAGTGAGTGAGTACTTGACATTTGTTAATGGTAGAGATTTTTTTTTTATTTGCCTTTTTTTGGCGCAGAGTTGTTTCAGTAGAATTATGTGAACCAACCGTAATTTATGTCAATGAATGTAAATAATTGGGATATGATTTACAATGCGTATTCTCTGATCATATATTAAGGAGGAATTGAATTGCAGTCTAGTTCCTCTAGTGATCACTTATTTTTATTAAACAACTCTTGCATTTGATGTGTTTATTTCTGAAAATAGTATCCACTTAGTGTATAAACGTAATGAGAGCTGGGGCAAGTGCTCTGTCGACGTGTATATAGTGGAGTGCGCTCTAGCGATCTGTTCAGTAGATGCAATCGTAGTAATATTCAATGTTCAAACTCATAATCCAATCAATATACACAAAATTTTCTCAAAATCTAGAAAGAATCAGAAGTTAATGAAATTTGGAATTTAGACAGGGTGTGTCTCGACGATAGAATGTTAGACGAATAATGAGAACGAAAAAACCGATTCAGCTGAAAACTTGTAACTTTATACAAATGGACATGGTCCATTTTCTTTTCATGGCGGTGTCACTTCCGGTTATAGCGGAAGGTACCTATCTCTTGCCATTAATAAGAAAAAAAAATTTTCAGGCGTTAGCAACGAAAATTTGAATATACTGAAAAAATAATATTTCAAGAAACATAAAGAGCAGATAAGCCTAAGCGGTTAGGCATGATATTGGAGTATGTTTTCAGTATTCGACATTTTTGTAATTTATTTCTAGAGGAGGTCCAGGAGTATCGGTAGTTAAGGAAACTAAAATTGTCAAATTTCGTTCTCATTCTTCGTCTAACATCGTCGAGACACACCCTGTATAGTTGAACTGTAGTATTATTAATGAAGCAAACTTTCTCTACGCAAAGTGACATGTGGTTACCTGTGCACACCTGTATTTACCAAAGTTTTTATTTTTTAAATATAACTTTAAAAATTAAAATAACTTTTATTTAAAATTTTGTTTTTAAATCATTTGTTGCAGAGGCGAATTTTTTAATAGATCTAACTGTACAGGTGCAGTGTAGGTCCTTTTTTGCACGAACGTTATTTTAACGAAACTCTTTAAAAATAAAGATAGAGAAAAGCTGTAAAAATATTTGTATGGGCGCCAGTTACATCCGAAAAATGCCACTGTATACATACAAATGAGGTCTTTTTTTATCGATTAAATCAATCTGGAAAGTACATTAGTGCTTTTAAACTCAAAAATTTTCCGTTTTTTAAAGGTTGATATTTTTTCGCTATTGCTAACAAGACCGTTTTAGTTTTAATAAGATGAAAAAGTAGGTAAACCAACAGAAAAACACCAAAAACTGCACCAAAACTTTACAGCTTAGCTGTTGAAACACGTGTCCGAGTAAAGTTTTTTGGTGCAGTTTTTGGTGTTTTTCTGTTGGTTAATTAGACGCTGCAGTTGGTGTTCCTTTCCTTTGAAAAAGTAGGTATTCGAAAAAAAAAGAAATAGTAATTTTATTAATTATTAAAATAATTATGAATAAACATTTGTAGAAATAACATAAACGTACAAAGCCTAATTTTAGCTTTGAAAATTTAGGATTTCTATAGTAAATAATGAATGAGTGAAATATCAAGAGAACTCTAAGGTGTTGCGCATGCGAAGTAGTCAAAAAACACTTTTTTCAAAATGGGCTGTATTTTTGTTTGAAATTGAGATATTAAAAAAAATTTTAAATTAAAGTTGTAGGTAAGATCTTAAACTACAACTTTTGTTTGAACCATTTTTTCATATTTAAAGAACTCTTAAGTCGACTTTTAATTTAAACAGGTAAAAATTGTAAAAATTTGTAATTTTTTTAAATCACTCGGAGAAAGTTTTTTAATCTAATAGAATACGTTTTTAACTATTTAATTTCAGAATTTTACCGATTCCTTAATTGGATTAAACCCAAATGTGTAACAATGATTGGGCTATCATTCCATTGTAAGTTTCTAACTCAAACAATGAAAACTGCAAAAAAAAAATGTTGCTTGAAAGTTTCCCCGCACTTTCACGGAATTTTGTGATTTTTCTTTTACAACTATAAAGTAGAGCTTAAAAAATACATTCTTCAAAGTTCCTGTTTGGCATTAAAATTTAATAACTTTGAAAGAAGAGTAAAACAAATTTTGAATAAATTGAATTCGATTAGTTGCTTCGAATTTCTTCTTGTTAGCGAAAAGTTAGGAAGAAATTCCAAACAACGATCTATATCGATTGAATATCTGGGTATATACTTTCCTCAGCTGCTGACTTTATATATTTTGTGGATATTATACTGTAGTGTAAAACTGTAGTACTCGTACCATTAGCAAATTGGTGTACACTTATTCAATGTGCTATATTGTAAACAGTAACTATTTTGGGGTAACAGGTGGTTGAAGGCCAAAATCAAGTAGGACAACTCGGGCAGTACATCTTAGTTCAACGTGCAGGGATAACCGAACACCAAAGTGTGCCTCGTTCGTCGAGTGCTCCCCCACCAACTCAGCAACAAATTGCTGGTCCTATAAACACAATAGGAACGTCTCACGTGTTGTCAGTTGGAGCGCGGGGGCGTCCCGCAAGTGTCGAAATGGAACATCCAACATTACAACATCCCCCACCTCCTCCACCACCACCAGCGGACTTTTTTATTCAGTGCCCCAATCCTGGTACGCAAGCTGTTACGAGACGACAACGTTTACCACAAGGAGTTGTGTACGGCGATGTTAGTATTGAGAATCAATTACCTAATTATACAATCATCGGCGAAAATGTTATGATCGACCATCCTGGCGCTTCGATGCAATCTCAAATGATTTTTACTCAAAAAGGGACTCATATTAAAGCAATTGCGAATAATATTCCTCCACCTGGTAGTGATTCTTCGTGCCCTTGCAATTTAAAGGCAATGGTTATGTGTAAAAAGTGTGGCGCATTTTGTCACGACGATTGTATAGGACCTAATAAGTTGTGTCGTACTTGCTTGATACGATAGGTTTGTAGCTAAATATCTATAATCTACAAATTGGTAAATTGTGTGCAGTGCTGTATTTATTATCGTGAGCGTTCTTATGGTCTAGCCTTCCTATACAATGTTTTTACAATTGTCCTTTTTTAATAATTGTATTATTTTAAATAGATTAAATATTTTAATTTTTATTTTGTGGCAGTATCTAACGCATCACATTTAATTCCCAGTGATTGTTTACATTGTGATAATGTGGCAGCTTGGAAATAGCTGCACTATAATTTGTTGTCGAACGTCATTGTGCACAATTTACTAACAAATATTTTTAGAATCTGTAGATGTAAAATTGAAAAGACTTTATTTCTAGTAATTAATTGTTATATACCTTCGTGGTACTCAGTTTTGATGACAGCATGCATACTTTTAACCTTTAGGATTTACAACTTTTAAATCTCGAATACTCAATTATTTATTTTTTCATTTTTTACGCTTTTTTTCTTCTTATACTTCTTCTGATATTGAATGCCGAGTCTTCCATCAAACTTACGACATATTTTGGATCTCGTTTGAATTTTAGCTTTAATGTACTTAATATTTAATTTAAATTTATTTATTAAAATTCTCGCAAAAATTGCATGTTTAAAAACTACCTCACTATATTGGCGACGAATTTTGTTTCTTTTTTTAGGAAATTGTGCAATATCATGTGTTAGTTTCGTCTTGACTTGTATGTACAGCATCACTCTCGGTCACATCATTTACGTCATACATGCAGAATTAAGTATTAAGCTTCGCCTGACTTGACGCTTTGCATAGGTAATAGTCGAGTGTTGCATAAACTCAGTGGATTTAGAAATGTACAATTATTTTCATAGAATTAAAAAAAATTCTGTATAAATTTTATATTTATAAACTTTTCATTTCTTTCTTAAATAAGCTATGTGTACATACTGTAGTATGAATTTATATATGCTTTAAATCTGAATACACCATTAAATAAAATTTTTAACTTTTTTCGAAAACTCGGTATCGGTCAAGTTCTTTTTCTGATATGAATATTGTGTCCGCTCTATTCCTTGCTTTTTAACGCTTTATTTTATATATCTGGTAATTTTACATTTACAACGGAATTTTTAGACATGTACTATTTTCTTTAGTTTCAGTTTTAATACGTAATTTTAAGCTTGTATTTTTTAAAGCCGAGTACCCAAACTTTTGATTGTTTAATATCTTAATTTAAGTTTTAATAACGGTGCACGTGACGTAACGATGTTGTTTGGACGCTGTAGAAACTAGTGAATAATGTATGAATTTACTGCTTGGGTTCGATGACGTTAGACTCTGTCTTCAGCTGGTTGCTTATTATGACGACAAACTCAATTACAGATGCAGTAAAAACCACGAGAAAGATTATGGAAGGAATACGGTTAAAGGTCATTTTTTTAGTACTCAAATTACGCTATCAAACCTGAATGGGCTCAGCCTCGATGGAAGTTGATTTTTTTTAATTCTAAAGTGGACTGTAAGCATCCCTGGCGTGCGGTTAGTGGTGATCCAGACGGAATCTTCATTTTTTAAACGAAACAAACGCCTCAACCATGCAAAAAAAAAACATTTAATTTTTATAAAATGCACTTAATAACTAACAAAGGGGCGCGTTTACTTCTTACATCCTACTTGGGTGAAGCGCGCTTGAAGAGTGTTAAACATAGATAAACAAACTTTCTTCGTTTATAGATAGCCTACTCTATCTTACAAAAGTGGTGCACAATTTCCCGAGACCCATCTACGTTAGAACCTGTAACTAATAGGTCGACTATCAACAGGTATCTGTAAAAATGTATCTCCGATAATCGCGGGGTTTTTAAAATTTGCTTCATTAGCTCAATCCGTACACCATAAAGTAATTTATTAAATTTATATTAAATCAATTGTTTAGAGTAAATCCGTGAAATTTACATAATATATATATATATATATATAAATATATATAATATAAAAAGAAAATTGTAAGCAACATTTATTTTGTTAAATCATGTACATAACAGCAACATTTTCTATTAATAGTAAAAAATAAAATAAAAATAAATGTTTAAAAACAAATTTATAATCATTGTGATGATCCTATATTTTCTAATAACATTTATAAAATTTTTGAAGATCCTTATAAAGTTTATATCACTTCAACATGTAATTGTTTAGATCCAGATTAAAAGTCTTTAATTTATTTTAACACTAGCATGCAATAGATTTTTATTACTATAAATAATATACTAGAAGTTTAGAACTTAATGTACTTTTTACCTAATCAAATTATGCATTAACACTACAACTTAACAACTATAATCAATGTTTTGAAAATTTTCGTTTCGATTGGAATTTTTGAAAGCTAAAGTTTTAATACAGTCATTTTTCGCCTGTCGTAAATCTTTACCTTTCAATATTTTATTAAGTTCCTTCAATATAAGTTAATAAGACTATATTTACACTATAACTAATAAAAAAATCATATTATCTTGGTGAACTTCACAAAATAATGGTGCAATCTGTGCAGAATAATTATCTTTAATTAAATTATTTAGCTTCAATTTTAAATCGTAAGAAATTATTATTTTTGGTAAAGCAGAAACTATTGCAATTGTTATAACTTCAAAAATTTGAATAAAATGTGGGGATGGTTCCGTTAACAAACCACTGCCATAATTTTTTTTGTATTAATCTATTTCGTAATAACTTTTGAGAAGTAGTTAAATTGTTCTTGCATGAAATGCAACGAATTACTCGTAAAAGTTTTTTGCAACATATCCAGCGACATAAGCAGAAGCACAATCCCCAAGAAAAGTAGATGTACCTTCAACTGATTGTGGAGCATTAATTGGATGTAAAACTTGTGGTGCGACAAACACTTCATGTACTTGTTTTTCAATAAACTGTTTGAAGTTGTCTAAAACTCCCTCGTTCACATCGGGTTCACAATTAGATCCTACAGCACGCGGTGACACTAAATTATTAAGCAACAAAGTTTTATTTGATCGTATAAAATTTGAACAAGTAGGATTGGTGTTTCTCACTCCATGGCTACGTATACATGAGAAATAGTTTTCCACCGGATCTTGATTAAAACATCTAGGGGTAATGTATTTAAATCCCTTAGATAATAAAGTATTACACACGTATACTAAGCCACGAAGTGAAAATATCCAATTTTTTAAAGAAGGAGCTATAAATTTTGATGAAGAGTGTGACGATCTAAAGTACATTGAAGATAATATTGAAAACAAGAATTCCAAAATAGTATGTGATTCGAGTCTTTTTTACTGCGCTCGAAGTTCCTTCCCTATCTCTGGTCTAATTGTAGAACCGTTGACACTGTCAAACAGTTTATCAAAAACAAAACAATTCAGATGTATCGACTGCTTTGGGATCTAAATATTTCTCATCATCTGCAGATAGTGAGCAACTATACGAAGCTAATAAGTTCATAGTAACTGCCACAGTTCGGCTAAATACTTGGGTACAATTTTTTACCCGCATTTTTTAATTTTTCAGGTAGTACGTGCTCATCCGTTAGTTTATAAGCAGAACTAAACAAACCTCTACTTTTATCAATTTCGTATAGCCGCAATAGATGTGACCAAGAAGCTACCCTTTCTTTGCCATCGCCTAAACAAAAATGCAAATTTTTTGTTATTAAATTGTTTCGTATACCTTTCATTAAATGGGGAAAGTCGTACAAATGAACAATTTCTACTCCATCTATAAGGTAACCCGCATACCTATTTTCAATTTTGTTTTTTATGCAATATGCATTTGTATCATTTATTAATGAATTGATAGCAGCTCGATTAGTAGCTCCTTGATCACAAATACTGGCCACTATCTGCAGACCAGTAGAACGCACTTGCTGAACCACGTTCTTTAATATTCTGATCAAATCAGCAGTAGATGTAGTTCCTTCACAAAAATAGAAAGCAATAGGCTGCTTCCATTTTTTGTGAACGCCTTTGATCATAAATACTAAAGCATGATCTGCAAATGCGAGTCGTCGATTCGATCCACCTAAATCGACAAAGCCGTCAATACAGTCAAGTTTTATATTGTATTCCAATCCACATTGTAATGAAATTTCATCGAACATCAAAACACAATATTTGTCTAAATTATTTAATTTTGACACGGTGGTCTTTAAATGAACAAAAATATGTTCATTTATTCCACAGCCAAAAGAAACGTTTGATAGTAAGCTGTTTAGAATTTTCTAGATGGTAAACTAAATAATTTAGACAAAATCGATACCCTTTACCACTCTGTTTATATAAAGATAAAGCAAAAATTTTATCGTCCAGGGTAAATCTTCTACCCCGAGGTTTGTGCTTTTGGGTACGTTGTTGACATAGAAAAAATTTAGTGTAACATCATTAACGTTATTTAAAGAATTTAAATTTGGCAGTGATTGTTTTATAAATTGTAATTTTTTCGAGCACATAATCTCTTACGATTTAATTTTGAAGCTAATCGGCTTAATTTTACAGCTTCTTTGTAAAAAGCTTTAGCTTTTGGAGACAAGTCAGTTTGTCGAGAAACGCCACCAACATTAATTAATTTCATTTTCTTACCAGAAGTCAGTTTAGTGTCCTGCCTGAGTGGTGATGTGGATTGCAGGGGCTTACATGAACTGAAGCTCCTAATTCTATAAGAACAGACATAAAAATTACACACAAGAAAAGAAATTGGATGTTTTTAAGAAACTCACCATTAAATCCTACATCACTAGAAATAGCTTTCACAAAAGAAGGACCTGGATCTATAAAATCAATTTTCAAACATGAATTTTTGCTAATTAAATAAAATAAATTTACCCGACACATTTTCATGTTCAACCCACAATCTTTTTCCAAGAATAGATTGTTCTCTATACTTTTGGGTGGATGCAACGACCTATGCAACAGCCAGTCTGGACTTGCAGTGGATGTCGAAGGCTCTGCAGAATCCAATGTGTCCATCATTTCTAAAAAAGAAAAACAACATTAATTATTAATAATAAAATATTATGCATTGTTATACATACTTTTAGTTTCTCTGGTGTCTTTTGTACCTTCAATGTCCTATCAACGTAAAAAAAATTTTCAATATTTGGTTCCCCTTGAAAACCTAATTTAGAGATTTCATTTACATTAAATAAGTGAATACGTTAACTATTAAATAAATATTTACCTGGTAAGTTGATTGTCGGGAGAGAGTTTCGGATTAATTTGTGATTTGGGCCAACACAGACGTTCGCAAAATGACTCTCACATATTGTACGTCTACTTATTATATGCTCTTCCGCAATGTTATTCAAAATGTCACTATGAATACGTTGCAGCCAAATATTGCGAACATCTGTGTTTCTGGGGATACAATGTCTAACACTTATGATATCTTTACAACCGGGAACAAAACACTTGCGCAAACTCATGGTCAAGAAAACTAATATGAATAGATTTTCAATACTTTATTTACTTGTTAACACCGATAGTTGTAACAAAACTGATTCATACATCACAACTACTAAATATTATATACCTAACTAGTAAACATTTTAGGGGCGCATAAAAATAAAATTTATGTTTGTATTCTCATTAAAAAAAATGTAATACATTTTATGAAGCTATACATTTTGTGTTTGGGTTTTTAAAACAGATTGTTTACTCACCACGTTTATATAAAAAATCCAACAAAAACGTTTCAAAACACTTAAATTACTACGAACCCTTAGATTTATATGAACAACAAACTTAAATGCGATTCTTTTTAATTTTTTAAAATCATCCAATGCATTTTTGGTTCATAATTTGTCGTATTTTCATTGAGTGCAGGTGTTTCTTCAAAACAGAATGCCATTTTCTTTCAAAGTTTGTAAACAAAAATCCAATAAACCACAAGAAAATCACAGCAAAAAGTAGATTTATTACGAACATAACCTTAAGCGCGCTTCGATTCTCTGAAACTTTTTAAATACTAATTAGTTTGGGTTCAGAGTATATCGTAAATTTGTGAAAATGAACACGAAATTAGGTTCAACATAATTGAACTTTTCAAAACTACCCTCTATATGTCATAAACGTTTTCTACAAAAAAATGTCGATTTATTATGATTTTACTGCACATCGAGAAAGAATAAGCTATATGTATCAGCTGGTTTATATCAGGCTATTTTTGTCAGTTTTTTCTACTGTGCTGCCATCCAACCGCGAACCAGTAATACAAGATTTAGTGACAACTATTTGTATTAGAGTGCACATCCCCTGGTAAGTTAAATACACCCGGGGAATTTCTCCGCCACTCCCCTAAATTTTTTGGGCGATTTAATTTACAGGGTACTTCTAGGAAAATACCCTTTTCTTTTTAATTTTTTTTTTTTTAAAAATAAAAATTAACTTTATACCGGAAGTAAACAGATAAAGCTTACATATCTATATACTGGAAACTACTGATACGATTTTATAAAAATTTGCATAGAGAAGTGGAAAAAATTAATATGCAAAATATTTTGACAGACGTGCCCTGGTTATACCGGAATAAACAGTAACTTTGTTATTTTAAATAGAACGCCCGGTATATTATTCACTTTTCGGATTCTACGTTCAATTTTAATGTCACTTTGTGCAGAATACTCTATACCTAAAAGTTATACTTATCGAGATATTCATTTTTTAATGGAAAATTGACAGGTGCAGACCTAATTATTGAAAATTCTGTGTGAACATCCCTAACACCAATGATCTGATCGGGTTAATTACTAGGAAGATCGAGGTAATTGGTGACAAGTTGAAAACTGCTTTTTTATTATACAGGGTTCTTAAAAAGTGATGAAAAGTTCAACTTCAGAAATGTCAAATATCTTCATTTTTAAAATGAAACTACCATATTTTTATTCATTCATGTAATTCTACGGGAAAAAAACAAGGGAGTTTATGTTCACTTCCCTATAACCAAACTTAAACGTTTTTGAGATATTAACATGTATTTAAAAATTTTAATTATTTCTGCCGTATTGTTGCTTAATAAGTAGGCCGTGTTATTTATATTATTTTAGCAGTTTGGTTGTTTTCAAGCAAAGGTTAAGAAAGCGAAGCTTGTTGTTGATAATAATGACAATGAAATTAATATTCTTGGATACTATGCTGCTTATCCCGAAGCGTCATTACGTTGTGGTGCCAGAGATTTAGGTGTACCAATGATATGTATCCAACGAAATTAAAAAAAAAATGTTTCATCCCTATTCTTTTAACTTAGTTCAAAGTTTAAAAAGAAACAGACTATAATAAGCGAATAGAGTTTGCAGAATTTGTGTTGATAAAATGTCAAGAAGATAATGAATATTTGAAGAATATTATATGGTGTGACGAATCAAAATTTACAAAAAACGGAATGTTTAACAGGCACAATTCGCATTACTGGAGCAAAGAAAATCAACACTTAACAAGAGTACGTGGTTTTCAAGAGCGATGGGACTTTAATGTCTTTTGTGCGATCAGAGATAACCAGGTTGTAGCTCTCAACTTCTATGATGGGAACTTAAATGGTTAGGAACTGTGGTAACATAATTTTTTATTTTCTATAAGCTACTTTTATAGGTCAAAGATATCTCGACATATTGAGAAAATTAAAAACAAATTATTTAGATCGTTTACCACCGCAAGATTTTGAAAAAATATTTTTTCTTCACGATGAGCACCTTTTCTCACAGTTCCAGAATGGTAAACCAATTTTTAGATGAAACGTTTGACGATAGGTGGATAGCTAACAATGGTCCTTTTCGGTGGCCTCCTCGTTCACTAGACATAACACCTTTAGATTTTTTTATATGGGGCTACATAAAAAATGAAGTGTATTCCCATCTACTTACAACAAAAAAGATTGTAAACTTAGAGTTCGCAATGCATTTAATTCTCTCCCTGTTCTCTCCCTTAAGTTCTTGTAATTTACGTATGTGAAATTACATACATACAAAAACACAGCCTACTTATAATAAGCAACAATACGGCAGAAATAATAAAAATTTTTAAATACATGTTAATGTCTTAAAAACGTTTAAGTTTGGTTATAGGGAAGGTTGTTTTTTCCCGTAGAATTACATGAATGAATAAAAATATGGTAGTTTCATTTTAAAAAATGAAGATATTTGACATTTCTGAAGTTGAACTTTCCATCACTTTTTAAGAACCCTGTATAATTAAAAAGCAGTTTTCGACTTGTCACCAATTACCTCGATCTTCCTAGTAATTAACCCGACCAGATAATTTTTATTTGGTGTTAGGGATGTTCACACAGAATTTTCAATATTTAGGTCTGCACCTGTCAATCTTCCATTGAAAAAATGAATATCTCGAAAAGTATAACTTTTAGGTATAGGGTATTCTGCACAAAGTGACATTAAAATTGAACGTAAAATCCAAAAAGTTAATAATATATAGGGTCTTCTATTTAAAATAACAAAGTTGTTGTTTACTTCCGGATAACCGGAAATGGCACGTCTGTCAAAATATTTTCCATAAATTTGCCATAGCTTGTTATCCATTTATGTAAATTTTTATAAAAATCGTATGAGTAGTTCCCAATATATAGATAGTGTAAGCTCGTTGTGAAACAGCCTGTATACTTAATAGCTAAAACGAAACGGATGTTTAACGCACACTAGATTTTAATCGATTGGTAGGACACAAAGTTTGTGCACTGGTCGTCGCACTATGTTGTGACTGGCGAGATGCACTGATGCAGGACGAATGATGTCATTAGAACTTGGATAGAGTTGGACTACTCTTCCAAGACGCCATTGCATTGGAGGTGTATCACCGTCTTGAAGTAGAATCGCGGAATCTAGATGTAACAGCTCTGGAAGCCGCTGACGCCATTTTTGCCGCTGTTGAAGTTTGGAAACGACTTCACGGCTCCAACGTGACCAAAAATGTTGGACCACTTGTTGACTTCTCTGGAATACGGACAAGGGGTTTTGGGGGATAGATTTCAAATCTGGTTCAGGGATTGAAACAAGGGAGCGACCAATTATAAGAAGTGACCCGGTGTCAAAGGTATAAGGTCTTCGTGATCTGAAGATACGCAAGTCAACGGCCTTGACTTTAACACGGATTCAATTTGTGTATATCTCTTCAAACGTTAGGCTCGCATTTTCTAATATACGCTTTAAATGCATCTTCACAGACTTCACCGAGAAATTTAAATAATTAACAATTTTGTTTTGCTACTCTATTTCGTGCAAAACACCGAACAAGGTATCTAACTTTGATTTGGCACCACGAAAATTGGTGGCATTATCGCTTGTGATAGAGGCAGGTAAGCCCTTTCGAGCTAGAAACCGTTTTAAAGTATTTAAAAATACTTCTGTGGAGAGTGCCTTACTTTCCAAGTGCATGGCCGACGTAACCATACAAACAAATACACATATGTATGTCTTTTGGAATGACGTGCACCTCTAGCTCGCCTATCCTTTAAGAGTATTGGGGCGGCGTAGTCCAGACCAACGTATTAGAATGTGTAAACCGGTTTAAACGATCCTTAGGAAGGTCGCTCATTAAAGGATGCAGAATGGAAGGTTTAACCTTGAAACAAATTCCTAAGGATTTGTTTTATGTAGTTTAAACTGCCGATAGACCAAAAGTGCTCTCTTATAGTAGCTGGAAGTAACTGACATCTACTGTGCAATAATTCCCTATGGTAGTTTTGAATGATCATTTCCGTAATTGTGTCCTTTGGGTAATATCAAGCGATAATGTTTTTTTTTCAAAGGAGAAAGATCAATTTGATAAACGACCACCAACACGAATACATCCGTTTTTGTCCAGAAATGGATTCAGTGACTGATACGTGAACCCTTTAAATTGAGTCCTGTTTGATAGCCTTGATATTTCTTTTGTGAATTTTCCAAGAGTGGAATACCTTTCGAAAATCAACCTGGCGAATGTATTTTCTGATACGTTGGTGCTGAATAAGGAAGTCAATTCTTATTCTCTTCGTTTTCCTTATAGTCAGTGCTATCTTGAAGTTCTTCTAAAATAAATTTTGGAACTAAAGACAATTATTTTTTAAAGTTGTATCATCTAGACCACGAGAAAGTAAATCAGCGGGATTGTTGCAACCGTTATCCCAATTTTGAGTTGGATTACCAGCTATAAACGATTTGTGACAAATGTCTTATCTTTATTTATTTAAAACTTAAAACTTGGAATCAACCCAAAGAAAAATGTCCTCGAATGCAATATTTAGTATGTTTACAATCTTGGAGCACCACTCCGCTTGCAAAAATGCAGCACGTAATTCTAAACGTGGGATGGTAATTGTACGCAAGGGTACGATTCGTGATTTAGAAAGTATCAGATTGGAAGTAATGTTGCCAGAAGCTGCCTGCCCTGGCGTGCGGTTAGTGGTGATCTAGACGGAATCTTCATTTTTTTAAACGAAACAAACGCCTCAAACATGCAAAAAAAACATTTAATTTTCATAAAATGCACTTAATAACTAACAAACAAAGGGGCGCGTTTACTTCTTACATCCTACTTGGATGAAGCGCGCTTGAAGAGTGTTAAAATACACCCGGGGGAATTTTCCGCACCGCGGACCTTTGTACATTGTGGTGGAATGAGGTAGCGAGTGACCATAACACTGCTTAGCTTAGAAAGCTGAGCTTTAAAATCGTTCTACCTTTTAGCTAAATCGTAAAGAATCTTATCATCCCAATTGATGCCTGTCAAACCTTGGCTATAATGGAAAGCAGTTTCCTTTTGTCGGTATGACGTCATCGTTAGGTATTTCAACTTTACAAAAGTCCAGCTTTACGGTATCGAGAAATTGATTCTGGATGAATTTCTCATAAGGAGATAGTAACGAAAGGGGATTCTTCATCTCCCAGAATTTCGTTAAAGTATAACGCAAATCAGAATTTTGCTCTTCCGTAACCGTTGTTATATGACAACATACAGTGTGGAAGACGAACAAATGTTGGCACTATGCACAACTAAACGTTTAGGATTATCTCCTGAAATGACTCAACCGAAATAGTATTCTGCAAGATGGGCATTGAAGAACCTAACGATATTTGGCGGTAATATAGTAGCCGATAAAACATTGAAGCTGCAATTAGAATGTCAGTGCTTCCAGGCTCGTGAAAGGAGCTGTCTGCAAGACTTATATGAGGAGGTACGTTCAGAATATCTTTCTGATATCCGACTGTAAGTCGCCAGTAATTCCATTCTAACACCCTTTATGGTTAAATTGACAGTTTTATAGGGTGAGTTCAATTTTTTGTGCAAGTTCTCAGAAATATGGTTGTTCTGGGATCCAGTATCTAACAATCATTTGACTGTAATGTTTTTATTGTTGCTGATAATTCGGACTTGTAGATAACAACACCTTTGAACTCCGTACCAAATCCACAAATTGTAGTGTTAGTGTTTTAGCGATTAGGAAGAGCAGTATTTTCCGAAGACGTCGGGAAATTTCATAGAAATCTCAGAGCTGGAAGAACCAGCGTATTTGAAACACAACAACGAATTATGTCGTTGCTGACAAAAATTACATTTTAATGAGAAAGTACACTTTGATTTGTTATTGTGTCGAAGGCAGACTGTACAAGTTTTAATGGGCCTTATGTTATTAAACCTTGCCTTAATCAACAAACTTAGAAGGGAAGGGCATGAAGTTCACCTTTGCATAATATTACCGGAATGAAATACCAGTTTGGACGTACTAGCCGTTTCTTCGATGATATATAGCAACTCTCACACAGGAATTTAGAAATTTCTTGTACAGAGAGGGAATGCGTTTAGGGTTTAGGAAACCGTTTAGCAAACTCTTCACCTGTGGGATTGTAATTTTTGATTTCGTTATATAAGCCAAAACAGCATTTTTATATTCTATTGAATCAATGCCTTCGTTTTCGATTGCCCTAATGTGGGTGATAAAGTTATCATAAAACGACCTTAATTGTGACTCTTTTTTATATATATATATATATATATATATATATGAAGACTCTAACAGTAAGTCAAAGTGACTAAAATGAGGATATAATTGGCAGTTTAATATTGTTTTCTGAACTAGAAAGACTAGACGGATTATTTATTAGATTTGTCGGGTTTTGGTTCCATTAGACGATACCCGGTTCAATACTTGTAACGATGCGTTTTTATTTTTAAACAAAATTAATTTGAATAATTAATTGTTATTATAAGACCGATTTTTGTTGTGTATTTAACTGTTATTAATTTTGTATATTATTAATTGTAAACCCAAAGCGAAAGATAGCGGTCGGCCCGTTATACGAAATCCGATAGCGCCCTGCTTAAACTTTCGTGCGCACGCAGTCCCCTCTCGTAAGCTAGTTGCCCCACTTAAGTTATATCTTATATAAGCATGAACTCTTTCGTTAAAGAGGCGGTTGGTTCCGGATACCTGTTCCACCTGGTCCTGCCGCTAATATTTTTACCAAATATTGTAGCAACAAGATTTTGTTTACATTTTTTTATGTGTATGTCTGGGTATGATGTTTGTTTTATACGTACAAAACTTGTTGTCTTTATCTTTAAAGGTGCTTGAATCCGTGGTGTTTCCCCTTGGTAACTAAATGATCAACCGCATTTTAAATCCAAAAACTATTGCATATATGATATTCGATTAATCAAACTTCTGCACTTTTACACAGTCGAAGCGACGAAACTCCAAATTCAGTTTTTTTGTGCAATGCGTTACCAAGAATAATTCAGACCCTTGCTTCCATTGTTTTCTCTTCTATCAAACTAATAAAAAAACTACAATTGTTTAAAAGCGGTTGATTTTCCTTTCTCTGCGCTGACCAACTAAACTATTTATTTAAAAAACGAAAATATTTATTAATTAATCTTTAATGTCATTTTTTTTACATTAAATGTACTTTCAAATACATTAATTTTTTAACCTAATTTATTTAATTTGTATTAAAACACGTACAGTGCTGCAATGGAAATGACACACAAATGACCCCAATGCCCTCCAGCATTTTCCATTAAATTTTGATTAGTTTTATGATAAGTTTTCACAGTTTTGTTAAAAATAACAAAATTGAAAAAAACCATTGTCAAAAAACACATTTTTCTTTGTCGGGCAGCGTTTGTCCCCCGCGGGCTCATGTGTAGCTCATACTAGTCCATAGGCCGTGGGGGACATGCACAGTTGACGGCTTATTCCTGTCTAAACGTGCATTTTATGCAATGAAATTCAGTTAAAACAAGTTGACGGTATCTTCTGGAGTAAGTGCCTACGAGGATATATTGAAAAATTCTTAGCCTACTATAGAACCAAACAAAATTTCAATGTCAAAATATTTTATTACTCAACATATTCTCCTCTTAATTGGATACATTTATTACAGCGAACCTGCAACGTCTCTAGACCTTTCAAAAAAATGTTTCTTCTTGCTCTGCAAACCAGACCTCCACAGCTTCTATTACCTCCTTGTTGGAAGAAAATGTACGACCTTTTAAACTTTTTTTCAGTTGAGGAAAGAGGTGATAGTCGGACGGAGCCAAATCGGGTGAATAAGGGGGTGTTCTAGTAATTCAAACCCTAAATCACGAATTTTTGCATGGCAACATGAGATTTGTGTGCAGGGGCGTTGTCCTGCAAAACAAAACACCTTTGGATAGCTTTCCGCGTCTTTTCTCTTTAATATTTTCTCGTAGAGTGGTCAGTAATGTCGAATAGTAATCTCCAGTTATTGTTCTACCCTTATCCAAAAATCAATCATGATTACTCCATGGCAATCCCAAAAACTGAAGCAAGAACTTTTCCAGCAGATTTTGGACA
The DNA here is from genome assembly GCA_030710515.1 of Abscondita cerata. NCBI lineage: Eukaryota > Metazoa > Arthropoda > Insecta > Coleoptera > Lampyridae > Abscondita > Abscondita cerata. Next base: position 327,194 of record JALBCR010002424.1, on the reverse strand, counting down.
CGAAACTTCTTAGGTCTTGGAGAACCAGAGTGTCGCCATTCCATCGATTGTTGCTTTGTTTCTGGATTGTAGAAATGTACCCAAGTCTCATCCATAGTAACAATTCGGTTTAAGAAGTCTACATCGTTTTCAAATCGAGCACAGATCGAACGCGATGCTTCTACCCTTGCACGCTTTTGGTCAACATTCAAACATTTGGGGATCCATTTTGTAGCAATTTTTCTCATGTCCAAATTGACGTGAACCATATGATGAACGCGTTCGTATGAAATATTCAGTGCTTCAGATATCCGTTTTAGCCCAATTCGACGGTCTGATAAAATCATGTCATGAACTGCATCGATATTTTCGGGGACTGACACAGAAACTGGCCTTCCCGATCGGTCATCATCTTCAATGGAAAATTTACCTCTTTTGAAGCTTGCATTCCAATTTTGACGGTCGCATACGAAGGACATTGATCACCAAGGGTATTAAGCATATCTTCGTAAATCTGCTTACCTCTTAACCCTTTTAAATACAGGTACTTGATGATGGCTCGATACTCCAATTTTTCGATTTTCACAATTTCGGTGGACATCTTTTTCATTTAATTTATTGCGTGACTCTGGTTTACTTTTTGACGTCAAACTTTACACTGACACTTCTAATAAGTTATTGTTCGTTGCTATGGTAACGCAATATTTTGTTTATGCAAGGAACTGGTTTAGGCTAATTAGATATCAATACATCCTCGTATATCTTGTGAAGTTGTTGTTATGTGAGTTGTACTTTGTGAAGAGTAATTATAGTTTATACTGTCATATGTATATTTGCTACCTACCGGTCCGATTGTAACTATAACTTATTTGATTCTAAAGTGATTTGTACATTCTTCACACAGTAGCAGTGCTATACCTGCTTTTTTTCTATCCCGGATTCAATTATTCTCTGCACACTGTTTGGCATATATGCAAAAATGGGTGATTACGAGAAAGAGCAAGAAAAACTGATAAAGCTGTGAGTGAGAAGAAGTATTGTCCGCTGACGAATCCGATTTTTTACCAGACTTCAGTGAGTAGGAACCATCAGATAAATGATTTAAAAATCAATTCCATTACTAAAAATCACTATGGAGCTTATCTCTAAAAGACAAGACTCTACATAACATAGCAACATTCTGCAAGAACCTCAGACATCTACCTCAATTTGTAAGAATTATACCAAAACTACAGATGACTCTACAATTTTTTTCCAAAAATTTGTCTCATCCAGCCTTTTACAAAGTATCGATGAGATAATTGAGGAGGTAATTTTGCAAAACATGTAAACGATGATAATAGAATTGTTAAAGAACAAGAACTGACGGTGAATGAAATTACGATAGGAACCAATGACAGGTAGTAGCTTAAAAGAAACCAATCGCTATGCAGAACAGGGAAAAAGACACAAGGTACACCGAAGTGATCACGAATTCACACCTGGAAACAAACCAACCAGGATGAAATGGAAACGATTTTAGACTGTCTAATGTGACTAGGTTTATTGCAAATGCCGTCACTACGTTGTTATTGGAAGAAACTCACTGAAAACTTTTATGTCAAGAAATCGATTCCAAATTTTAGTGAGAAATTGACATTTTTCCGATAACAAAAATGCTATGCGATAGATTGCATAAAATTTCCCCATTGTTGCGGAAGCTGCAGAAGACTTTTCAAGCTCCGATAACTCCCAGTGAATTCATCTGCATTGACGAAACGCTTGTCCTTTTCAAAAGAAAATTAAAATTTAAACAGTATATCTCAAACAAGAGATTTAAGTTTGGCATAAAGTTTTTCAAATTATGTCTAGAAAGTGGCTATTTATACGATATCAAAGTCTACTGCGGCCAGGAGAAAGACATGACTAAGGAGTGTCGACAGTCGTTCTAAGTTTCGCACAAAATTTACTGAATAGTGGGCAAACAGTTGTTGTTGATAACTGGTATACATCAGTCGAGCTGGCCCACAAATTACTTGAAGCTGACACGCATATCATAGGAACTCTCCGATCTAACCGGAAAAATAACCCAAAAAATGTTGTTCAACAAAAACTAAAACGAGGAGAAATTATAGCACAAGAGAGCAACACAGGTATCCCCAGGCAACCAACTCACGTTTAAATGTGGTTATAAAAACGTCAATTTTGTCCCAAATGCCGTCAGTCAATGACGTACTAATGCCTATGATAATCACGTGAATAAGTCCCACCCAACAATGACGTAGATTTTTGACTAGAATTGAACGTCACAAATGACGTGATAAAAACATCAAAAATGTGGATCTGTGACATACCATGACTAAAATTAAACGTCGTAAATAACGTGATATAAACATCACTAAATGTGATTTTATGTCGTATATATATATATATATATGCGACAATTATGATTCCATAACAAAGGATACTTTAGCAAAAACTTTAATAAAACAAAATAAAAGTTACATTTATAAAAGTACCACTTCACATTATGTACATAGATAAATAAACCTAAATTAAACAGAATTCATTAGAGTCAGTGTGAATAAGGGGAAACGAAACCAAACCTATCGTCATCATAAGGAAAAATTATGCATTTGGCCAAAATGTTCTTAACATTCCATTTTTACCCAAACACGAGAGATTTTTAATACGTAGATATTAAAATTTGCTGTATTCTACAGGATAAGTATATAAAGAATCATATTCACAAAATTTCTTGCCAATCAAAAATTTTACATTTTGATGATCTAATATGATATTAAAAATTCTTATAACTGAATTGACTTATCAGGCAATAACAATTTGATTTTGAGTACGAATGAACAGTCAACATAAAATTAGAAAAACAAATTTTCTGTACTGCTTAAAAGGTCCATTCAAATCTAATACTGGTCCATGATTATGTTCATAAAGTAATTCATTTGAATCCAAAGCTACATAAAGATTCTGTTGTTAAGTTGTTCAGTTCGGTCAACCGATTATATATTTGAGTTAAAGGTTTATGTGGATCTTTTATGTACCTCTTAATTTCTCCTAAATAGTTTTCAAATGGAAAACACGAGAACTTATCTAATGGTCCGTATAGTTCAACATCACGACTTAGATGACTTAAAGTATGAATATTGTATACATAAAATTCCAATCCATATATTTCCTTACAATGTTCTGTAAATGTATTTAGTAACTTCGGTCGCTGAATCAACACCAAAAGCGATCGATTAGTTTGGGTGACAAAAGAATTAAAATACCACAGTGCAGCAACAAAAAATGGTTATATACTGCTACATTCAGAATATTTTTCAAAACGAGTGGACCTATGTAAATTAAAAATGACCGAAATTCGGTTGCCTTCCATCATAGCTAATTCAGAAATACCCCTTGGTTTCTATTAAATTTCAGTAGGGATGTGGTCTTGTAAAGATAATATATGTTGAGACATATTTGAAACTAACCGAGCTTGTAATCTGACATTTAAATTACCACCAACCCATGTATTTAAAAGCTTTCTCATCACCCCAAGACATACACAGTGCATGTAATCGATTGGAAAGATGGTGACCATGTTTATGTTTTAAATTTGTAAGTGGAGAAATACCATTATGATGAGACTCATCAGATTGTAAAAGAAACGATTCATTGGTTCTATTTCTAGCCAGTGGATTATAATTTAAAATAACTCTACCATTAATATACTGTCCATATTCTTCACATTTGTCGCATGATGAATATCCCCGTTGTGATTTTATACACTTGAGATAAGCTTTGGCCGGGAGCATCGCATATGAAACTGTGGATTTGAATTGTATAATTAATACTATTATGATCAATGCCTGCCTCTAATAGATATTTTAGATCAGTTATTAAAGTCGTCTAAGAAAGATTCTATAGGATCTGGTTTTGAGTTGCCGCCAAAAATTCCTACTGGAAAAGGTTTGAAATCTCCATTTTAATAAGACATAAGATAGGCCAAAATTGTACATTAGCACTATGAAATAGCGGAAGACCGTCAATGTTAAAACTTAACAATAAAGGGTTAGAAATTTCAGTAGTTGAGATTAAAATGTTTTTAAGAGAATCTTCCAATTTAAAATGAACATATTCCCCATTATTGTTTAATTTTTTGTGTACAAATTTTTCTTGGAGTGTTTAATAAGGTTCTGCAATCCAAAAGGCCAATGAAGGGTGATAATCATGTAAAACATGTAATATATTTGTAACAGTTGAGTGCGGAACCTTATCTTTTATAGCCCAATGTTTTATGCGGTCGTGTAAACTAATGTCATATGTCCTATTAATGGTAGTGTGTTCTCGTATTTTAGATTCATCTTCGTCGATTTTCAAGAAAACCATTGAGTGATTTGAGTTTGTATTTCACTATGATTAATTTGATAGAAAATCATCAATTGATTTATCTATAACGGTTTCAGAATAATTCAAACAATTTTTGAGTAGAAACATTATTCTCTAAATTCAATTTTGATGATTTCATCTTGTATCAATTTGGAAACTCTCCTGTTAAAACTGTCGTTTCCCCACCACTGACTTTAATTTAGATTTTTTTAAACATGTTCAACTTAGGTTGTATAACATACTAAATCTATCATAATACACTACAAATAATAAAATAATAATTACTCACTTACGAAATACGTACGCTTAAAGCTATTTATTATTTGAAATGTCAATGTTATTATTTCGTTTGATTTTTTAATTGGAATAGTTTAATCCGTTGAGGCGTGCTTCCAACCACACCTTTATTGCATTTTCAATTGCTAATGTGGTAGCATCCGGTCATTAGTTTCTTCACAGTGTCTGAAAATTAAAAGTATAAATGTTATGCTGGTAGAACAGAGAGATTGATCAAAAATTTGTTTTCAAACGTATTTATACATTATCAACTGAGTTTCTGCATGAATAATAATCGTTTTAAGTTTTAGTGTTTGTGGTAGCACTCTAAGAATTGTGTCTGTTAAATTTAATATACACGTAGAAAATTGGGAGGTATTAGTAATATAAGCATATTAAATATTTAGTACTTACCTACAACAAGTGCACATATTTGGAGTTCTTTAAATGGCCTTTTATTTTTCCACCACAAAAATTAAATACGGCAGCTAAATAATCCGCAAACAGTTCTTTCAGAATTCTGTTTGTTTTGCCCACCAGACAATTTCCACCTAAAGATGATAAGTACAAACCCTAAAAAGAGTAAAAACAATAAATGAACAAAAACGACGAGCAGTACTTACCAGTTGGGTAAAATTATCCTTATTTAACAGTTTGACTTCTGCGTTATCCAAGTCTTCTAATGTTTTCAAAGGTAGTGAAATGTTTAATGACAACTCACGCAATGTACTTTGAAAACCGTTTTGATTGTTTTGTCTTATGAGTGTCAAAATTTGTGCATTTTGTTCTTCTATCCTAATAATCCTGGGTAACAATTGATTTACAAGAAAATGGTAACCTATATTAAAAAATATTTCAAAAATGTACCAAGTTCCAATTTTGATGCATACTTTATCATTAGATATTATGTTTAGTTGTTTCTTCGTTAACATTTGAAGTCTGAATCGTAGATCTCATAGGAGATGAATCACTTTGAATCTGGTGAAGTAACGATGGTCCTGTATCAAAATTTGTGTTGGCATTTTAAGAACATAATTAAACCCATTTAGTACCAATTACTAAACTTATCCTTATAAATAACTGATACTCTTAAAAGTTAATTAAATTACTCACCTGAAAATGTTGGGCGTGATTTAGTATGCACGTTATTATTAAATTTTAGTAGTTTCACAGGTGGAGGTTTACGAATGTTAGTGTGATCATCCTCATCATCACTAGAATATATTCTTTTAGGTGGTAGTCTTCTCCTTTTGATACTCCTATCATCATAATCTGTGTCTTCTAAATTTGAAGTCTCTTCAGCTTGAGCTGTTTTCTTAAGAGCTTTCTCTAAGTCTATCTAAAAAGAATCAGGAATCCAAGAATGGCCGGTTCCACTAACGTAACTTAAACTTAAGCAATGCTTTAAAACAATCGTTGCTATGGTTTTTAACAATGGTGTCTATGTTTTAAAGCATTACTTAAGCTTAAGTTCGGCTGGTGAAACCGGCCATAAGATCCATTCATTGCGAGAGAAATAATGTATGTACATGTGTTAAATTTGTCAAAGTAAATAACAAGTAGATTAATGCATAAATTAAGGTTTATATATTCTAATAATAGCACTCGGTTCAAAGTATCTAAAAATAAAATAGTTATTACTTGGTCGTTACTCTAAATAAGTGCCTGACCCCTACCATGCAATACCGATAAATGAAAAGAACAATATAAAATATACAAATACATACCTGATTCATACAAAATCCTTTCTATTGGATAGCATGTCCATCCAGCATTATTAACAACCTGCTTCTTAAGAAGTTTAATGTAAACGTTGTTTTCACATGAAGGAGGCCAATGACAATGCGTTTTGTTCGGTGTTAACCAACGGTCAAACACAACACCAACTTCCGAACTATCAAATTCTACCACCTTGTATGCCATAATAATACAATAATTACAAATGTGAGAACGTGCGAAGGAACGTACATGAACTAAACCGTAGAAATATGATGAATTACTTGAAATCAACAACCACGCCAAAAGCAAGGTTAAGATGGCCTAGCGCGGTTTCTAGATATTCAAGGTTGCCAAGTAAAACAGTAATGTGTTGTTGGACATTTGGAAATTTCTTAATTGTTATAAACGATAAACGAAATACAAACATTAACAAAATTGTTAGTTAGTAGTAGCCTTGTGTGTTAGTAGTGTATACAAAGAAACCAAAATCATTAAATCACTTAAAAATACTACTCGAGAAACTATAAAATTATTTACACGAACAACATGGCAACAGTGTATGGCACAACCCCACTCGGTGCCCGCTAAAATTTAAAACAATAACTACTTCAAAATTTGAATAAAAAACTTTCCATCAAAGTAGATAACTAAAATTTCAATAAAATAAATATATAATACATTTGTACTATTCACATTTAGGCATTATTAGAAACAGTTTTTAGTAGATATATTATTTGGTTTTCATGTGAGTATGTAAATTTTAACATACGTCATATTGAGTATGTGTTCAACGTATTATATCCTTCTTTTTCATATTTTTTTTAACTTGGGTAAAATTTGGTGAGTGGTAACGAAACTTTTAACGTTTACTGAGTGACGTATAAAAAACGTAACTAAATTGACGTTAAATCTAGGTTAATTTTTTGACATTTTTATGTCCATGACTAGATTGTGACCAAATTTAAACGTCTATAGAACGTCATGCGTCATATTTTTGGTTGCCTGGGATCATAGTGGAGAAATGGAAAGACAAGAGAGACATACTGATGCTGAATACCAACTTGCTTCAGAAATGGTGACAATTCGTAAAAGGTCTTCAGAGTTTCAGAAGCCTAGAAGGGCTATACCGATATTTCAGGTAAATCTTTGACTTTCATAGTATTTTTTGATGATGACTTCAAACATTTTTTAGATTAGGTGAAATCTTACAACTCATCTCTTCGTTGAGGTGTGAGGTAAAATAACAATAACAGAATTTCGTGAAGAAGTAATCAAAGGTAATCCAGTATATCAATATTTTTTGAGATCATCTGAAACACTTTTAGGGTCTTATAAAGTGTGACACTGAAAGAAAACCAGTCCAAGATACCACTTCAAACCATACACTTATGTGACACGGGGATGAGGCGATCGTGTTCCTTGTGTTATTCCAAAATTGCTGAACAGTCTGGACGAACAATAACTAAAAATAGACCTTCAAAATCAAGACTATCATGTCAATCTCGTTCTATATTTATTATTGTTTACTTGTTTCTTTGAAACACATTCAGGTAAATTGCAATAAAAATTTGAAGTACTATAGATTCTTGATTGACTTCGCTTGACAAAAAGTTGATGTTATAGAAGAAAGATAAATTAGCATAAGACCCAATTATGTAGATGTTGCTAAATATATTTCTCAACGACCTATGTAGGTTTTAATATGTTTCGTCGCACATGCGCTGTCTGGCAAGGAAAATATTAACATTGTAACTGTGGGACAAGGTTTGTCCACCACAGGCACAATGGCTGAAAAAATTGATTTCAAGGGCGGGGGAACAGTATCTGGCACTGTACGTGTTAACATTTAAAAGTGAATTTAAAAAAAAAACAACTTTTACCATAGTTAAACTTCATTCATTCTTTAAAAAATATTTTTGTATACTTTTTCCATCAGGTCCGCCTTTTTTTCTTTAGTGGTACAATGAACCTGTTGCTGTTTCAACCGAGTGTCTTTTGGTTGTTGTATAGTTAGCTGGTTTAAAGTGGAGCTATCAAAATATTCTTTCATGTTTTCCACAATCTTCCATTCGGACTTTTTTCGCGCCTTCTTAGGGGGCGTCGTTTTGTTCTGACGAAAAAGTTTAAAATAAAAATAAAACGCAACGAATTATAATCTTAAGGTACGTTTTCGGTAGGACTGCCAGTCGTCGCGTCTGGCCGCGACGTCTGGCAGTTACCATCAGCTCTTACGAATTTTAATGCATGTGCTTTTGGTCGAACGTCTCAACCGCCGCGTCTCGATCGTGAGCAGTCGACTGCTGCGTCCCTACCGCTTTCATACCAGTCGGGACGTAGCGGCTGGATTGATCGCAACGAATTTGGTGTTTTATTTTACGTGTGCTGAGATCGAGAACAAATATGGCTAAGACATTTACATCAGAAAATGATGAACTCTTAATAGAATAAGTGAGTAAATATCCCCAATTATTCGATCATGTCCATAAAGATTATAAGAACTTGGAAATAAAAGACAATCTCTGGGGTCGAATAGCTGCGATAATAAAAAAAGACAGTAAGTAAAACTTGTTTTTATTAACTGTATGCATTATAATAATAATAATTAATATTATAATAAAAATATTTAGTTTTTATGTTAAATTTCAAGTATGTAGGATTAGCTGCTTGTTCGAAAAACTCGAGTATTTTGCCATTCAACTGCCCCTTCTTCGCTAAAGTAATCTTTAAATTGATCTCTAACCTCAAAACCTTCTGCATTTGCATATCCTCCCGTTCTAACTAAATTACGAACATTTTCTGGAAGTTTTTCTGTTGGGTCGTATTCAAAATATGGTTGATTATTTTGTTCTAGATAAGCATCTCTTAACAAGTTATGTAAACAACAGGTGGCCATTATTAGTTTATCACACGTTTTAGGTTTGACGGCTATTGGTGTATAATATATTCTAAAACCTGGCACAATAATCCGAAAGCATTTTCAGTTACACGTCGAGCTCTACTCAACCTATAGTTAAAAATGGATTTTTGTGATCAGATCTAGCAGCTGGCTTGCTGTATGGTTTTAGTAAATGTCTGTGTAATCGAAAGGCTTCGTCTCCTACAATGACGCAGGGTAAAGTTTTGTTGCTTCCTGGAAGCTTTTATTGGGAGGAAATAACTGACCAGAATATACTAGTTCTCCCATTTTAGATTTTGTAAATATGCTGCTATCTCCTTCTTTACCATATGATCCTATATCAACAAGAAGAAATTCGTAGTTTGCGTCAACCATAGCCAGCAGCACCATGGAAAAATAATCCTTATAATTAAAAAATAGTGAACCACTTTTTTGTGGACAAAAAATACGAATATGTTTGCCATCAATACCGGCAACACAATTAGGAAAATTTCATTTTCTCCAAAATTCTGTTGATTTTTCTTCAAAACTAATGTCATTTGGTAGTTTTAGAAATATAGGTACCAATCGTTGACACAATGGATTTAAAGTTTCTTGTACAATGTACAATAATACTAATGTAACTGTATGATATTCGGAAGGAAAATGAGAGCGACCTAAATGTTTCTCCGGTGGCCAAAAACCTGAAACAGAATTAATTAATAGTAAATGTTTTCATATTCTTACTTGATATTTTACATCATTATTTTATAGGTGAAGTGTGCAAGGGCCGTTGGAAAAATATAAGAGATAATTATATGAAACATAAACGCAAAAAACTAGGAACCGGTAGCTCTGCTATTGATCGCCCTCCAAAGTGGCATCTTTACAAATTTTTAGGATTCTTAGGTTCCGTGAGCCATGAGAGACAGTAAGTTTAAATACTTCATTTATTTATATAATAAATTATGGTAAACTTATACAAGGTGTTTTGTTAGTAAGTACAAAAATTTTAGAGCATATTTCTAGAGTACGTTTTATGAAAATTTTTGTACTTACTTAGGAAACACCGAATATATGAAACTTATTATTTACAGATCGATCAATAATACTGGTATACAAAATAATACAGATACTATTTGCCATGAAGAAGACTTTGACACTATGGATTCTCAAAATGATAATGATTTTCAAGAGGATGATGCTTCTTTACTCTCTCAACACAAAATGAGTTCTCAGACAGTGACACTGCCATCAAAAGACTTAGAGTGGCAACTCCAGATTCCCGAAGTACAACGCCAAATTCTGGAAGGGCGTCAGTAATAAATAAAAACAAAATCATGGAAAATTTAGAGCAACGATCTAAGCAAAGGCTAGAACTGTTAGAACATCTTACTAAGCAGAAAGAAAAAGAACATGATGTAGATCTATTTATGCGTAGTATCGCCATGACGGTTAAACAAATGCCAGCCCATAAAATTGCTCGTGCTAAAATGAATATTTTGCAAGTGGTTACTGAATTACAACTTTCCAATGATTTGGAGAATCCCTCAGACCTCGAAAATACGTATATATTAATTAATCTATAACTTTAAAATGTTCACCTTAATTTTAGAAAAATAAATTTTAATTTTGCTAATACAATAATTTGTAATTACTTACCTTAATGTAACCGCAAGCTTTTCCTCTGGTGATATCGGACTTTTCACAGTCGAAGCAATGAAACTCCAAATTAGTTGGTTTTGTGCAATGCGTCGCCGAGAATATTTCAGATCCTTGCTCCTATTGTTCTATCAAACTTATAAAAACACTACGATTGTTTAAAAGCTATTTGATTTTCCTTTCTCTGCGCTGACTAACTAAACTATTTATTGAAAAACCAAACGATTTATTAATTGATGTTTAATGTCGATTTGTTTTACATTGAACGAGTACATTAATTTTTGAACTTAATTTATTTAAGTTAAATTAACATTTAAAAGTGAATTAAAAAAAATCTTTCTATAGTTAAACTTCATTCATTCTTTAAAAAATGTTTTTGTACTTTTTCCATCAGGTCCCCCTTTTTTTCTCTAGTGGTACAAGGAACGTGTTGCTGTTTCAACCAGTGTCTTAAGGTTGTTGTAGTTAGCTGGTTCAAAGTGTCGCTATCAAAATATTCTTTCATGTTTTCCACAATCTTCGGTTCGGACTTTTTTCGCACCTTCTTAGGGGGCGTAGTTTTGCTCTGACAAAAAATTTTAAAATAAAAATAATACGCAAAAAATTATAATCTTACACTTTCTACACTCGTCGATGATCGTCGACGATTGTTCGGTCTTTCTTCATTATCCAAATCAATATCTAACGGATCGATTTCGTTTAAAGTTCTGTTATTACTAGTCAAATCGTTTATTTCATCAGGCGCAGGCTAAAAAATGTTAATAAAAATTACAGATGCCAATGATTGGAAACTGATGCGTTTTGCACGTACCATGTTGCAACTGGGCTGCTTGTTGACTGTATGATGTTTGCGTAGATGTTTGTTTGCATTTATTTTAAAAAACAGATCTCCACGGTATACAGATTTTTGTAATTAAACTAAAATTAACGCCAGTAATTTTTTTTTAAAACAAACGTCAATTTTTTAATGCAGGTTAATAAATTACTCTTATCTATTTAGGTATTCTGAACGATTTGCGAACTATAGGGTAATACCCGAAGTCTCTATAATCAACGGTAATTCACTATCGCCCGACAAGGATAGATATACAACAATCTGAGAGTAACCTAAATGCCCATTTGTTCTGATTAACTCACCTATTTGTTTAGTGTTAACTCACTGAAGAAGTCCCCTCGCATTCAAAAAAATTGTGAATTGTGACAATAAGGTACTTTTTCTTTTCCTACAGAGTTAGCTGTGTTACTGGTTTTGCGTCGTACTTTCAGTAAATATACTTTATCACAAAAAAAAAATACATTTCTAACAAACGCCACTTAATGGGTATTAACATATGTAATCACTTAAAAGTACTTGCAAAGATGTGTTGGACCAACGTTCAGTCGTTCCTATTAATTGATTATTTTCCTGATACTTAGAAAGATGATATACGACAGGATGCTTAAAAATGGTATCCATATTAATTATTCCAAACTTGTGTAGGAAGAGACAACACTTGAAGTCTAAGCCCCATTGTAATATATAAAAAAATGAGTTTGATTTCTCTAGTTAACGGTATAATTAAAAGTTATTTCTTTTTTTAGTGAGCTTTTTCTGGAGTGAAGGTGAAAATGAAACTGTCTTTATAGAAGTACTATTATCCACGTTACGTCCCTAACAAATGGGAGCATATGACAGTAAACCCATAATTTAAGTTAACCAATGATTGAAAAACGGGCCGTTAATCGGTAACTTAAAACTAACCACGTCTATGCAAAAGAGCTTTTTATTATATATAGCGACCGGATTTTGTTAAAACAATGTACAAATTACAAATTTTTTTACTTTTTTCTTTTTTGAGAATTTCACCAGGTTTTTATTTCTTACAAATTAATCCAAATATGGCGTTGAAGAGACACCATTACCATCAAAATTGTGAAGATTTTACCGTATAACCCCAAACAGGTTCTCTACTATTGGAGAATTATTTCTTTTTTTCGTATACCTACGAGTTTTCAAACTATTGCTAACTTTGTTATTATTAGAGCTACAGGGTCGGTTAAATGGGCAAACTAGTGGCATTTCTTTCTCTCATCACTATGGTGAAAACAGAATAAAAATAGAACATCGCGTTCGCGAGCTATGTCAAGTTGTTCCATTTTTTCAAATGGAACACCTTGTATACAATATTCTCAATCGATAGAAATTGAATACTGAACAAAAAGTGTTCCATTATTTTTTGTCCTCAAGTCAAAATGACACAGCTATTGATGATTTTTCAAATTGGTTAAGGTGGCTGTGTTAGTTATAACTTTGCCTTGCCATAAAGTAGAAAGTAGGAGGAATATCAGACCCGCGGGTGTCGAGTAGTAATGCCAACGACGTAGTCAAATTTACTAGTCGGAACCCATTGGTCGAGAGGGTTCGAATCTTGGTCACGGGAGACACTTAAAAAAAAATATTTCGTGATGGGGATAGTTTAACATACAAAATTCACGGTGGGTATATCCAGCAAAAGTGGTAAATGAAATGAAGAAAGAGGAAAATCCATGAAGCGAAAGGATATGGTTTATTTTAGTTTCTTCTGTGAACATTAAAAGAAAAATTCAAATTAGATGATCAAAAAAGTCACTCTCTTGGTCCAAGCATTTTTTAATCCGCCTGTAAACGCTTATAGTGGGTTTAAACTGTTTACCACTGAAACTTCAATTTGACATTTTAATCCCGATGATATTTATACAACAAACGATTGTAGTTTATAAAATTACAGCCGCTTTAAACTTATTTGAAAAATCATCAATAGCTCTGTCATTTTTGACTTTAGGATAAAAAATAATAAGACACTTTTTGTTTAGTATTCAATTTTCTACCAATTGAAAATATTGTATACAGGGTGTTCCATTTGAAAAAATGGATCAATTTGACATAACTCGCAAACGCGATGTTCGATTTTTATTCTGTTTTCACCATAGTGATGAGAGAAAGAAATGCCACTAGTTTGCCCATTTAGCCGACCCTGTAGCTCTAATAATAACAAAGTTAGCAATAGACTTAAGTTTGAAAACCCTGTATAGTAGGTATGTTAAATGAGTCCACGGTAATTCACATTCTTAGTGTTTTATTCTTGAAAATAAGCCACGTCCGCATCAACCGTGTCGTTGAAACGAATTGTCTCTCACTTATTTTTTATTTGAGAAGGTAAAAGTTTGGATGTCAATACTGATGTTTTTTTATTAGGCGCCACCCTGCTTTTACAAATTTACGCAAAGTGTATACAAAAAAGGAAAACTGGAACACTTCAAGATTGATTCGAAATTGAAAACCAAAATTAAGCAGTTGGTTTTTATTAAAATTTTAAGTCGAATAATTCAGAATCCATTTACAAACCCGGACAATGAAGTCCACGTTCTAAAGCTTAAGCGAAATTTTCATAAGTATAATTTTAAAATGTGTCTATATCTTTGACTTCTCCATATAATTTTCAGTTCAATATAAGACGTATTACACATTTTTCTATACATCTTAATCGGTAACTAAACACTAACCACGTCTACGCGTTAGCGCTTTTTTTATACAAACTTTTCACTATTTTCTTTCTTGAAAATTTTACCAGGTTTTTATTTCTTGAAAATTAATCCAAATGTGATGTTGAAAGACACACAATTACCATAAAAATTCTGAAGGTTTTACCATATGACTCCAAACTAGGTTTTTTACTACTATTTTTTTTCGTATAGTAGGTATGTTAAATGTGTTCACGCTAATTCACATTCTTATAGTTTTTCGATCTTATATTAATCACGTCCGCAACAACCGTGTCGTTAAAACGAATTGTTTCAACCGATAACTTCCCAAAAGACAAAATATACACATGCGTGAACTTGAAATCAATCACCCACACGTAATTATTGTTTGTAACTTGACCAAATAAGCATATACGTAGAACGTACAAATACAGGATTTAATCTGCCGATATTCGTATTTACAAACTTAACTATTAATGTTTCATCCGTAATAGATACTACTACATTGCGGCGTTTATTACATTATACCGCGTGCAATATTTCTAAAGCAAACTTTTTTTTGACAGTATTTAGTACTTCAAACTTACTTATTTGCGAAATTCAGAAGTGCTTTTGTCCTCTTTTTAATTTTTAAACCTTTTAACTAACCAATTTAAAACTACTACCTACAATTAAACAAAAAAAAATGCAATCTTGTCCACCGACCGTGTGGGTTTTTTTTATTAACATTCAACCGGAAAAAAGGCACGTAGTGTAAACAAAAACCCATCAATGATACTATTGAATTTCTGTTGTTGTAGAACACATAATTGAAACATTTTCAACAAAGAACAACTAACAATAGAACTGTAGCCTTTTCAGTTTCCTGCGAATTTTGTTTATGAGAATGGATAATAGAAATTTAAACCATCGACAACTTACATTTGGAATTTTCCCTGATATTGTGAAGAGAATACAAAAATACGCATTTGAAATAACAATTAAAAAAAAAATTTTAACTTGAAAAATAAATTCTAATTGTTCATCGAAATATTTGTTTACAGTAAAACAATCAAAGTCTCTAGAGGTATCGAACAAAATTAAGTACACCTTTCCTCTACGTAGTATAAATAGCTATTTATTATTTGCTACTTAGCAACCTACTTTTAGTTTCGTTGCTTCTAGCAACCGGCTATGTACAAAAAGAGGAACTTCAGAGATCTTGGTAGGGCATAGTGTAGTGTTACTCAATAGCGGCTCCATCGACATATTCAAATGAAAGGTTTAACCATTTCTCAGCCATTGACCTTACCATATGGTTTCGTGCTTACTGACATCATCTCTCAAATGGTGGGTTGAAGATGATCTTTGCAGCAGTATCACTTTCCGATTTCATAAAGACAGGTAAATCTATTGCGGTAAGATGTCAGTACATATGGAAAGCTGAGGGAATAGATTGGAATAAATTTGGAAAAAATCTTTTGCTTCAGGCAATTACAAAAACAACAGAAAAAAAAACATATAAATAGCTGCAGGTGTCCTCTTAAACGAACTGTTCCCGCGTGGTGCCCACAGGTTGAGCAGGGAATTTCTGAAAAAAAAGAGCGTTTAATCGCTTTAGACGAGAGCCCATTGTCGCCAACTTTTACCTTTAAATAGGCCAGGACGAAATCTAGAATAGCTGTCCCTGCAATGTAGGAGCTAGAACGTCTACACATCATCATTTAGATCAGATACAAACGTAAAGGTATGGAAAAGGGTCAAGGCTGTGATGATGAAAGATCCATATTTCAATTCAAATTAAATTCGCATTCTTTGTGTTATGACTCGTTTTAAAATACGAAGGTCTTCATCTTGGAGGTGTCTTGTCTTCATCTTCATCTTCATCTTGGAGGTGTCTTGTCTCCGAATGTTACAGTGAGAACAACAATATTTGTATTGCTGCTATTTTTGGTCTGTATAAAATTTGTACATGTAATTGTAATTTACTTTAAGCATTGCAACCAAATGCGTAATGTTCGTAAATTTTGTTTTTAGACAAATGTTCCATCTATATTCGCGATGTTGACCAAATACTCGTGTTAAATGTTTTGTACTAATAATATTGGTATAATATTGATGTTATTATACAGGGTGGGGCACTACCAACAAATTATTCGGTAGCATAAAAACGAGAAATAATATAAGAAATCTTAAGGCATACATATATCGACATTATTTGAAACCACATTTTAAAAATATTTTGGATTGTACAGGGTGCTCCAGAAACACGTACCATATTATACTTTGGTTATTTTAAATAGATTACCCTGTATTTTTTCTATTTTTGAATAGTACGATAAAAAATAGTGTATGTTTGTTAACATGTTCCTATACCTATTTACTTCCGTTTTTGAGATAAATCGATTTTACTTGATTTCCAGACCCTTCAAAATACACAACAACTTTAAAATAAATAAGAACAAACAACTTTGTCTTACACCACCTTACTAAAGAGCTTTCAGCATCATTTTTGTGATATTTATTTTTATGTTATGATGTACCTACATCATAACATAATAGTAAATATTGCAAAAAGCATGTTGAAAGTTCTTAGTAAAGTGGTGTAAGTGAAAGTTGCTTGCTCTAGTTATCTTGAAGTTATTGTATTTTTAGAGGGTCTTTAAATCAAGTAAAATTGATTTATCTCCGAGACGGAAGTAAGTAGGTTTTTTTATCGTGGTGGGGAAAAGAAGAAATAGAAAGAGTGAACAAATACAAATACTTGGGGTACATATGATGAGATATGACAATAAAGACAGCGATCATATAAAATAATTAAGGAAAAATGGAAGTAATATAATGGGACAAGCATGGGAGTATAGAAAAAAGATTATTCGGTAAAAAAGTAGAAAAAAGAAAGTGGTTATTCGAAAAAAATAGTAAAAAGTGTGATGATGTATGGAGCGGAGATTTGGGGATAGAAGGAATGGGAAGAACTAGAAAAGACACAGAAAAATTTTGAAGATGGACACTAGGATTGGATAGGGAAGCACCAGGGTATTTAATAGAGGAAGAAATAAAAATAGAAAAAATAAGAATACAAGCTGGGAGGAGAGCAATAAGATTTGAGGAAAGAATGCAAGACAGAAAAGACAATAAAATTCTATGTGAATGCTGGAAGAAGGTAGAATGTCAAAGAACAAAGCACGAAGAAGAAAGAAAAAAGATTATACTATAGAAGAAGGGGTTACGAGACAGAAAAGGTAATAAGAATGAGGGAGGAAGGAAGAAGGATGGAAGAAAAGATAACACAAAGGGACAAAGACAACCAAAAACAAGAAAGAGAGATGAAGATAAAAGAATCAAAATATAACACGAAATACAAATATATGATGGTGGAAGGGATACCAAAATATATCACACGAGGATTAACCATAAAAGAAAAGCATATGGTAGCGAGGTATAGACTAGGTAATGAGGAAAATGAAAATAAATATTAGAAGAAAGATAAAGAAAGAATGTGTAGGATGTGAGGAAAATTGGGAGAATGTAGAGCACATATGGTAGATGAATGCAGTGAATTAAGGAGGAATGAGGATGTGAGAAGGCCAGTTCTCCTAGAAAAAATAAAGAGGGCATAAAATGGATGAAAGAGGTAGAAAACAGAAGAAGATGGATGGAAGAAAGGAAGAAGAACAAAAATAAATTAGAGTGCATCAAAGTAATAAGAACAAAGGAAAGAAGGAGAAAAACATTACTGAAGAAATGTTGAAAGACCAGATGGATGAGAGAAGTGGTAGAAAGAAGGAAATGACTAGAAGACAAAAAAATTGTTAAAGTTAGAATAAGATAGAATATAAAAATTTAGAGAGATATGTTCTTGTATTAATTTTTTTAATATGTAAAATTCTAAAATGTAAAAAGTAAGGGAACCGAATCAATTTGTTAATTTAAATAGGAAAAGTAAATTTAATTTGAAATCAAACATTATTTTTTATCGTACAATTCAAAAATAGAAAAAAATGCAGGTTGTTCCATTTAAAATAACAACTTTGATATGGAAATACTCAAAGCAAGCATTTGAAAATGCATTTATGTAGATTTAATAAAAACAGCTGTTTATATAAATAACTTTAACAACGCCAATGAGATTTGTCACCAACACCTAATATTTTTAGTGGTACTAATTTTTTACTTTTTGTACGTTCTGTATAATTTATAACGCAATTCTAAAATACAATATTTCCTGAAATGCCACCAATTTTTGTGCGAATTGTCAACGCTGTTTCAGTTAGTAATTTGTGATTTTTAGTAATTAACAGTTGGTATTAGATCTTTAACTAATTTACGTTTTCGCCTGTGTTTTCGGTGCGTAAATCAGTTTGGTGTTTACCAGATAAATACTAGGAATAACAGAAATTCATTGACACAGATTGACGTTCTTTTAATACACGTTCAAAATGAGCGACAACGATGAAAGTAAAGTGAAAGATAAATTAAGAAGTGCTTCACATTCACCAGAACCGAAGAAACCAAAAACAGAATCGAAAAACGAAGATCTAAGGAGAAAGAACGTTCTAAACATAGTAAATTTCCAAAATCGAGAGAAAATGAGAACGACGACAAAGCCGAACAAGAATTTCCAAGGTATTATGGTGAACCTGAAAAAGTAAAAGAAAATAGTGATAGGTACTGAATAAGTACCCTAGAAAGAAGATAATGTCCAAGTTGGTGCTAGATATTATGATGTTTTGGAAAAAAAAAATAAAGAAGATCAGAAGAAAGAGGAGAAAGCACGACCTCGTAAAACATTTGATATTCTAACATCAAAAACAGGTGGTGCGTACATACCTCCGGCCAAACTTCGTATGATGCAAGCTGAAATTACTGATAAAAAGTCTACCGCATATCAAAGAATTGCTTGGGAAGCTCTTAAGAAGTCAATACACGGATGCATTAATAAAGTAAATACATCAAACATTGGTATAATTGCACGAGAATTGCTACATGAGAACATCGTCAGAGGTAGGGGTCTCTTGTGTAAATCTATAATCCAAGCACAGTCTGCTTCACCAACCTTTACTCATGTGTACTCCGCTTTAGTTGCTGTAATAAATTCTAAGTTTCCTAATATCGGAGAGTTACTTCTTCGGAGGTTGGTGTTGCAGTTTAAACGAGGTTTTAAACAAAACAATAAAATTATTTGTATAACTGCCGCATCGTTCATAGCGCATTTAGTGAATCAAAGAGTTGCACATGAGATTTTAGCACTCGAAATTTTAACACTGTTAGTGGAGTCACCGACTGATGACTCAGTGGAAGTTGCTATTTCATTTTTGAAAGAAAGCGGTCAAAAATTGACTGAGGTATCAAGCAAAGGTATTAGCGCAATTTTTGAAATGTTAAGAAACATTCTGCATGAAGGTCAATTAGAAAAACGTATCCAATATATGATTGAAGTTATGTTTCAAATACGTAAAGACGGTTTTAAAGATCACGCGGCAATTATAGAGGATCTTGATTTAATTGAAGAAGAAGATCAATTTACTCATTTAATTACTTTGGACGAAGTTGAACCTAAAAATGGTGAAGATATTTTAAGTAAGTCTCAATTTTATCATTACATTTTGAGTATAAAGAATTTATTTTTTTAGATGTGTTCAAATTCGATGATAATTATGAAGAGAATGAAGGAAAGTACAAAACTTTAACCAAAGAACTTTTGGGTAGTGATGTAAGCGGTTCGGAATCAGGTTCTGAAGGTTCAGATGTTGAGGAAGAAGAGGAGGAGCAAACTGAAGAAAATAAAGATGGGTCCATTATTATTGACAATACTGAAACTAATTTGGTGACTTTGCGTAGAACGATTTATTTAACTATTCAGTCAAGTTTGGACTTTGAAGAGTGTGCACATAAGTTAATGAAAATGGAACTAAAACCAGGACAGGAAATTGAGCTTTGTCACATGTTTTTGGGTAAGCTTTATTAGTATTTTTCTTGTTTCATGCATCAATACTGTTTTCACAAAATTATATTACCGATAAATTATAATTAACTTTAATTGAGTCAGATTTTACAGAAAAATATAAACTAGAAGTAGATGTTTCTATGGCATGAGTAATTGTTAAAACAAAACGTCTTGCGATTTAAAATGTGTGACATTTGTCCACATTTTAAAGACTTATTGGAAAATCAAACAAACATAGGAAATGTTTGAACTAGACTGCAAAGCATAAATGATACAAGATCGTGCTGTCACTTTATGCTACTGCGTCACTTCTGAACATATTAACGATTTGAATATTTGCCAACGATGATGTAATGCCCTCCTCACATTAAAAAACTAATTGCAAACTTAAATCTCTAACCTATTGCTTATTAGTTGCAACCCATGTGTTTCAATGAACATTTGCACAGGGCGCAATTACTTTGCAACCCGTTTGTGAACAGTCATTTTGATATCTAGTTAAATTAGTGTCTAGTTGATTGTATAAACTTGCACATACAAAAAAAATGGCAGAACAATTGTTGAATTTTAAAATTCTTTTGCAGCAAGAAATGCACTGCAATCAAATTTTGTTTCATTTTAGAGATGTATCCTTTTCTTCTGTCGGTTTCTTCTTCTTTTGTTATGTTATAATAATATGACGGATAATATCTTCATCACTAGACGACATGTTGAACGTTTAGTTCCACAATAGAAAAAGTGAGAAAGCTCGATTGTGAGTTTACAATGTGTAAGGTGTGGCTTCTGGGTTAAATATACCAATAGCGGATAAAGGTTGGTTCTCACTGATGCTTACGGCCGTGCACCGACTATGTTGTTACATATCAAAATTTTGCATGATTTTGCAGTTTTTTCATTTAACAATTATAGGACCGTGCAATTACTGGTCGACGACTATGTCATGCATAGGTTGCTTGGGAAGTGACTAACTTGACAGTCACATAGATCCCGAGCCTGCTCGTTTGGTGTGAATGGGTGACCGACTGTGCTGTGACCATCATATTTAATATTTTGGAAAATGGAAGAAGACGGTATTCATGTTATTTAGTAAATAATTGTAGATGGGAACAGACATTTAAAAATATTTAATTGGGTCTTTCTTCAGCAAATTAAAAATTGTGTGAAATTTGTATTCCACTTCTCGGGCACAAAATAAATTATTTAAATTTTAAATTTAATTTTAATTACAATTAATTTAATTTGTACATTTTCTTCTGTTTATATAAATAAATTATAAATAACAACAACAAAATAATCAGATTAGCACCTAGATGTTGAAACATCTGTATGTGCTATAAAAAATAAAAATATAATAACAATAATTGTAGTTATTTATATTCATTAGGAGTAATTATTTCAATGATGCAATGTAGTGACGTTTTTGAATAGAATATTCTCAAAAACCATTCTAAATTTTGTGTTTTACCATTTTTCTTTTTAATATGATTTTTAATTTAGCAATTCCAAATTCAGGTTCGTAAGGGCAAAATGGAAGGATCGCAGAACACTTCCTCGTTGTTATAAATTTGTACTCTAGGCGTATCAATTAGTTTATATCAAAAATAAGTTTTTAAATTCAATATAATTGCAAAACGATACATTTAACTTATACGATCATACTTCATAAGAGCGTAAATCAAATATAAAGCGTAATTTCTGTCTAGCCGACGCTGCAACAACTGGATATGGGCGGAAGTTCTCCCTGCGGTAGGTGTAGATGTTACATGATCATCCAATCCTCGTCAAGTCCACTTGTGTTGGTTTTCGAGTTTATTTCAAGTGTTGCGCAACGGGTTATCATTAAATTTCGGATGTATGAGAGTGTAAAACCCTCGGAAATTCTTTCTTCAAAAGCGTCGAAGAGTTAACTGTAGTTAACTTATGTAATTAGTATTGGAACATGATAACTCCTTTCTTGCTTTCTCTTTTTTTAATTTATAATTCCAATACTTTGAGATATGGATCTCCACTTCGTTTATAAAAAGTTAACTGTAACTTTTTGGATAAGGCAAAACTAGAATATCGGAGGAAAAGACGTGGTTTCCCCATAAGATACGTTCTTCTTCTTCTTCATGACAATGCACGTCCCCAAAAGCAAACCTAACGCGCGAAAAACTAGAGGCAATGTTTTGGACACCTTTTGAACACCCTGTGTATAGTCCAGATTTAGAGAGATTTATAAGGGCAACGATTTGACAGTAATAATGCTGCAATAGTTATTTGTCCAACAAGTGAGGAAAGTGATTCTTTTTCCCAATTGAGCTCGAGTTGCCTCACGAGCGTAGCCATTAGAGTGAGAGTGGAAAAAGGCTTTCCTCATGTGTTAGACACAACATTTTTTCCACGACATTCCCCAAAAAAACAACCTAATGAAAGAAGTATTATTTATTGTAAACGTAACTTATTGTTACAGAATTTCGTCACATTTTCGTACGTAAAAGCAAAAGTTGATAATAGGTTGGTCCCAATAGTGTCGCTACAGTATTCTGTGGTATCGGTGTGGTCTCATCTGTCATAG
Source organism: Abscondita cerata (assembly GCA_030710515.1). NCBI lineage: Eukaryota > Metazoa > Arthropoda > Insecta > Coleoptera > Lampyridae > Abscondita > Abscondita cerata. The sequence continues at coordinate 304,325 of JALBCR010002424.1, read as the reverse complement.
CGCAGCCGCATAATTCTAACCAATAAATGTAGGGTAGCAATTTTTAAGAGTCGTAATATAAGATATTAAATTACACAAATCTGATTGAATACTAAATTAAATTGTTTAACTAAGTAGTAGGCGCATATAGTTCTAATGACACATTCTTACAGTTTTTTAAAGATACATTTTTATAACACGACATTATTTTCCTCGTTAGTGAGGAAAAATCAATTTTCCTCGCTATTTGTAGAGAAGAAACGTTCGTTTTCTAAGTATGTCGTGGAAAAAGGCATTTGTGCGCCATTGGCTTTGATACTCAACCTTAATCTTTTTATGAGAACGTCATAAATAAATTGCTTATCCGTTGGGAAAAGTGTGTATCCAAACAAGGAGATTATGTAGAAAAATAATATTGTACTCCCATGTATCTGTTCAATAAATTTAAAAAAATAAATTCCGGTTTATGCTTGATTTGCCTTCGTAAATTGTAAACAAAATGTGCACGTTATACATAGCAATGATCTATGAATGAAAATACATATTATCTGAATCACGAAAGATGAGCCCTACGTCATCACTGTTCGAAACTATCAAATACACACGTTCAATATCGAGTATGTTCTGTTTCACAATCAAAACAAAGATGAATGATTATGAGAACGTGAGAAAGAGATAAAAATAATTCCCTCCTTTATTTTTTTACGAATTATGACTTCAGTTGTATTGTTTTGTCATTAGTTGTACATATTCGTAAATATATATTTTGAATTTACATTCAATGTAAATTGTTTTTGTTAATACAGTAGAACTTCAATTATCCGAATTAATGGGGACCGGGACCCATTCGGATAATAAAATATTCGGATAATCGGATTTTTTTTTTTTAAATTGCCATTGGAGAGAATAAAAGCTACGTTTTGATATTGCACTATTTTTTTATTGAATTAAATGAAAGAAACATGAAATTTTCATATGTTTTAAATATAAATAAAATGTACTTATGTACAATATTATCAACAATTAAAAGCACCTTACTGCCTTCTTTTCCCACCGATTTTTGGTGCTTTTTCACTTCAGGAATGAACACTTCATCATACCATTCGGTAAACAAAGCTGCAGTCATCCAGGCCTTGGGTTGACTTTTGTAGAAGAGTGGAAGTTTTTTACGTTTTTAAATGCTCTTGGATTTCTTGATTTTCCTATCAAAAGAAGTGGCAGTTTATGATTTCCAGTGGAGTTGGCACAGTTAAGCACTGTAACACGTTCTTTACTGACCTTATGACCAGGGGCACTAGATTCCCTTTAGAAGCCAAAGTGGTTTTGGTAATGCTTTCCAAACAAGGCCAGTTTCATCGGCATTATAAACAAACTCCGGATCATAGGATTCTGATGCAGTTTTAAATTTTTCAATAAAATTTTCAGCAGCTGCAGAGTCTGCTGAAAGCTTCTCACCAGCCAAATCTAACTCACGTACACCATGCCTGAATTTAAAATTCCTTAGCCAGCCGTTACTAGCCTTAAAAGATGAATAACCAAGCTTTTCTGCTAAGATTTTGGCTTTTTCACAAAGGATTGGACCTGAAATCGGATTTCCATAGAACATTGCTGCAAAACCATTTAAACACGGCATCTTCCAAATTTTTGTTGGTTGCTGTCTTCATTGTTTTCCTGGAGGAACTTCCATCTTCATTTTCAAGCACCGAAACAAAGTTTAAAAGTGTTGACTTACTGTTTTAATGTCAGAAATTGTTGCTTGTCCAACACCATAAATCTCAGACAACTTCTTACCCGTTACACCTTTATCGAGTTGCTCTATAATTTTCAGTTTGTCCGCTAACGATAGCACAACACGTTTTCTTTTCGAAGCCATGGTATAAAAACAATACAGTATTGTACACGCACAAACAAAAGTAAGCCGTAGCGAAAGAGTAGCGTCCTCGAGCAAGGTCAATAGCACACTGGCTAATCAAAACAAACAATGACAGGTGCGCCGTGACTGCAATGCGCTGGAACTTGTCTTACCTTGCCGTTGTGCCTACACTGACTTCGCGGGGAAGTCAGTGTAGGCACAACGGCAAGTTAAGACAAGTCAAGTCAAACTTGACGCGCAAACACTGGCTTCGCGGGGGAAGAATAATAGCGCATTTAGACTTTTTTGGACAATTTTTGTGATTCGGATAATCGGCGATTCGGATAGTCGGAGTTCGGATAATTGGAGTTCTACTGTATTTTTAAAGTAAACCCATAAATAAATAGTTTTGTTTCCATATTTTATCTCTTAAATCGCTTTTAGTATTATAAAAAAATTTCTAACATAGAAGTGACAGTTTGTAAATTTTGATAGTTAGACTGTGACAATTGCTGTCACGTTTATACGATAGAATGTTATAGTTTCTGATTTGACTTTAGTTTTTAATATTGATTCATACGCATTTGCTTGATGACGTAGGGCTCATCTTCACCAAGCTGTATACACAAACACATCACAGCTTAAACTTAACCGTTGCTTAGATATTTTGTTAAAACCATAGCATCGATTGCTTTTAAGCATCGCATAGTTTAATTGTGTTGGTACATACCGATAAGCTGTATTTTTCATGTGAAAACTATCGGGATTCTTGATTTTCTTCAAAGAATTAATTTCTCTTGATTGGCTTTATTTTGACTGAGTTGCGTATTTCGGTGTAGAGTAATTAACATATAAATTTGATTTCTATTTCAGATATGTGTTGAAATTGTTATTTCATTTGAAGGAAGGTAGTTAGAGCAAAGAGCAAAAACTCATTAATCTTATATAAATGAAAACTACATAATTCATCTTTGAATCATCTTGGTTACAGATTGTTGCGCCGAACAACGTACTTACGAAAAATTTTACGGACTACTATCCCAGCGATTTTGTCAAATTAACAACGTCTACGTAGCCCCGTTCGAACAAATTTTCAAAGACACTTATTATACGACACACAGATTAGACACAAATCGACTTAGAAACGTTAGTAAATTCTTCGCTCATCTGTTATTCACCGACGCAATCGGATGGCAAGTTTTGGAAATAATGAAATTGAACGAAGAAGACACTACAAGTTCGAGTCGAATATTCATTAAAATTTTATTTCAGGAGTTGTCCGAATACATGGGTACACAGAATTTGAACGCGAGGCTTAAAAGACGCGTAAGAATGTATTCGATTTATTTGATCTAGAAATTGAGACTGTTTTTTTTCGGTTTTAGAACTCTAGAAAGTCATTTTGCAGGCCTCTTTCCAAGAGATAATCCGAAGAATACAAGATTTGCCATTAATTTTTTTACGTCCATAGGCTTAGGTGGTCTAACAAATTCTCTGCGAGAACATTTAAAAATGTTACCAAAACTACCAACAACTGAAGTGGGTGGAGAATCAAGTTCTAGCAGCGAATCAAGCTCGAGCAGTTCCAGCTCAGGTAAACTTTAATTCGGAAAATTACGATCGATTTATATTAAGTTTTAGATTCAAGTTCGTCATCAAGTGATTCAACCGACAGTGAAGAAGATAAACCTAAGAGCAAAAATAAACTACGTAGGAAAGAACCGACTTTGGAAAAAAATCATATTGAAAAAGGAAGAAGTCGAAAGAAACAAGATGTAAACGACAATAATAGGAAAGAAAGATCGTTACAAGATAAAAGAAGCAGAGACGAGTTTCACAATAAGCAACCTAGGAATAGACGCGAAAATTCGCGAGAATTACAGAATTCGAGGAAGGAGCATAGTTCGTATACGAAATCTAGAAGATCTCGATCTCGATCACGAAGTCGAGATAGGAAGAGAAGGGAAGCTAAAGGAAGAAGTACGAACACAGATAGAAATTCCCGTAGAAGCTAATTATATATTACTATAATTTTAAATAATTACTTTTTAATAAATAATAATAGAATCATTACCTATATGCGAAGATAGATTTCTTCCTCTCTCGGTGTCGTGGATTTTACGACTGATATTTATAGGAATATGTTAAAACGTTAATTTGGATTGGAATACAACATTAAATTGAATCGATAATATTTTTATATTTGAAATGTTTACAATAAATAAAAATTGAATATTTTTAAGTTATTGACATAAAATTAAAGTTATGTATAATTATACATTCTATTACACAGTTGAATCGGAATTTTAGTATTAAATGGGTATGTATTTAGCCGGAATTGAATAACACAGAAAATGGGCATTAAAGATGATATTTTATTATGCTAATAAAAATTAAAAAATAAAAGCCGCTAATGTACGGCTCATACCCAAACTTACAGCCAAAAACTGTAAATCTCGAAAACTGTTTGAGATATTGTAAAATACTAGTGCTGTTCTTAATCAGCGTCGAAAAATACACAACGAAAACTGTTGGAGATATCGAAAAGTGAGGGGACATTCGGAATCAGCGTTAAAAAATACATAAGAATCATATGTCAAATTTAATCCATCATAAGGGGAACCTCCAATGGACAACGACGACGCACACAATAGCGTTCCTAGTAACATAGCACAATTTAGTCAAGAAAGATTATACTGCATCTGGTCTACGAGACACCAAGGCAGGCCAGTTTGTATTCTCTTATTTTGCACAGGTGCGATTCCACTGCAATGCCATATGTTCATTTTTAGAAAACTTAATATTCGTACCCGTTTTTTCTGTTATTTTTCAAAATTTTGTTTTATTACGATTTAGGTACTAGCACCTTGTTTTCTAATCTAAAAATAAATAACATCTCTATACGCATTCACAATGGGTGTAAGGTCATTATGAGAAAACTGCTTCACACGGAATTCCGTCAAATTTTATACTCCAAAACTCTACATGTCAAAATTATGTGTAACATTTTCGATGAACAAAGTTCATCTTATGAATTCACAAAGTCTGTCTGTCTGTCTGGATGTCCGTAGCTTTTTCCTGTTGACATTTTTGAAAATTTTCTTTCGGATTCCTATAGAACATCAAAATATAAGACATTTTTTGCTTCGATCATTTTTGTCTATCTCATCGGCAAAGTGGTCAAATCGGCTCCCGAAAATTTTAAAAAATTTTACAAGTCCAGTCAAATTTTCGAAAAATTTTTAAGCTAAATAAGCAGTTCTTTTGTTCATCCCGGTAATGCAAGCTTGCGCATTCCCAACTGGTTTACGTTATTATCCAACAGCCGTAGCACGTTGAAAGCACGAGTTTTAGTTCGATCACCGAACATAAGTAACGTCGCGCGCGGTCAGTGTTTGGATGGTTGACCGTTTCTATACGCATTTACATGAAAATTTACATGGGTCACTTAAAACAACGTCGAGAATAACATACTCTGATTATAAATAGAGAAATTAATTATCTGGATAAAGTTAGCACCTCATTCTTTAAAATTAAATAAATTGTTAGTTGTTCCAGATTGTTTTATGTTTGTTCTGTATTAAGACTAAACGTTATCCTCTATACTGCGGCTGCGCAATAACATAAGAATAACGGAAAACATTAATAACTAGATTACCCCCAGGCCCCTAGGAACCTCACGAACAAAGTAACACCGTTCCCTCAAGTGCGTTGCCTATCCTACCAATGCAACAGCATGCTGGCCCAGTACTATGGGTATGCTTGTTCCCTTATCCTAGCAACGTGAACAGAGAATCGAGGAGATAAGAAAAATGTAAGTTAAGATATCAAAATCACACAATCGTATTCCCTTATTACGGTGACTATGCTTATTACCGTAACGCTCGTTGCACACTACACTATTTTGCCCGTTTCTATAGTCAACTGATGAAAAACATGGCCGGTTTCACATTGCACGATTTTTACCCGTGTTGCAGCCGTCTGCGGCCACACGGGAACCGTATCATTTCTCCAACTAAGTGACCAAAAGAACGTTTTGATACTAAACGAGTTTTAGTCGTCAGTCGTTCGCTGTGCACACCACTTGCAGTGTTGTTTGCGTTCATCCGTTTGAGAACAATGTCATCAATTGATACCGAAGTGTTAATTGTGGAAGCCAAACATGTTCTATGGGATAAGACTTTGGAGGGTGTCCTAAACAAAGTGGCTTATTAGACGTTTATGGAAAACTAATTGTATTTAAATTTTGAAAATTTGTGGTTATGTATTATTCATACTGATCTTTAATTGTAAAATATTTTCGCTTATATTGTCTTAAGGTTGTGCCGGAAGTCCACTCAACTTCTTTATCTTAAATGGAATCATATGTTTTTTTATGATATTTTGTATTAAGCTCTAGTCTGAAACAACTTTTATTATTCATACTGATCTTTAATTGTAAAATATTTTCGCTTATATTGTCTTAAGGTTGTGCCGGAAGTCCACTCAACTTCTTTATCTTAAATGGAATTACATGTTTTTTTATGATATTTTTGTATTAAGCTCCTAGTCTGAAACAACTTTTATTAACCTTCCAGTAGTCACGCGGTAGTTTATAACATGAGTAGTCGCTGCGGTCTCTAGACCGCAGTCAAAATAAATAAATAAATGAGTATGATTTTTAAATTTGACAACAGTTTAAGTGAGCGGTATCAATAGTACGTCAACCATAAAATTTTGAATACAAAATATTATTTATTTAACTGCGAATTATATAATTAAAATTTTTTGTATAATTTTTTTTTTTTTTATTACAGCGAAGGTATTATTTAAATATTAAACGAAAATAAACATAGTAAACTTAACTATAAACAATAAAAAAGTTCAATTTGAATGAAATAATTACAATATTGCATTTTGTTTGCATGTTTGGCAAATCACTCCCAAATGCTCCAAGCACATATATTTGTTGCAATGGAAGCAACAAAATCTTGTTTTTCTGTTTTTCTTCCTGTCACTATATGCACATCTGCCCTTTTCAATGTTTTGCGCAGGAAATTCTTCTATTTGGGCTGCATCTAGTACACACAATTGCTCCAATCTCATTTTTAGGGCTCTGGGAAGGTTGGTCATAATCGCGCGAACTCGCAATTGAGGTTGGATTAATTCATTACCAAGTTGTCTTAAATAATTTCGTCTTAAAATGGTACTGTTAGGGTTATTTGCACTAAAATAACCTGCGAATTGATCCCAGCAATATTCATTATGGCATAAAAAATTACCATTGGCCATCTTCGCGTATTCCTTGCGGTGTTGTAACTTGCACTCAACTTATCAACAACGTCAACACCTCCTTTGGTACTGTTATAAGCTGTAATTATCTCGGGCTTACGTAAATCACCCGTATCTTCATCTATGTTATCATTGTGATGCATTGTAGAAACTAGTAGTACATTTTTGTTTTTCTTTGGAAGGTAAGACACCAAAGTACAGTCTTTTGTAAACCCGAACATGCTGCTGCGTACCGCACGGGCAACCGGTTTTGAAAACTCTAATGGCACCTCGCGCTTGTTTTTCCTTATAGTTTCAATTACCGTTAATTTGTGATCAGTAAATAATTTTTGGACAAGTGGCAAGGACGTGAACCAGTTATCCATTGTTATATTACGTCCAGATCCAAAAATATGCTGACATAATCTTAACACAACATCATACGGACTATTTGATACTTTGTGGGGCCCTTCAGGTTGTACTCCTACGTATACTTCCATCTTGCTGGTGTAGAACATTTTCGAGTCGCAGAGAGCAAGCACTTTCAAGCCGTACTTGTTGGGTTTAGAGGGTATATACTGCCGAAAGCCGCACCTACCTCTAAATCCTAAAAGCATCTCGTCAACAGTTACATATTCGGAATGGTGGTAGCCATTCAGGCAATTGATGTCAAATATGTCGAAAAAAACGCGTATAGCGTCAGTGGACCTTCGCTGTATGCGAGTTGCCATTTCGTCAAATCTCAAAGAGCGAATCAAAATCTAAATCGCTGTAACGACATTGTAAGCCGAAATATTTCTATACCAGATCCATCTGTTTTTCATAGATCTTCAGAATTTACACGATTCGCATGATAAATCCCTGACATATACAGTAATCCTAACAATGCGCGAATTTCCACACTGTTAGTTGGGAGAGCATCTCTACTGCGGAAAATGTATCGGCAATTAATTCAATATATGTGTTAGTGCTTTTCACAATTAAATTGACCATTTCATCATTAAAAAAATATTCCCATATTTCTAAAGGATTTTTAAAGCCCTTGTTGCTAATGAAGGACCAGGCAACCGTTTGATAATGTTCTCTTTTCTAATTTTCATTGCTCTCGGATTTGGTGCTTGCTTCTTCCAGCGGGTTCCATCTTTCCCGATGAATGATAAAGAATTGCTACTGGTCTCATCTGTTTCCTCAACATCCGAAATATCTTGGTTAGAATCGCTGTCCTCAACGTATTGTTCCTCGTAGTCTGACTCACCTTCTTCCGATTCATCGTCGTATACAATATCGTCATTTTCTTTCATTACATCTTCCATCATCTGCCTAAGACGCTCTTGCTCTTTTTCGTAAGAACACATAGCTAAAATAAATAATAACAGTACTTTTCTGACATAAAACGCTTACAAGTATAAGAAAATACCTTTTCTTCAATGTTTCGATAATGAAACACAATTGTCACGTCAGTAGTCACGACGGTCTCAGAGACCGCAAAACCTCTTATTTATTGGATACCGAATACAACACAGTTGAAACTCGTACTGCTGCCCCTATACATGAGTTATGAAGATAGATTGAGTGGGGGTGAGCCCCGCCTTCGATATTTTCAGTAAATCAAAAATGAAGGCGCGTGCGGTCTCACAGACCACGCGCGACTACTGGAAGGTTAAGGTTTGTATAATATCTACTTCACATAGTTTTTGAAATATCGTTAAATTTTTAAAAAATATTGGATTGTAGGATATTTTAAAAAATTCATATTTTTGAACTTTATTAAGATAATAAAATTATATTTGGTTTCATTATAACAGAAGCTTTGAATTATTCATTAGTGTGATCAAAAATATCTGCAGTGTATTCAGGACGCCACTATTGATTCTCAAAGTAAGCTTCAAATAACAAAAAGTCATTTTTTTTAATTGAATATACTAAATATTATTTTACAGGTTGATTCAGAAATTTTTTTACCGACCTCTGTACTCATCTGATACGGTTTACAAGTTTATACGTATTTTTATAATAGTTATTTATGTATCAAGGCACTAAAGTTTGATTTCTCATGACGAATGTGTTTTAGTTGCAGAGGCGATAGCCGAGGCAAATAAAACACGTGAGTCATGAAAAACTTTAGTGCCGAGGTATATTATATTTTTTCGAAATCCCAAAATTTGAACAAAATCTAACAATTTTATAGCGTTCTTTAAGTAGCAAATGTAATCAGTTGTTTTCTTTTTTACGTCAAATGTTTCCACCGCGCATGCGCGATTCTAAAATTTACATACATTTTACACATCTCTACCGGCGAAAATGTGAACTTAAAAATCGTCGTATAATGAATTACTTTAGTGCCGATTTTATTTACATTACTGCCGATTTTTTTGTACTTAGTGACGATTTCGGAAAAATATATTTTATTTTTAATTTGGTAATATCTAGCTCTCTATGAAATAAATATAAGTATGCATTGGTAGCAAAATATTTATTTGTAGTTAGGTACTCAAAATCTATAGGTAGCGGTGCAAGACAAAAATTAAAAAATGTTTAACAGTAGGAACAAATGTATTGCATGTATAGGTTACAAATAACTAATTTTTAATTAGTTAATATATAAAAAAAATTTAGTTATTAGTGATTTAAAGTTTGTTATCCTTCTAGGTGGAGGTAGAGTTAAAATAACTGTCTAAAATTACATACTTATATGGCCTTATAGTGAACAACCTTTTCAACTTAATTAGTTATGTTGCATATTTTTGTTCACTCTCTGTCATATGATTATCTTTTTACGAAAGTTTTTTCTCAGGCTAGTTTTATACATGTATTACAGTTTGATTATGTACATTTTTTTCTAATTTTTAATAAAATTTTAGCGTCGATAAAGTTCTCACAGGTTTGGGCGAAACGTCGGCCAATTTCATAACAATTAACAATAACAACGGAAGAGCAAAGAATTTACTTGATTTAGTGCTATGGTAAAGGCGACAAAGCAACCCGTCGAGTTATCGAAGAATTTAATCTGAAGTATCCTGATATTTACTTATGAAAAGGTGGCAAACAAAAATTAATCAATAAATGTTTAAAAACTGCAGTGGCGTAGCTTGGATTTCTGACACCCAGTGCTCACCCTAAATTTGCCGCCTCCCTGTATTTGCAATTAAACAAATAATTATGTGATACCATATCACTATTTCAAATGGATTCAAAATTAAAAAAAAATTAAACTAAAACTTTTATTCAGCATAATGTATAATTTCGATGACAAACACAGTTATCTGTTGTAATAACAGTATGATCGGATGTTGCATAGAGGTTAGACCAGCTGGTCGTACCATGCCGCCCCTCTTACTGTGCCGCCAGGGCAATGGTCCCCTCAGCCTCCTCCATGCTACGCCACTGAAAAGCTGGCTTTGTATTAGATTTGTAGAAAACTAAGTTAGCTCGTGATGAAGATGACGCTGCTACTCTTCTTATACTTGTGCGATAATTAATCGGTAGATCGTCCAATATCTTTTATTTAAAAAATTTTACAGCATATCCAAATACGAAGTTAACTTTTAACTTTTTTTAACATGTCATTTTGACGGTTGTCATGAAAACGAAAATTGCTTTTTCCACTAAATTTGCTTATTTTTTTATGTTCGTCTATAACAGAAACGAAATTTGAAACAGTGACAATGGATTCAGCCGTTTTGGAATAAGCAAAAAATTTTGTAAAGTATACATTTTTCCCATAGAACGTAAAATAAAAAGGTTTTTCCTCTTAGCAACATCATCCGTGAACATACGGTGTAATCAAAATATTTTTAGAATGTAGAATTACATATCCGTGGGTCACCCGGTATAGATATGTCGAATGCATTTTCATGATATCAAGATCCTAACCAACACATTTTGCAGTCAATTAGTACAGATAATCCTATCCTATTCAAACTGATTATTGAATGTAAGCACCCAGTAAATTCCAACACAATTTAGGTAGATACATACACATATCTTGGTGTTTATACGCCTCTATTTTGAGTTATTTAAATTAACTTTTGTAATACGGCAAAAAATGAATCATATAATTGTCTTATAATAATAATAATAATAATAGATTTATTGTTCAACAGATTAAATCCATTTACAGAACAATTTCACAACAACAAAAGTACAATTGAAATACTAATACTACAACAAACAATGAAACTTTCAACAATCAGTCCTCAATAACTATTAGATCAACAAGCGATCCAAGTGAACAACTGTTGATGTCAGACATAGTACAGAACTGGTTGAAATTGCGGGACATGATATGACATGGCGATCTTAGTAGTAAATTCGTTTTTGGTGTTTTATAAACGAAAACAGTAGTTGACCGAGAAGAGCGACTTGGGACAGCAAAGTTCAGCGAAGACACCAGACAACTAAGTCAAAAAACGATAAAACGGCAGCCGTAATTCAAACATCATCCTCATATAAAGCATTTTAATAAAATATCATTGTTTGTTCCCGTATTCTTAAATAGAGATACATTATTTTGATAATCTTATTTGGGTTGCCTACCTGCTACCCGGAGGAACTTTAAGTAGCCTATACCACCTGCTCCTCTTAAACCAATCGCTTTACCAGTCTTTTTCTCATATATGGATAACGCCGGCTGTATTAAAGGGAACGTGATAAATACTTTAATAAATTTTAGACCACGAGAAACCCTGCGTGCTGATTTCTTTATAAAAATTTACGTAACCTAACTACTAGTTCTATTAGAAGAGAGAAGAGAACCATTTTAGAATTCAAAATTAGAAATTCCCTAAGAATGTGCGGAAACACTTCAAAACAACAGAAACATTTCTAATAATTTATAGAATCCTAGTGAAATCAACAAGCATTTTATTCAAAGTCGTAATTTAAATATTATGCCTTCTGACAATATAGTGAACTTTAAAAATAACTTAGCACGATTCAATCGTACTTTCGAGTTTATTCTTGTTTCTAAACAGCGTGTAATGAGAACCTTTCTTTATCAGACTGTTCTTGTCTATGGTGTGCAGTGGTGCAGTCCTGCAATAAGGTGTTGCTATTTCTAGTCCCGCTCGTGCCAACTACGCGTGAACATAAAAAGAATCTCGAATGGTCTGCTGTAAATTCACAAGAGATTGTACAATAGCAAACAAACACCAATAATCACTCGGCAGCTGTTTTGTTATATCGGGACTCTTCAGGAGGGAGAGAACTAAGTTCTAAGGCAAAGAACTTTTTTTGTGTGCTGTTAACAGTTTCGGATTGGTTAGTTAAGGGATTAAAAATTAAGAAGGGACAAAAACGGTTCTGAATTTTGTAATTAAGGAGAGTTCCGTACCTACTAGACGTACTAGATCTATCAGGAACGGTGTTATGTGTTATACGCAGAATTATGTATCATTAATTACTGATGTGATCATTATGTAAGTAAAGTTTGTAAAAACCGACATCTGGGCAGTTCTATCAGTGCTTAAGGCAAATGCCCTACTAAATGAACATTGATACGTTTTGTGTATTCGCTTTCTTTTCGATAAAAATTCCTAAGATGGTGGATGTATATAACAGGCTATAATTTTGCTAGGTAAGAAATCCGTTTGTTTCTTGGTCATCCTTAATTATGGGTCGTTATTTGTAGGTCTTCGCTTTGTCCGAGGTACCAATTATCTCTGCTTAATTACCAAATGTCGGATAATTTCTCCTTTTATGCGAATACCGTAAGTTTTTAGAAAATTCCCTATACGAACATACAACGTGGGATGTCATTGTTGTCTTTTGTCTATTTTAGATCTAAGTTATCCTCTACATTACCTTTGAAAGTTACTATCGGAACTACCATCGTACCTACCAGCTGAAGGGAGTTTGTTTTATCACTTAAGTGCCATCCAGTTATAACAAGGGCAGATCACCCGACTCTTCGGGGAAAGAAAATTCATTTCTTGCTGGTTAGATGCGAGTGTTTTGTCTACGACCAACTCAGAATTAGCTCAAGGTACTGTCTTACTACTTTCTTTTGTTTAATTACGTTTGTGAACGCTAAAATGAATTAATTGAATTTAAATTTTTGTGCGCTCTTTTAGGTCATTATCGGTAATCATATCGTACGGTTCATACAACTCGTCACCGATAGCACGAGTTCGTTCGAATCTTGGGTAATTACACTACGTCGTGCTGGTACGTTTGATGCCCGCTATTCGTTTATGTTAAGACTATTTGTGTGTGTCGTTTGTGAAAAACCAAAGACTTAAATAAAATTACACTCCTGTTATGCTGTTAACGTATTTCGGTTGCTTTATTTAAGTGCCTCGTCTAATTAATTTTGCTTATCAACAGTATTAGTTCTGTTTGATAATTATTTGTTTCAAAGTGGACGTTCAACTAACAAATTGGCGCCTTGTTCATCCTCTCGTGATAAAAATTTCCGGGCACGAGATTCGGGGTGTGCAAAATAAATTTTGTTGAATGTCCGATGCGTTTGATAAGGTAATCTCGAGTGGCTGTTATACTTCTAATTTCTTTGGACCTGCGACGCTCACCGAATAATTGTAGTTAACCGGGTAGCCGTTAGAGAAAAATTACCATCAATTCGTAAACTCTGTTTATATACCACGCCGTTCTAAATTAAAGCAATCCGCTATTTAATCTTTTTGTACGGCAACTCTTTTTTTTGCCCGTCGCAAAGTATAAATTATGTACCGGTGTTTTTAATGTTCTAGTGAATTGACGATCATTGTAAAACTCGTCTATTAAGAAACTTTCGGTTGAAACGACGTGATATTCTCAATTGTAAAGAAAAACTCTAAAGAATATGCCGTCGTAGCCATATTTAGCGTATATACGAAATAAGAAATAATTCTCGAATTGTCGAAAGCCTGCTGTGGTCATATGGATATCCCCGACAAAATTTTATTGTAATGGTGCGCTTCGTCAGTTTTTATCGCCACTTTAAGTTCAAGGAATGGAGATCCTGTGGAATTTCAAAGAAGAAGTTAGTGAAATATACATTTGTTCTTAATGAAACACGGGTGACCAAATAAAAGTGATTGCCTAGGTGTAATTTAGTTTTAGTTTATTGACTAAGTTAAATGAATAGGTAGGTTGATTACTTGAATTATAGAGGTCTATCTTGAACTTTCATTTTCGACACCATTTAACTCTAGTAAAAAAAGCAGAGTCAGTCGCAACTGTCGGCGAGTATTAGTTCAACCTTTTTGACCAGCTGAATTCTTTCACACGCTTGCGCGGGTGTTTGGTGATGGGAAAACTGCGAGATTTGATACGAATTTACTTAGCCACCTTCCCTATTTTCTTGATTTGGCACCCCCAGGATTTTACCTGTTTCTGGAAAATGCTTCGCATCCAATGAACAAGTGACAGGGCCATAGATGAATATTTCCACAACCTTCCAGTCTGGACCCTACACCAAGTGTGTTTAAGTCAAAAAGGGCATATACAGAAACATAAAATCAATTTTTTAACTACAAGCCGAATCTTTTTATTGTCAGGCCGAGTAATTTTTACTTTAATCTCGTATGTTAGGATCTTCATTTCATATCTCCCATCAGGTTCAAAATTATCGTTGCGAAGCTGTGCCACCCATTTTGCCTAAAAATTTAAATTAAGATCAAGTAGCTATACACTAAAATCCAGCAATTGTTTCGTACAATTTGCATCAGTGTTTGAAGTGTCAATATATGAAGAATTTATTATGAATACACTACATTCTTATCCACCAATCGTAGATAACACCAACTCGTTTTTAAGCTTAATCCATAAGCTAATCAATGACAACTCAAACAGTCAAGAATTTCAGGTGAGTGAATCTTCAATTGCTTTACTTATTTGCAAATGCGAGTTTATAGATATCGCCGTCGATGTACATGAAGGAAATGAAATTAACTACAGAAGAACGTTTAGAAAAAATTAAATGTTCGATGCATAAACCAAAACCTCAAGATGCATCGAAAAGTCGCATATTTCAACCTATACCGGACACAATTGTTTTCCAAAATTACAAACCTGGTGCCGTTTATACGTTTTCTTTCGCAATGAAGAACGTTTCGAACGTACCAAAACCGTGGCGTATTGCGTTGCCGCAATCTCCTTATTTTACTATAACTTATGGCATGGGATTGATAAGCTCACACGTAGCTCCAGGTATGTCGGTAGTTTTCAATGTAAAATTTTCTTCAGACAGCTTGAAAGATTACAAATACGATGCAACTTTTATGACCGACGGAGAAAACATCACGTATACAATTTACGGTAAGTCGCTACAACTATTTGCGTAACTCTGATTAAAATATTTTTGAGACAGCTTTGAGTCCTCGACCTCTGCTCGATTTACCAGACGAAATAATCCTTCCAACCACAGCAAGTCGGATACCTGCAGAAAAGTGCGTTTTTAGCCGGAACTTGGGAAATGCCCAGGCAAATTTTTTGATAAGCACTAGTCCTCCATTTTCGACTAATATCGATAAAGGGATTTTGTTATCTAACGATTTGATGAAGCTGACGATTTTGTTTAATCCCATGAAGTTGGGAAAAACTAAAGGGTACCTGACCATAACTTTCGATACTAGTGAAACTCTATGGATCAAATTAAAAGCTTATACCGATAATGCAAACATTAATTTTGAAAAAGGCGCATTACACTTTCACAAGACTTATGTAGGACTGTCGAGACAACGAAATATAATATTATTTAACAATAGTCAGTATAACGTCAAATTTCAATGGATGTTGTACAGCACAAAAGAAGAGGAAAATGCCAATTTAGATTCAATTAAAGAATCACTTGATCGTATCAGAGTTAACGAAACAATGAAAGCTAACGATTTAGAGAACATGCACGTAATTGACAGAGATGGGCACGAAAACGTTTACCATAGAATTTACGAAGATGAACTTCAAGAGCTCGAGATGGAACCTCAGTATCCATATAAAAATCCATATTTTCAGATTACACCCATGGTTGGTATACAACCCTTTGTTTATTAGCGTTAAAAATTGTTGTTTAGAGTGGTGATATTTTCCCCAATAGTCGTTTTGAATTTACAATAATATTCTCTCCAACGTATGTTGGTTCTTATAATATCCGGGGGTTCTTAGATGTAACTGGAACCAGCACTCGCATCCCTTTAATAATCAACGGATCAGGTATTGGTCCGTACTTCGAGTTGAACGTGGAATCTTTAAATGTTAACAAATTGTACATGTGCGCAGTGCATCAATACGAGGTAATTGCCATCAATAAAGGTAATGCGAGTTATTTTCTATAGCATAAACATTAACGTTTAAAATTGCAGGTGATATTCCTGGTACGATTACGTTTCCAAACCAAAACATGGAATTTGGTGGAAGTTTATCTTGTGATCCTCCATCCCATAACGTAGAACCTAACGAATGCGCCAGATTTAATTTAAAATTTAGTAGTATGGAACAAGGAAAATTTTTGAAAAGATTTTTTTAATATCGAAGAATCGTCCGAGAATCTACAATTCATATTTATGTAAGAAAATTTTGTTTTTTTTGTTCACAAAAATACGACTGATTGAAAACGTCTGGTTTTATTGGTCCTGTAAAAATTCTTTATAGAATTTCTAATTACTCCTAGTACAGTATCGGCCGGTAAAACTTAGATCCAATTGATAAAATTATGGCAACGATTGCTTTTAAGCATTGCTTAAGTCTAAGTCGTGGAGTGCGTATAGAAAGTGCGCCACAACTTTACATAAAAATTTACCCTAAGCCTGCAATTCTGTGTATAAATCGTAGTGATCGTAAGATCGTAGCGTAAATAATTGCAGTTTTGTGTGCTGCTGAAAGTTACAAATTATTGTATGCATTTAAGGTTTCTCGTAAATCAATAAAAAAATTTGACATACTATCAGATCATAAGATCTTCCGATTTTGCGATATTACGATTTGTAGTACAGAATTACACTATTAATGCCGATACGATAATTACACCTAACTGTTTTATCAAAGCCTTAACACTGGGTTAAGCTGTCATACAGCTCCCTATACCAGCTTGTTAAAGGTTATCGCTCGTCTTGAGCAAGTTTTAAGAATTGAAACTGGACATAGACTGTTTTGTTTTTACTTAAATATTAGCTGGGTGTCCAAAAGGCGGTATGGGAGTTTGAAATATGTATAGAAAACTCCAGTGGATATGCTATTCCTTGCGTTTATTCGAAAGACTAGAGATGGGAAATTAAGTATGGAACACCACATTTCCGTTCTTTCCCCACAACTATGTATGACAGACGCGCACACTAACTGCGTAAGCTTATTAATCTCCTGGAAAATATTGTTTTTGAGGTCTTGAATTATTATTGGCTTATGTACACCCTATCGTTCAAATAACTCCAAAGGAAAAAATTTAGCGGCGTGAGATCACAATAATTGACAAGGTCAATTGAGAAGATGTTGAATTTTATGGAAAATAAAGTCCAGAAGTGTCAATGTTATTGAAATGAGACAACAAAATGTGATGCTCGATACCAGTCTCCATTGGTATCAACTCGCAACTGCCATTGGATCCAGTTTGTAAATTCCAACCGTTGTGGATAGTCGTCAGACTTGAGCTTGGGCGTCAAGTGTAGCTTTTCATTGATGACTCTTTTAAGACTCAACTCTTGAACTCAAAGGCGTATTGAAGTCTCACGAGTCTCTGCCGCACTTTGTCTAACCAATTCAATTATGGAACTAGTTAGAACGGTTTAGGTGAAATGGAAAGGAACAAAACGTATATTCTCATTTTTCGATAAAATAATATTTAACACACAAAACTGCATGCAAAGATGACTGAAATTGACCGAGAGAGAGAAGGCAATGAACTGGTGGGGGTACCCGACCGCTTCTGCTGTTTTAGAGGACTGCGATATGAAAATATACGTTTTGTTGCTTTCTATTTCATCTTCAAAACTATTTTTTATTTCTGACAATCTGACCATTACACAAGCATTCAACTTCGATTGAAAATATTGCATTAAAAAATTTAAATCGCAATTATGCATAAACTAATTGCTTGACAACTATTAACTATGTACCTATGAGTAATAATGCGCCAGCAACATGAACATTTTGGAAAATCAAGGTCTGACTTTTTGCTTTACAAATAACAATTTTAACATAGTACATATTCATTGTTAGAAGAATGGCGGCAAGAAAAACAAGAGATTTGTAAATAAAAACAATTTATTTAACAAACGGTTCTTAAAAGTCTTAATAAAACTTCTGCATTTCACCACTAGTTTTCAAATAAACAAAATTATTTATCTTTACATTAACATTATTTTAATCTCAACGTTGTTTGAGGACATGTTCAAAAATACCTCTATTAACCTTAAACCACACTATACCTACATGTTTTTACTGAACTTCTGGGGCACCATACATAACACTTACATCACAATCTAATAATTAAAATGTACCATACGAATAAATAAATAAATAAATCTAGGGCTTCGTTTACGAAGGGCACCTGTTGCTTTTCTGATTTTTTCGTGTCTTTTTTTTAATAACGGTTGTAGTGTTTCTAATATATTCCACTTTCACTTTATACAATTCGTTTTTGAACCAGCCTCATACACAACAGTCTAATGTTTTGAGCCTAAAACCTGATGCAAAGTACAAACAAAGATTTGGATGCAAGTGGAACAATATTATAATAAAATAATTACGTTACAACTTGAAAACTTATGAAAATCGGATTAGAACATATGAGTTTTTTGACATTATTTTCACGCATACAATATAATTCAGGAGTTTGGTCCATTCTGTATATGTGTATAGGAGGAACCAACAAGATCTGTTATCGGACAACGGACAACAAATAAAACAATGTAGGGATTACAAATATTTGGGACCAAAAATATCACAACGCAGTACAGGGCGATTCATTAAGGATGACGACCGGCCGTATCTCGGAAACCGCACGTCCTACGACATTGGGAAAAATTCATATAACAAACTAGACTCATAAGAAGCATTTAAAAATATTTTTAAGTTTGTAATTTTTCTCTACATGGCACAATCTATAATTTACAAAATATATTTCAGTTTTTTACTAAATATAATTATCCTAATTAAGGTTAGTAAAAAATGGCAGCATTAGAAACTACTGTTTCTACTTTAAAATTTTGTTTAAGTCATTTTTCTATATTACCTATTGTTAAGTGGTGGGGGAATGTTACTTTTGTTGAGAGAAAAACACTGTAACTTCCACATGCGTGAACCGATTTTCATAAACTTATGCTCCATTGAAAGAGCATTAAAGGTAAATTTCAGAAGTAGATAACATCACATTTAATGTTTATATTGAAATCTAGAGGGCGTTGTGTAACACGTATCTCTATCTGTTATTTTTGGGGAAATTTCAAATACAATACTATAACTATAACCAGCTTACAAAATAGTATTACTTATTTACCTGTGAAAATCGCAAACTAATATTAATATCTCTTGTCGTTCCAAAGATATTGGCATTTTTTTTAATTCTGATCAGTGTTGACTCACTCTGTAAGTTTTAAGAGAAATTATGTTACTTAATTTGTCTTGACAACAAAATTACAAGTAAAAACGCGTCAAAATCATTCTATTAACATAAATAATAGAACATAATAAAACAACAGTTACTAACAACAGAAATTTACATAACGCAAAAAAATCATCTAATATCTAATTATTTCAAATGTACTTAACTTGTAATTTCGTTATCAAGACAAATCAAGTAACATAATATCTCTTAAAACTTACAGGGTGAGTCAACACTGATCAGAATTTAAATAAATATTTTTAAATTGGAGCCACTGAGGAATCTAAAAGACTAGTCAAAACTGAAAGGCTGTAATAATACTATCGTAAAGAGCATAATAACAGAGTGCGGAAGTTTGGGCAATAAAAGAGAAAACTATAAAGATGGAGACTGGGCACTATTTTGAATTTTTTATTAATGGAAAAAGGGGTCGTTTGAAAGGTCCATCCTCATAATCCCCCGAATTTGAAGTCTTTTCTGACACCCCTGCCAAGGCGGAGTTTTGCCAAACTTATGATTGTTTATTAGATTTCAAATGGAAAAAAAACTCTGACGTGCCTTTTATAAGGATGCTTGTTACTTTTTTAATATCGGTTCAGCGCTTGCCTTTATTAATTGACCATTTTCAATAATAATAAGTCGGGTTTTCCTTCCTGACGCTATAACTCCAGAACGCACGAACCGATTTTCACGCTTTTGCATTCGTTGGAAAGGTCTCGGTTTCCGTGAGGTTTATAGCAAAGAAAATTCAGGAAAAATGTCAACAGATAAGCGGGAAAATCTTTTCACATACAGCTCCATCTCTGATACATAGCATGTACTACAAACCAATATTTTAAGTAGATGGCGCCGGTGCGTCGCAATGATAATTAACAAGTCGCAAGGCCAATCGCTTAGTGTTTGCGGGATAAATTTAGAAAATCATTGTTTTTCACATGGGCAGTTATACGTTGCGTGTTCACGAGTTGGGAACCCATCCGCTTTGTTTGTGTTAACGTCAGACCAAAAAACAAAAAATGTGGTTTACCAAAGTGCACTTCAATGAAACGGATAATTTGCGGATTCACTTTCATTTACTTAGAGAAGTTCAACTAAATAACACTTCATTTTTGTAATCGAAATGAATTCATTACTGTTGTGAAATGAAATAAAATTTTTGCTTTTCAAATATAAAACAAAAAAAAAATTTTTTTCATCTTTTATTCACCAAACGAAATGTTACATAAAACAAAGCCATCTGGTGGCGAAACGAAGTTCGCCGGGTTTGCTAGTATCGTCTAATTATTTAATATTGCATCAGCACATTTATAGTTATTTTTTAATGCAGATAGGAGGGGGTGCTGAAAAGTTCCTGGTTTTGCTACTAATCACGTAAATGAGACCCGTATAAACAATACCACAGCTTATTTAACTATTTAGTAGCTCGCATGCGCAGTAATAGATGCGTACGTGAGAGAGTTTTCATTCCACGCAGTAACAAAGCAAAGATGGCGGCACTTACACCAATGTTTGATAAAACTGAGCAACGCGCAGTGATGAAATTCCTGTTCCTACAAGGGAAAGGAGCAAAGTAAGTGCATGAAGAGATAGTTGAAATGTTAGGGGATAACTGTTCAAGCTACCCGAAAGTAAAAACATGGGTATTGAGGTTCCGGACTGCCCATTTCGTGGTAACAGACGAGGCGCGGTCAGGAAGACCGAGTTCTGCAACCGACATAAGAAATGTCGACCATGTGCATGATCTGATATTAGAAAACCGACGAATTTTGGCTAAACTGATAGCGGAGATGCTGAACATTTCTCGTGAAAGAGTTTCCCATACCATACACGAGATTTTGGACATGAGCAAGGTATCAGCAAAGTGGGTTCCGAAATGCCTAAGTGTTAATCAAGAACGTCAACGAGTTGATGCTTCACGTGCCATGCTCGACTGGTTTAAAGCAGGAACCGATGGCTTTTTGGCTCAATTAGTGACAATGGACAAAACCAAGATCCATTGCCATTATCGGCGGCAAAAGTGATGGCGTCGGTGTTTTGGGATAAAGACGGTAACTTGAAGCAATGGTTTTCTTAAACACTTTGATAATTAATTCATTAACCAACAAAACAAAGAATTATTTTAGCAAGTTTTCAAAATGTTGCCCTTCCACTTCCTGGCAATAAAACAGTCTGTTCTGAAACTCATTCCTTACGTTTTAGAATATCTATAGTGTTAAGTTAGCACAGACCTACATATTCGGTCTTTAAGTTTTTGAATTGTTTCGGGTTGTGTGACGTACATCTTCGACTTCAGATATTCCCACAAGAAGAAATCGAGGAGACTCAAGTCTGGTGACTGAACAAGCCATTCCTGGATATGACTGGTCCAACCACTCTCTTACTGGTCTAAAGAAATGAGATGGCGCGCCATCCTGTTGAAAAATAACTTAGAGCTATCAATTTTATGTCATAATATAGTATTTTATGCCTTATTGTAGCCCTCCAAATTTTAAATCGCAATCTCACATCGTTTTGAATTTAGAAGAGGGGGAACTATTTACGTTCGTATATATTAAAAAAAGTTATAAAATTTGGCCAAGTAAATGTTTGTAATTTGAATTACGTATTACTCTTTTTTATTAAAATGTTAATGCAGCTAGCCTAGTATTGTATTGTTAAAACATTTTGTTTGCAGGGGAGAAATAATATGCCCTTATCTCATATTCGACGTAAATGAAGTCGATTATGGAACAGTAGGAATAGGTATGTACAACTTGTAATTCACAAAATCAATAATATTACTTTCCACAGGGTTTCCCAGTCGGAAAATAGTTAATCTATACAACCCTTCTATGGTTCCAATCGATTACATAGTTTATGTGTGTGGAGATGGCGACATACCAGCAGTAACATGCGAAGAATACGATTACATGCCGATAAAATGCGGATTACCATCACAACCTAGAGAATTTGATTACTCACAACGTTCCGGATCCGTTCCACCACATTCTTCCGCCGCCGTCGAAGTATGTCGGAATTTTCGTATTATTTTATAAGAGGTGTTAATTAATGATTTTCATCTAGTTACCTTTTTAATGTATTTACATGTAATTTTTGACAGTTAAAGCTGTCAATCAATTGCCAACTTTGAGGTTACCGCAATATGTACTATTTAAAGGCATATTCGACACTTCTTAACCAAACTATTCATACTAAGACAATTTTTTTTCAAAAACGTTTTTGTAAGAAATACAGATCGTCATCTTTGCTTGATTCTTGAAGATGGTCAGAACACCATTTTCTTTTTTTTAACACCAATTACTGTAACTCGTTACTGTTTTACAATTATTTTGACAACCACACTATGCTGTTTAACATCATACCTATTCTTTCTTACAAAAATAATTTCTGAAAAATAAAAATTATCGACTAATGAGAAATAAATTCTTCTTAGATTTGATTAATTTTTTTAGATCACTTAATACCAAACCTTATCCGACAAGTACAAACTTCGCTTTTAATGAGAATGTGGCATTCCGATCGTCACACAACTTCCATTCCAATTTATTATAACGCAGCAGTACCCCAAGTTATTTGCATACCACCTGAAGTAAACATAAAATTCTGCTACATTACTTATCCGTATTATCGTAATATCACATTGCACAACGAATCTGATATACCTGGTTATCTTGAGTTGGATTTACCGGAAGTAAGTGCAGTGCTCAAGCCAATCGATAGTTAATAAATGCATTGTAGAATAGTCAAATGAACGGTATCGAGTGCAGTATATCAAGAACAAGTATGTTTATTAAACCTTATGAAGATGTCGAAATTCATATGATAATTAAAACCACTTACATCGGAGAAGATCGTATTCCGGTCTAGTAAGTAATACAAGCACTACTCTCTTGGATTAATAGTTTTTTAAAAGTATGACTCGTTTGGGAGAAAAACCTTTTCAATGTTGCTACGTAATTTGTCGTGGACAAGGGCCTGTAATTGGTATTAGTAACGAAGAATTAGATTTCGGTCCAATTCGATTATTGTTTGAAGCAAAAAAGGAAATAATCGTTACAAACGATTCTCCCATCCCAGCTCCTGTTGTTGTAAACATAGTAAGTTGATGGTACCGCTACAACCTTATGTTATTTTATTGTTTCTAGCCGGATAAGACTTGGTTTAAAGTAGAACCAACTGATGCAATCATAGAGCCAGAGCAATATTTTACATTGACCATTACTATTTGCCTGTATGATCCTAAACGAGTAAAAAGTACTTTGGCTGTATCAGCTAATCAAGGAAACGAAGTGTTTTGTAAGCTGAAAGCTAAGGGATACGGTACTAGTATAGCTTGCGAACCCAATTTGGAACCTGAATTAAACGTAGGTCTTCTTCTAACTTACCAAGATTTTTGCCTTCCAGTAATTTTCACTAATAAAGGATCGCGACATCATAAAGTTATGTGGAATCGAAATAAAGAAGTGAAGGCGCTTAAAGAAGGCTATCCGCAACCGTGGTAAGTTCTTATTTGTTACATAAAAGCCGATTTGATTAGTGGTTTTGTTTTAGGTCTGCATTTACCTTCCGGCCTAGTCTTTAGAACTACCGCCACAAGAGGCAGCGGTTTCTGTGATAAGAGGTTACCGAACAAAAGTGGGTTTTTCCGTTGAAGAGTACCATTGTCATGCTTCTATTAACAATACAAATATTATTGAAACCATAATGTCGTTCAAAATTTGTGCAACTTTCGTTGAACCTTGTGTTGAGATATCCAAGAAAGAACTTAATTTCGTACAGAATTTTGTTCCAAATACTTACTATGAATTTACGAGAGGTACGTATTTTAAAAGTTAAATAATAGAATTATACATTAAAAGATTGCTTTAGAACGTAAACAGCGTTGTTTTTAATTCAATGCCAAATTTTTTGAGTTAAGAGGTTGTTTTATACATCATTCTACTTATTTAGAAGATCGTTAGTTGTTTAAAATTTAAGAAAAACATCATCTTTGCCTAAAAGTTCTTGTTACTTTGAAACCCTACGATGAATTAGTAGAATTTGCTGGTTGCCAGATTGCAACCCACTATCTACTATTTTGAGATTTCTCAATATCTCAATCTGACAATCTTGATTTGGTACTGAATTTTAAAGCTGATGGTTCATTTTATAACTATCACGCGGTGTTAAGATATATGCGCCGACATATTGCGATGGTTGATGAAATATATTAATAATATATATAACAAATCTGTAAAGGTTAAGTTAACATTAATTTTGTGCAAAGTTAACATTCTGTCCGCAAATGGATTTAATTTAAAATAACCGACCTTTTTTTGGTTTGTTGTAAATGCTGCGTTGTTCTCGTAGATTCTTTACCCAGATTCGTTGAGTGCACTAATTTTTAATGTATAGTAGAACTTTAAGTGATCGATTTTTTTAAACATTTTTATCTCACTTATAGTTCACTTACTTTCATTTCAACACAGAAAGATTATCTGTAACTCATAAAAATGCCAACAGTTAAATGTAACGGCATGTGTGTGTTAAAGTGCAAAGCGCTATCTAAGCGATAGCTTTAATGCTTGTAACACACGTTGCCGATAAAGCCAAGTATAACTTGTACAGAAGCACACACGCAACAAAAGAACACCTGATGCAGCATTTCGCTCTTATTGTGAGCTCATCAGAAGTGTATACTTAAGTGCGGTATACGACTGTACAAGACGGCGGTTGGTCTTTTAAGCTCTCGTGGAGCAATGAACATAAGTAAAATGTGTGTCTTGCGACATCTCGTGTAAACATTGACACGTGTGAATAGTATAAACTAAGAAAAACAATTAGTTAACTGTACACACATTTTACTTAATTATCTGTAACCTTTCACATTCAAGTTTTATTTTACTCGTACGCTTTTAGCCTTGGTGAACTTAATGCACGTGTGGTCTCTTTGTACGCAACGTAGTTGTTTTCTTTTGCGGAAATTAATTCCATTAACACATTAATCTTCACAATGTTCATTATGCATTCTTTTAATAATTGCTACAATAGAAGTTACTATGGAGATTTTGGAAACTGTAAGGTATACAGATTCGGTTAAATGGGAGAAAAGTTTCGTAATCAAAGGCCCAAGAGTTATTTGTTAATAACATATAAACTGTTAATTAAAATAGTTAGTTGTTTATTCTTAATAATTAACTACTATGTAGGTCCGTAATAAGAATTTTTACCGATAGCTGTAATTGAATATATCGTGTAATGGGCTATAAAAGTGCGATTTGTTTTTTCTACTGTCAAAAATGTTCCCAAGATAGAGTAGTAAAAATGTCATGTTAGAGCGCCACCTATTGGATGTGATTATTTCCAAAAATGG
The DNA here is from genome assembly GCA_030710515.1 of Abscondita cerata. Classification (NCBI taxonomy): domain Eukaryota; kingdom Metazoa; phylum Arthropoda; class Insecta; order Coleoptera; family Lampyridae; genus Abscondita; species Abscondita cerata. The sequence continues at coordinate 278,360 of JALBCR010002424.1, read as the reverse complement.
TTACAAAATGTAGGGTTTGTATTTTGTCGTTACAAATTCTTGCCGGGACGAGTTCTATCGTTGTCGTAAGCGCTCATGCAACTATCGGGTGGCAAACATGCACATTACTGATTTACATGTTTTACTTACTATTTACTTTTAAACTATATACAGGGTCACTGGTAATTGGATACATTCCTTTGGAGATCTGATAGAACAAGAGGTAAGGAGTAAATTTAACCCTAATACGTATTATACAAAACGCAATGGATTTTGAGATATTTCAATTTTTAATTTTTTTTTAAAATTGATTTTAATATGTTAAAATGTAATTTTCAAAAAATGTATGCCAACTTTGTGGAACTTTTTTGATGGAATACTTACCCAACACTATGGTCGTCCGTATGGAATAAAAAATATCCCTTAGCATTTCCAGCATGTGATAATTTCAAAGAAAAACTTGTACAAAATCATTTTCAAAATCAGTTGTGATAATTCTTTGAGGTTTTTTCAAATAATTCTCAACGCTTCTTGCGTACAAATTGTGTTGAAACTTCCTTGTTGCAATAGCTATCGAGCAAGCTGCGAATCTTACAACAAACCTTTAACAGTTCCAAAAAAAGTAGTAAAAATGAAGCAGTCGACGGAATTTGTTTAACTGCTGTCTACTATTAGACCGTATACGTTTTCCATGTGAAGTAGCCGGATAAGCAACTGAAGGTGGAATATGACCTTTCACTCGTATAACTTTCTGACAGTCTTAAGTTCATATTTGAAGATTCTTTGTTATAACTAGTTGTATTAAGTTCTTTAAGTTCAGTTTTGCAGATTTTCGTTGTTATTGTTGTTTAACTGAAATGGCCGCTTATAGCAATGCAGAATACGCCGACATCTTATTTGTATACGGATGTTGCGATGGGAATGCTGCAGAAGCTCGTCGGGAATATGAACGTCGTTTTCCAAACCGTCGCACACCGAATGTTCGTGTATTTAGTACGACATATCGAAATGTCGCAGAAAATGGTTTAATGAAACGTCGGCGAGTGGACGCCGGTGCTCCTCGCGTATATCAACCAGATGATGAGGAAGAAATGTTAATCCATTTTGAGGATAACCCAGGCACTTCAACTGCTAAAGTGGAGCGGCAAACTGGTGCGTCACAATGGAAAGTCTGGTCTACGATACGCGGAGTTTGATGCCATCCTTACCATTATACCCCTGTCCAGGGCTTAGATGAAGGTAATCCTGGAAGGAGATTAGAATTCTGCCGCTTTATGTTAAATTCAGATGCAGAGGATCAAAACTTCTTAACCAACATTTTATGGAAGGACGAATCTAAATTTAATCGCGAGGGCATAACCAATTTTCATAACATGCACTACTTGGCGGAAGAAAATTTAATAAGGGAAACTAGTTTCCAAAGGAAATTTTCAGAAAATGTATGGATGGGAGTTGTTGGCGGCTATTTAATAGGGCCTTACTTTTTACCTCAACATTTAAACGGAGAGATCTATGAAGATTTTCTAGAAAATCACCTGCAGGAGTTTCTAGAAGATGCGCCAGAGCGCGAAATGATTTTTTAGCACGACGGTTGTCTAGCGCATTATAGGCTGACGGTACGGAATTTGTTAAAAGAACGTTTCCCTAACCGTTGGATTGGAAGAGCAGGCCCAATAGTTTGGCCAGCGCGAAGTCCAGATTTAACTCCTCTGGATTACTTTGTATGGGGTCGTATGAAAGATATAGTATACGCAACCCCAGTCAATACAAGGCTTGACCTAAGACAAAGGCTAGTCGACGCTGCCGCATCCATACGGAATACATTGACCACCAGAGTGGCAAAAACTGAAACAAGAAGACGCTGTACTTATTGTTAATTTAATTTACAGCTGACTTCTATGTATAAGGTCTAATGGTGGGTAGCAGTTAAATAAATTTCGTAGACTGCTTCATTTTTACTAGTTTTTTTTTAACTGTTAAGGGTTTGTTGTAAGATTCGCAGCTTGTTCGATAACTATTGCTATTCTGTTAATGAAAATTTACTGTGGAAAGTAAAATAAATGGTTTTTCGTAAATATCTAGAAAACCGTCGAGAATTTGAGTACAGTTGTGAATATAAAAAAGACTAATTTTTCAATTGTACATCTAGTGGTGAAAAAATATACCGGAGGTTTCATTTGAAAAACGCGAGAAAAATTGTTTTGAAGTTTGTCATGTTTCGGCCATAATTTTGGAAACCCTGTTAAAAATTTACAAAATGTTAATAGGTTGACAGTAACTTTAGACCTTTCGCAACTCAATCCATATCAAACCGTGAGCCAAAAAAATTATCTTGAAATTTAAAAATTTTTTTATTTCCAGTCCGCAAATTTTGTTTTTCCATTTTTTATTTATTTCTCCTAAAATGTCAGAACTAGTAGATTTTCGGCAATTGATAGAGTGAAAGGTGAACCGAAATATGCAAAAAAATGTCTTATTATTAAAAAAAATTACTTTCATATCGTAACACTTATTTGGGACACCCTGTGAACTCAAAAATATTTTCTAAAAATAGACTCTTACAAATAGTATAGATTGACATATGAACGAAATTCCTAACCTCATTAGTTTAGGAGCTATAGACTGACGCACACTTAGCTGACAAACCTGTATAATAGTTTTGAAAAATAAATTGAAGGTGGGTACCTTAAAATCCTTAAAATAATATTTATTTCTTCTTAAAACTAAAAAAGGCCCGACAACCATGGTTTCGATTATAAAAATAATCATTATCAAGTCTTCTTAAGTTACATAGTTCTTTAGTACCAGAAATATTTATGAATACTTTTGAAGAGAACATTTTAAATATTAATAACAACTTGTTTAGTAAAATTCTATTCTATAAAATATACGTTGATGACATCCTTATAGTTTCTAATGGCGCTACAGACAAAATCAATAAACTAACTACATTGTTCAATTCATTCAACTACTCAGTTTACAAATCAACTAGCGGTCAATAATAAATTACCTGTCCTTGGTATTTTATTAACTCTAACACAAGGGACAATTAGCTTCTAAATTTTTAGAAAACCCACCTTCGTAGATATACTGAGTCATTATAAATTAAACCATCCATGGAAAGAAAATTGCAGCATTTTATTGTTACAGATATACTCACTTTATTCCATGCGTACTTTTCTCCACAAAATACTTTTCTCTCCAAATACTTTTCTTTCCAATTACTTTTTTTCCTGCGTACTTTCCTCTCCGAGTACTTTCTTCCCCGAAACAGTTTCCTCCCCGCGTACTTTCCTCCCGGCCTACTTTTCTCTTCGCAAACTTTCCTCTCCGAAATAAGATCCTCCCGGCGTACTTTCTTCTCCGCATACTTTACGTGAAAAAAAGTTTGTTTTTGAAATTGTTACGACGTCCTTTAGACCTAGACAACACTAGGCCAGGAGTCGCTTCGTTCTTTATTAATTGTTGTAGTTCTTTTCTTTTGAAGATCCAACAATCGTTTTTAGGATAGTATTAAAATGATGATAGAGTTAACAAATCATATCTTAAACACTACTCTATAACATACAGGTGTACATTCCAAATGATGTTAGTTTAAAGGTCAAATCACTGCCAAAATTTCAAAGTTGTTGGAAAACTTTAAAACTTTGAATATATGCCTTACGTGGAAAAACCATGAGTAAAAAAACAATTTTCAGATGATGTTGTAATTACCAACATTTCGCAAGTGCCCATATCCTTAAACGTAGTTACTGAAGATCCATTCTATGTTGAGCATGACGGTGATCAAGTCTTACATTTCCATTTATCGTTAAAACATGGAGAAAGTTATCGAATCTTCGTCAATTTTTGTCCAATCGCACAACAAACTCGTTGCATACTGATAAAAAGTAATCTTAAATTGGATTACACAAATCATCCAAAAAACGTAATTGACTATATTAAGTATTCCAAAATTCTACACTTTTTGTGTTCGTAGGATTATATTAATTTAACCGCAGAAGTAAGCTGTCCGACGATAGAAATACATCCTACATTAATAACGTTTCCGTTTCTGCCTCCAAAAGCTCTATGTTATGGTGAACTGTTGTTGAAAAACGTGAGTCCAATTCAGACGGTGTACCGATTCGAGTGGCAAGAAGAGTCATTCTTCATTCAAATAATCAAAAACGAAGAGGTGTTAAGTAATAAAACAAAACTATTTTTAACCTTTAAAAAATTGCAGATAGTAGTGCCTCAGAGAAAACAAAGCAGTTTAGATTTTTTTGATGACATTTTTGACGAATCTGACAGCGAAGAAATAAAGAACAGCGAATGTACTGAAAGTGCCAGCGAAGTTCTTTTACGAGTTATTGATCTAGAACATACGGATAATAAAACATCTACGGCTCATTTACCTCTTGTTTACTACTTTCACTTAGCATACCAAGAAATATATCAAATCTACCAGCAGATTCAACTTCACGACATTTTAACACCTCCCATTGATATGGATGGTTTAATTTGCTTGCCCCAAGAAAATTATGAATGTTTCATGGATATGCGTGCACTTTTATACCCAGTTGTGCAAAAATTTTTACAGTTTGACGACGATTACGATGTTCTTAAGATATTGCCAAAAGATGTGCCAAAGTTTCATACAAATTGTACTGTTTTCGATATTACTCCAACCTATGGAGTGTTAAAACCGTATGAATGCCAATCGGTAGCTATTTATTTTAAACCAGTACCTAATACATTCATTATGAGCAAACTTGAATGTCATGTAGAAGGTGGTGCAACTGAAGTTGTGAATATTGAAGGTAGATCATGCGAACTGTCATACACAATAGATGCCGTAGAAGTTGACTTTGGAAGACAGGTACGAAGAGTTTAATAAAAGCTTTAACAAAAGCAAATCTTTATTTTGCAGATATTTTGTGAGAAATCCGAAAAAACTGTTTTTTGGAAAAACACTTGTTCAGTTTCCTTTATTTTTACGACGTCGGCAAAAGAAGTTCCAAGAAAATACCCGTCAGCTTTAGCTCTAGAAGGAGGAGGTTTAACGGTAACTCCGAAACAAGCTCAAATATTACCGGGAGAATCAGCTAAGATTCATATCCAGTACTTACCCTGTATTTCTGGAGAATTTAACGAAAGCTTTACGCTCAAAGTACGTACCTTTACCTATGCATGTTGGACAATACAATGTTAAAATTTTGAAAAGGCTATTGATACCCAAGTATTGTAGTGCTATGAATATTTTACTCATTGGTATGCTAATATATTTCAAAGTTTTAAAAAAGCAAAGGAAGTTTAGATATGGAATTAAGAATTTCTACTGCTCATTCTGTCTTTCTCTTCTCTAGTTTTCACTTTTTAAATCCCTACTCTAAACAAACGGAAAAACACCAAAAACTATACTCAGACATGTGTTTCAATAGCTAAGCTATCTCATCAGCGAACCGATGCTAAAAATAAAAACAATAGGCAGCTTATATACAGGGTAGCTTTTATGTATGGAACCAAGGCTCTGTAGCCAAAACGGTTGAAGGCATCATTCTGAAATTTTAGCGATCAAATCTGAAGCTATTTCACATAATTTGACACAATCAAAAATTTCTTTGCTCGATAATTTTGATTGACACGGCCGCCATCTTGAATTTTTTAAATAGCAAGATGGGTCATGTGATATATTATTTGAAAGCTTATTTTATTTACTTTGTAACTGAGTTTGAATATTTATTATCGTTTAGTGCAAGCTGATATGCTGATGTTTTGGGCTGATGAACTACATCCATTAATACTGCCAGTGAATTATCCTCTGTAGCCACTGTTGTTGGTCGGCCACTTCTGCGACGGTTCTTAACACTCCCAGTAATATTATACCGTCGTAAAGTCTTGGTCACAGTAGATCTCACTATAGGATTCCTATCAGGGTTTTCAGCATTGAAGAGTTGGCAAACTTCTTTATGCGTGCGTTTTCTATCGCCGTAACCAACCATCATAAGAATTTGTAATCTTTCTGATTCAGTTAGCTGATTCATTTTTACGAGACGCTTCTAATTCTTGAATAATAATGAACTAGTAATGAGAATAACTGATGTTTTGACGTTATAACGTTACCTAGGTAACGTCACCTAGGTAACGTGTCAAAAGCATCGCCACCTAAATTAAAAAGGCAAATAATTGCAGAAATAATTATTAGAATAAATTTTTTAGGTATTTCCTCCAAATACAACTTCAATGTTTCTAGTCAGTTGCAAAGTAAATAAAATAAGCTTTCAAATGATATATCACATGACCCATCTTGCTATTTAAAAATTCAAGATGGCGGCCGTGTCAAAAAATTATCGAGCAAAAAAATTTTTTGATTGTGTCAAATTATGTGAAATAGCTTCAGATTTGATCCCTAAAATTTCCAGAATGATGCCTTCAACCGTTTTGGCTACAGAGCCTTGGTTCCATACATAAAAGCTACCCTGTATACTATCTGCGTGTCATCATCGTTACACTTTGTTGATTCTTATATAAGCTTGAATAATTCTGAAAATTCTATTGGATTGCTATTAAAACACGTGTCCGAGTATAGTTTTTTGGCGTTTTTCCGTTTTTGATTTATGTTGTTTCTCCACGATTTCAGTGGATATTCATTTTTCGTATGTTCTGTTAACTATGGCTTATTATTTATCAATTTCTCCTGAAACCAATATTATGGTAATACTCTATTGCTTGTATTTTTGAAATCTATGTATTTCCATTTCTTTATTATATAAAAATAGTTATTATTAAAGTAATCTTTCAGGTTGGTTATTTACCCACCATTGAAATATTTGTGTACGGATACGGAGATCTTCCTCAAGTGTATTTGGGCGAACGTCCATCTATTAGTCACTTGACACCCGAAGTAACATATTGGTCAATTGCTTCTATAACTCCTAAATATTTAAAATGTCTTAAAAACATCAATTATATTATGCGTTTTGTGAGTGAGGTAAATCTTCAACAAGATTTGCCAAACAATATTTCTAAGCATTTAAGAAGAGAAGGTTGGGTAGTTATTTCCAATCAAGTGAGAATTTTTGAAATGTTTTGAAGGAACCAAATTTGATTTCTTAGGATTTATGTCCGTCTCTAATGGACATTGACTTGGCAATTGAACGTACTATTTTGTACAACCACATTTTTGATAACCCGTACGTATTAACCAAACATTTAAAGTTACATAATCAATCCTCAGTTCCTGAATATACGGTTCCCGAATATATCGTCGATTTCGGATACGTTGTAGTAGGGGAAATAGCAACACGAACAATCAAAATATTTAATTATGGTCCCGCAAATACTCGAGTCAAAGTTGTAATGGGAAAAACTAAGCAATCAGCAGTTCCAGGTTTAGATGTTAAAACCACTCGTTTACCTGTCATACGCATCGGACAAATTAAAGAGTTTCCTATTAATTTCTATCCATCCAGCGAGGATTATTTGAAGAAAATGATACAACAATTTCGTATTGTATTTTTTTAGATGTAATTTAGTCAACGTTTATTGAAAAACTTACCCTAACGCATCACTTTCAGGTGGCTCATGGATCCAGAATACCTATACGTTTACAAGCTGTCGTTACTCTACCAAAATTACGTCTTGATTATTTCATATTAAATTTTGGTGATGTACGTTGTGGAAATGTGAAAAAACGTTCGTTGATACTAGAAAATAAGTATGAACTACCGTCGTTAAAATTTTTATCTTTTTTTCAAATTTTTATTTTAGCGGTTACGTTGATTGTAGTTGGAAAGCGTTTATTCAGAAAAAAATAAAAAAAAATAAAACATCTAAAACTGTTTTCTGTTTAATGGAAGATGAGAATACTCTTGAAGCGGAGGAAAAATGCAAGTTAGATATATTTTTTGAACCACAATGTGATGGTCCAGTGGAGTGTGATTTAATTATAAAAATAGACAAAAACCCGACTAAAGTTGTGGTTGTTGTGAAAGGAATTGGAAAACTTCCTAAAGTAAAAATTATTCCCGAGCTAGTCGTATTTGAACCCATACATCCATACACACCTTTATGTGAAAAAACGTTTACTATTGAAAACGATTGTTCTGTGCCGATAGAATTTTATTTTGCCGACTTTGACATGTTAGAAAAACAGTTCAACGCAAGGGTTTGTTTTAAAAATCTCTTTCAGGAACATCGACTTTGAAGAGAAGGTCGTAAATCTTTTATGCGAGTTTTATAATACAAAACAATTAATAATACCTCCGAGGAAACCTGGACATAGTTTACCGGATCAGTTCGTCTTGTTTTATGAAGCGATGATTGAAGAATTGAATAAAAAGCTTATTGCTGCATCTATAAACAACAATAATGAGTATGGAGATTCTATTCAAGGATCCGTGGTAACATTATCTACTACAAGAAGAAAAAGCGGATCCAAAAGAAAAAGCGCCTCGTCTAAGTCTCAAAAACTGTTTTCTATTGGAACAAATGACAACAATTTTTAACTTCTAGATCAGTGTCTGGTAATCCACAGCGTTTGGAAGCATCAATCTCATTACTACCGAAAGATCCGTATGAGTTGGATTTCCTCTTAAAAGGTTTTACTACTGATTTTATCTGAACGCAAAATTACTTTATCTCTGTTAGATTTTGTCAGAAACTTATCAACCGAGGAAAAGCTCCAATTTGATCCAATTGGTAATCTCATTCATACTTACAAATCGTTGCATGACCGTAAAGAGCCCCCATCTATAATTGAAGGAGTTTTTCTGATTTTCCACGGTTGCTCCCAAACTAGTACTGTACCTACACCATTTTTTTACGTGGTTAAAAACAAATTAATTACAGATTATGTCAGAGCTGCTCACAAAGCCGGTTTAGATTTAAAACTTCCAGTATACACAATTGACGAATTAATATTAGCAACCTAACCAAATCTCAATCATCTAACGCTTTCTTGATTAAAGATGCTATAAACAAGGAATATCTTAAATTGTTAAAAGTTGGAAAAACAAAAGGAAAAAACATCGGTACCAGTTTTTCAGTACGTCCAACGTTTATTGCGCAATAACTGATTTTTAGATCCATCGGAAGATTTGGTTGATCAAATTGAATACATTTTTAAAGCACCGCAATCTCGAGGTCGTAGCAAATCTCCGAATGAGAAAAAAGAAACTAAACATAAGAAAAGTGGCAAAACTACTTTCTTGGGTATACCTGAACAATTAATCGCCAGTGTATTAAAAACCGAACTTGCTTCATTTGGAACTGGAATTATCATCGAAAGTCTCTACAGCAATTTTTTGTTAGAACCATTCGTTGCATTACTCACGTTTCTTAGTGCCGCTGGAAATGTTAGATACTTACATTGCATTATTTTATCATATAATTACCCACAATTTACAATCTTTGAAGAAAATTTAAAACTTCAACAAGAAGAAGAAGCTAAGAGAATAAGAGAAGAAAAATTAAAGCTTATGATTGAAATGGAACCGGAAGAACTAAAATTGGTTCCACCAGAAGACTATGAAATTTTTGTTTCAGATTTTTTAAACGTACGAAGGCAGGAAACTTTAATGAAACGTGAAAATCTAAAGTAAGAAATGTGCAAGGCATCAACGTTTTTTTTTATGTTAGTATTTTAGGGAACGTCTAGAACTACGGAAAAAGAAAAATCAACCACCAGTTACAACAATTATCAAAGAAAGGTAGAGAAAGTAAAAAAACCGAAATCTAAGAAAACTAAGTCAGTAAAAGGATCAACTAAAGCGCCATCCAAAGATGTTGACGGTATGTACTGAATTTGTGTTTTCTATATTTAAAATATTAAGTTGATATATTTTCTTTCCACAACTAATATAGAATTTTACAACTCCAAAATCAAATTTAAGCTTGTGCGATTTAAATATATTACTTCCTAGCTTTAGAGATAGAGATAGACTATCATCGCTGTGACAAATTCGTCATTCTCGTAGAAGTCTTGGCCACATTACGCCACATTACTTCGCTGACTTAATAAATTCGTTGTTTGTTCTCTGACAGAGCGTGTAAATCGTGTTGTTTTTAAAAGCAGACTTTATAATTTATTTGGTCTAGACTCATTCGTATAATTACACCCCATTGTTAAATTTTGAGAACTGTTAAGGTGTTAACTTTTTGTAGGGTTCTTTGTGTATGTAGAAATTGAGAGTGAGAGGTGCACTCTCCGAGTTTGTATGTTTATATTTTTTAAAGTTCAGTATGTAAGTTTGTCTAGAGTTGGAAAGCACATTTGAAACTATGAGGTACTATGTAACTAAGAACAAGTACAAAACTGTAGCGGATCATAATTGCTATTTTTTTAACAATTGCTAAATATTGAACAGGGCGCGTACTAATGAAAGTGAATTTTATGAGAGTATTAAAGTGATATTTATAATAACGTGCTAGGAACTACTACACGGTTTGCGAAAATTTAAGATTTATAATAAATAAATTAGTTGTTAATTACTCAATTATTTATTATCATTTGGCATTTTTTAGTTTTCGTTTTCTCTAGGGCAATCTTTTCGAGAATTTCCACTTAATCAAGCTGTGATTAGTTATTTAAAGAAATGCAGAACCGAAATTAGTCAATATAAATTACGTGATATTTGAGAGGAATTCTTTTGGCCATAACACACAAAAATAAGTCTAATGCACAATGATGTCTACCAATTTTATTCTACTTGAGGAAAGTCGAGCTAGCCGTTTGCACAAAGTACCATGACTATTGGTTCCGTGGAATTCTCCGAAGATCCACACTTTGAACGCTTTGAAGTCAATAAAGCCTTTTAAGACTTTTTGATATTTTGTGTTTACTACTTTAACCCAGATATGCCCAAGACCAAAATAAATATTTGATTTATGGGTTTTGTTATGTTTTTGTTGAATACTAACTAAAAACCACATTCATATTTTTCAATACAAATTTATTTTATATAAAACATGTATTTGAAAGTGGACTAAATATAGGACATTGGGAACTTAGAATACTGCTTACTATAGAAGATAAACATATTTATCTTGTATGATATGCTAAGAAGCATTTTACATGTAAACCAGAATCACATTTTTGGCACCTTGTAGTGGTTTTTTGATGACACGCAATGCACCTTGTCTGTTTGTTCTGAGGAATCATCCAGTGGTCCAAACGGTCGTATCGTAGTTTTGTGTTTTAATTTTTAGATTGATCCCTTGTTGGTAAACTTTGTTTTTCTTGTTTTGAACAAGTAAAACATTTGCTACAGTTCTTCTAAATATCAATTGGTCTATTGCTCCTCCGCGGTGTTTGTGAACCTGCCATGCATTCTGAAGTGCCATATCAACGCCATGAGATAGAAGTGGGAAATACCGCTTTTTTTCTCTAATGAAAGTTTGATATAAACTTATGTTCTGATCAGAACGGTGCACTCCTCTTATGCCCCTATTACACAATTTTACAACATGTGGTTGTTCTATTTAAATAAATTTCTTTTCTTTTTGACAATAACGCTTCACAGAATGAAGGGGGTTTATTCCAACTGCATTGGAACAAAATGTAACAATGTTATTGTAGTGCCATTTTATAAAAATTGCCTCGTGGAGACTTTTTCAGAATTTTTTAGTCACACAAAGTGCTACCAGGGATACGATTTTGTTTGATGGTTCCGGTGCGGAATATATTTTTAGCAGCTAGATTTTCCAGCAGAACGAAAGAAGATAAAAAGTTGTCAAAAAATAAGTGGAACCCTGAATCATGCCATGTGGATCTCAGGACATCAGCTTATTCAAGCACAACGGAAGTTCCAACACCAAGTTCCTTGTATTTTATACTAATATTCACAATAAGCACTCTCATTGAGTAGGCGAAACACGTTTGGACAAGTTTGAACCGTACTACGTATAGGTCATTGGGCGTATCTGGGTTAAGTAATACTAATGGGTGACTCTTTAGAAATATTTTTTTTATATTAAAAAAAAACATAAATAAAAACAATTTTAGTTTATAATCTTTATTATTATACAAAATAACCATTCTTTACAATTATTTGCTTTCAAATATTGGCTGTAACTACGGTTAACATGGTCAATTCTAAAGTTCCAATTTTTAAATAAGTGGAACCCTGAATCATGCCATGTGGATCTCAGGACATCAGCTTATTCAAGCACAACGGAAGTTCCAACACCAAGTTCCTTGTATTTTATACTAATATTCACAATAAGCACTCTCATTGAGTAGGCGAAACACGTTTGGACAAGTTTGAACCGTACTACGTATAGGTCATTGGGCGTATCTGTTAAGTAATACTAATGGGTGACTCTTTAGAAATATTTTTTTATATTAAAAAAACATAAATAAAAACAATTTTAGTTTATAATCTTTATTATTATACAAAATAACCATTCTTTACAATTATTTGCTTTCAAATATTGGTTGTAACTACGGTTAACATGGTCAATTCTAAAGTTCCACTTTTAAATAAGTGGAACCCTGAATCATGCCATGTGGATCTCAGGACATCAGCTTATTCAAGCACAACGGAAGTTCCAACACCAAGTTCCTTGTATTTTATACTAATATTCACAATAAGCACTCTCATTGAGTAGGCGAAACACGTTTGGACAAGTTTGAACCGTACTACGTATAGGTCATTGGACGTATCTGGGTTAAGTAATACTAATGGGTAACTCTTTAGAAATATTTTTTTTAAATTAAAAAAAACATAAATAAAAACAATTTTAGTTTATAATCTTTATTATTATACAAAATAACCATTCTTTACAATTATTTGCTTTCAAATATTGGCTGTAACTACGGTTAACATGGTCAATTCTAAAGTTCCAATTTTTAATAAAGCGTTTGAGTATTTCGAGTAGTATATGGCCAATGATTCGAGTTATATAGGGCTCCAATGCCTCAATCGTAGCCGGCTTATCCATGTATACTTTATAGTTTATATAGCTCGAAAGGAAGAAAGTCTGGAGGTGTTATGACACATGACCTAGACGGCCAATCCACTGGTCCAAAGCGTGAAATGATCTGTTTACCGAATTGTTCTTGCAGTAAAGCCATGGTTTAACGGGCTGTATGAACCAAATTTCGCCGAGATCATGGGCTTCAATTTTAAGTATCAAATAGTCTGTTATCATGGCGCAATAACAATCACCATACACAGTAACATTCCAGTCGGCCTCTGTTTTGAAGAAATATGAACCGATTTTTCCACAGGCCGTAGGCTGTCAAACACTACTGAGGAAGAATGCCACTTTAGTTGACCCGACGCATGCGCGATCTGCAATTAAACCTCCATCATAAAAAGTACCTGTAAAGGAATCATCCGATATATATCAATTTCAGCTTTACAAAATTTAAAACCTAAAATTTCTGGGCTATATCGTTCTGGAACTATTTTGGACGTTTCTAATTTACAAAAAAACTGATCATGTATTTCATATGAGTACCATACCATCATTTTAAAAACATGATGATGTTGTACGTATAACTAAAAAAATGTATCTGCTTAGAATTGAAAAATCAAACATTATAGACTTCTTTGAATGAATCGAACTTTACATATTATTATTTGACACATAAACGTTCCTACACATTTAAAAAAAATACTTTAATATTGTAAATAATGCAGTTTTTTTTAAATATTTTAGCTATACCTGCAGCCATAAAGATAGTATTTGATTCATTTCAATATCAATTAAAACTAATTCTACACATACTGGAACATTGGGATCGTAAAAATTCAGTTTGTTCAAAGGTACCTATTACACTAATACTTAGTTTTATTTTTTAATTTATTTTATAATCAATTAAACTCCAGCCTTTACCAACTGTCAAACCTCCTAAATCTGACAGAACCAGCAAACGCGAAAAGTCCGACAAAACCAGCAAACGCGGGAAATCGCCAAAATCTGAAAAGTCCGATAAATCCAAGAAGTCTGATAAATCCAAAAACTCCGATAAATCAAGAAAATCAGACAAATCCTATAAATCAAAAAAAACTAAAAAGTCTGATAAAACTCGAAAATCAAGCACCGAATCTGCCCATAAAGTACCATCGAAATACATCGTGGTTAATCCTCCAATAGATTTCACAAATCTCACTCCTGGAAAGGAACTCAAACTTTTACAAAACGGTATAGCATCGTGGATAATAGATAATGCACATTCACAAAAACCAGTTGAAGAAATGATCGCGTGGTATTTAAATCACATATTCGATTTTAAAATAGCACTTTTGTCGCTAGAAGAAAGCAAAAAAACCCGCATTGAAGAAAAGATCGAATTGAGAACGGTCTTGTATGGAAATAAAAACACAATAATTAAAAATGTATCCGACGTATTTACGTTAAAAGATGTAGCGGAGGAACAATCAATGTTTAGCATTCCCAGCAAGGTAATACCCATTATGTGTCCAAGGAGATAATAATAAACATTTAGGTAAGACATTTGGAAGTTTCGAAAAGTATTTCATCTAGCAGAACATTGAACAGAAAAAGTCGTACTCGTAGTAAAAGTTTAGAAACAACAGATTCTTCAATATTTAGAAGAAGCCGAATTGACGATCTTTTAAATTTAGGTTAATCGAATAATCAAAGTTGGGAGATTGTATATTTTAGTTTTTAGATGGCTACAAGTTTACAGTTAGAATGGTGCTCAATCCCGGAGACTCGGTAAAATACTGTGCAAACTTTAAACCACAACTGCTCGGCAATTACGAACATTCCTTTACCATTCAAATAATTGGATCGTCATCTAAGTTTTTCTTAACTTGTCAAGGCAAGGCGGATATTCCCAAACTAAATATGGTTGCGGAAGTTATATTTCCAAAAGTGATGAAAAACATTCTGAGAAGACCCAGTACTACAACAACATATTTTTATCAGAATTGAATGTTTTTGATTTTGGCCCGGTGTTAAGTGTGGGAGAAGTTGAATCAAAGTGTGTAAAAGTTACAACATGTATGTTAAGAAGAATCAACGTCATCAATATTAGTTACAAAGGTCAACTTTTTGCTTATCTACATACATGAGTTGATGCTTCTTAATGTAACAAGTTTGGGCGTTAGCATTTTAAACATATTTTTTTAGGTTATTTGCAGTAGAAACCGAGTTTAATTTCAACAACATTTCCTCTCTTTCATGTGTCACATCTTTTTGTATGTATCGCCAGACGAATGCTTTCGAATTTGATAAAGATGAAATGACTATTGCTCCCGGTGTGACCGTAGCACTACGTATAAGAGCATTACCGATTCCGTTATATGAAGTATTTGAAGATCAGCTTATAATATCGATCAAAGATAATCCAGCCATCTACGTTATACATCTTAAGAGCAAAAGTTGCCAGTTAAATGTTGAATTAACTCCTAAAGCAATTAGTTTTAATAGAGTTCTCGTCGAAACCGTCGTCGAAGAAACAATCGTAGTTCGAAATAATTCTTTAGTTCCCTTATGCTGGGAATTGGAAAATTTAGAAAATCTATTGACTTACTTTGCAGTTAAACCATTATGCGGATATATTGCACCGGAAAGTAGTCAAGATGTTGTTGTGCAGTTTTACTCTGATGAACCACTAGTTGTTCCTATGGAACCGTTTATCGTTTCGGTAAGTTTCTTTAAGACACTACTTTTATCGTTACATTTTATGTTACATCGAAACATGGCAGATATTTGACAACTGTCAAAATACCGGTGAAATATTTATAACCTTCAAAGTCGTGTTCAGGTTCTATATTTGTCTGAGGATCAACGTTTGCTTCATTCACTAAAACAATTTCAATCTTTCAAAGTGACATGTTATGGTTGCTATGGTGAAAGTCAATAGCGTAAATGTAGCAGTCGAAAACCATAAATAAACGACGCCTTTAGATGGGAAAGCTCCGTATTAGCAAACGAAATGAACTTCAGCGCCACAAGTGGTTGCAGGGAAAAGTAAAATTGAAGCGCGGTTAATTTAAAATTTTTTAACCAGTTTGAAGTATGTAGTCGAAAGATATGTGATTACTATAAATACTTTTCACGAACGTAACTTTTAAATTGTGCCAATAAAACACTGAACTAAGCATTTCATTATAATTAAGTTCGATTTGACTGCACAATGAAGTTTAAAAATTCTACCGCTTTGTTTTTTAGTCCATATATTTTGCGTTATGAGATTTCAGAAAAATCTGTTGTCAGTTCTCTTTACGAATAAAATTACGTGTTTTGTAAACAAAAATAAATTTTACATCACACAATAAATTGCACACGGAATATGTTGTTGAAACAACAACAACTGACATTTCAACATGTGAGCCGGTGTCAGCTCAACTATCAATAAATAATGCTAACTGACAACGTCATAATTTAAATACAGAATGTTACTATGATGTAACTTAGTAATCCGCCATATTGTATCCAATAGTATAGTGCAATGCCATACAACGGTTGTAGGGAAAAGTATTAGTCAAGTCCAAAATCACTTCCAATACATTCATATGAGTTTCTCATCTAAACCTGCCGTTTATCTATGTCGAAAACTCAGGTAGGTGGCAAACACGTTCAGTTCAGAATTTTCGTGACAGCTACTTAGTTACTCTGGTGCGCTCAAACCTGGTGAACGCAACTTTTGATCTCAGCTTTTCTTCTCCAATTTTTTAGTTTTACGACAAAGACTATAAAAGCGTAGTACCCATTCATACAGAGTCGGTCAATATAGATGGCGAAGTTATATTTGTACCAATAATATGTGACGAAGATGTAGACTTAGGAAAAATTAAAGGGCAAACGAAAGGTAGTCACACCTATCAAATAACGACTACAGGAAAATACAACATTGAATTTTCGTAATCGTAAATATTTACTTTGACATCGTCAGTAAAACTAATCACTTTCAGATTTACTCCTGTAACTAAAGACAACGATCCTCAGTTTAAAGCAAACAAATTGATAAGAAGTTATTTTACTGCAGAACCGATGCAAGGAGTTTTGCATCCTAAAAAAACGTTTGACGTTGTGTTAAATTTTGTTTGTACTAAACCTGCGTGTGCCAAAAAAGTGCCACTGTTTAATGCAACGTTTATTGAACCTTTAAAAAACAGTTACAAAAATGTTTACGTTGACAGTATCATTTGAAACAAAATTTTCAATGTATGTACATTATTTCAATAACGTTCAATTGTTTAAGATTGTTTGTTAAACAGAACAAGTTTTTCTATTGTGGTGTTGTATCTACTAAAAGATTTTTTCAAATTTTTAATTTTACTATCTAATCTAACTCTTTCATAAATTATTAAACAAAACTACTACAAAACCAAGCCTGATTGAAAGATCAAAATCATCGTATCATAGAATCTGGTATTGTTTAAATATTGGTTACCTTGGTAGGTAAACATCGTATTAGTATCTGCATTGCTAACTTGGATATTTAAAGAAGGTATACTCCTCCCGTAACGGTTTTTTGTAAATGTTATTCATTTTAAGAATCTTCTACAGTGGTGATTAAAAAATAATATTGGTTGCTTTCCGCAACCGTGATTAAATACTTTTTCAAAATGTTAGCAGATGTATGGTTCTAGCTTTGGTGAACGATTTGTGTTTAGGCAAGGTCTATATGATGTATGGATGTTTGTTCAAGTAATTAGGAAAAGCATTAGCTTTTCTCATATTAGTGAATTATACAGGAATCTCTTGTGGAACTTTTGCTTTCGTAGTTTTCAGATACATTCTACATTTTGTACCATTTGCGCTTTAGTTGAAGTTAAGTTATTCAGTTTTCTTTTCAGTCCAGAATTCTGGTTTGGTTTTCTTGTTTGATAAAATAACCGTGTGTTATAGTATTCAGGTTTAGGTTTTCTTAATTTGGTTATAGAGGTCATTTTTCAATATTTTTGATAAAAATCTCATGTTATTTGTATTTGAAAAAGTTGCACGAGAGGAGGGTTGATTTTAGGAAACCTGTCAAAGATGATTGTTAGGAAAACACGAATTTAATTTTGGATTTAATTTAGGGGCTACTATTTATGTAATAGACTTTTTTGAGGACGACATTTAATATTTCAATCTGATGGGGAGTTCTGTAAGGATAATAAGAACATTTATCTGGGGTTAATAATTAGGTATATTGCGTAGGTTGTTCAGGTAAATAGCATTGGATTACATTTTCTGTTGCCTCATTTTACAAGAGTATCAAAAACAGTGAGAAATAATTTACAAATAATATTTGGTTTTTTAAGGTATTAAAAATGATCAAATAATAAATTAAATTAAGCGACTCAAAAAATAAATGCGTTGAATAAAACCATCACAAGAGTTTGATAAACAATCTTAACAAACACGGGCGTATAAAACTGTTGATTTTTAAACTAATCAAAATCTACTATTTCAATAAGATATGAATTGTGTCCGCCTGAAGAGCTTAATTTCGGACACCAATTAAACGGTGGAGAAGTTTGGCAATCAATTATATTGTCAAATTTGGGAGATTTCGAATTTGATTACAAAATAGGTAAAATATCTAAACCTATCACATCAAGATCTAAAAATCAAAAGTACGTCACATTCTTCTACCGAATTTACGAAAAGTACCCGCAAAAAAGGAAAAAAAATTAAATCAAAAAGTGAGTTAACGTTTAGTTAAAATAATTTTCCGAAAGTTAGTTTAGGTAGCCATAGTATAAAAGAAAAGAAATCTTCTCTTAAGTCTAAGCGATCTAAACCAAACAAATGCGAAGTGTTACGAAAAACTAACGGTAGGTTCATGGTGGTTTTAAAAATACTATGTTTCTATGTTTTAGTTGAGGAGACTATCAGTGGAAAAGAGAAAAAAGTAGCAAGATAGTAAAATCTAGCAGCGAAAGTATGTCGGCGGTTTTTAAATAAATGTACTCATTTGTATTAATTTTAGGAAGCAGCAACAAACAGAAAAGTCAAAAAAGCAGTAAAAATAAAAGAAGTAAACGCGATGTTAAGTAATTATTTGAAATCGAAGTAGTTGGGTTTAATAACAACGCTTTTAGGCAAAAGAAAAGAAAACCTACTACACTCTCATTTGGATGTTTTACTCTGACATCCTCAAGTGGTACTATAGAAGGTGAAACAAGCACTACAATCAATGTTTGTGCCAAACCGATGGAATTAGGACTTCACCAAGAAACTTTATTGTTCTTTATTTCACAAACTGAAGAACCAGATGCGTTTGGTATACCATATAATTTCGTAATTAATAGTACGCTTCCTGTTATCAACTTTTCAAATATTAACGGAATATTTCGAGAACAGTTTATTGTTAATAGTATGGCTGATATTGATGAAAACATGTTGGTAAGTGTCTTTTCCTTTTCTGCACTCACATTCCATTAAAACCACAAGTTGGGTGTGTTTCTTTTAAAGTTTTTGGAAAAAAAAACTTATAGTGGAGAAAAGTGGATTAACATTATCTGCAAAGTTGGTTATAACATTAAGACATAGTTTTCAGAACTATAATTCTAAACAAACAATTAAATTTAAAATTGTATTATAATTTATTACACAAAGAACATAAGATTCGATGTCGTCTACTGTTTTTTTAAAGTAAAACTACAGTTAATAGGACCGACAACTTTGTTATTTAAATTTAATTTTTATTAATGTATGTTTTTAGGAGAAAGGAATTCCAATATTTATAAAAGAAACATGTACACTTTACTTTCCTCGCAAGACCATAAACAATAAAATTGATGCCCGTTTAATGTTTGAAAATACAAGTCCAGTACCAGCTGCAGTAAATTCAACGATATCATCATCTTCAGCTGAAGTTTTCTCGATAGACCCAGATTTTTGTGAGGTTGAACCATATGTTGAAACTACAATTACAATATCATTTTTTCCCAACGCCATTAATGTAAGTAAACTTAAATAGTTTATTATATTGAAGTAACAAAAAATCTTAGGTTTTCAATGCTACAGCAAATATAACTTGTAATTGTTTACAAGTGTGCAACTTTGAGTTGAATATAATAGGAGATGGGGTAGTACCACAAATATTGTTGATTAAACCAAAACGCACTTCAAATTTAGAAAATTACTCTATTCGTTTTACCCCAACTTTTATTACCACAACTTCTAAACGTGCTGTAATGTTTCAAAACGTTGGACAACTGCCATGCACAGTGGTTTTGGAGATTTGCAAAGGATCTTTAGATCTTTTTAAGTTAAAACCCCACCCAGATTCGACAAAATTTCTTAAAATGCACAGTGAAGGTAAATTATTGGTGACCCAAGTTCGCTCATTAATTATTAGTTTTCTAGTACCTAAAGCAACTGATCGTACCAACGCTGTAACCCTCGACGTAAACGAAATAGCCAAATTTTACATCGAATTTAAACCGACCTCAGCTGAAGAAGTCAGTTGTGAAGTTAGACTTCATACAGTCAACAATCCTTACGAAATGATAACAGTAGGTACATTTGCTGGTCTTTTTGCAATTATCACCATGACTTTTCAGATTCATATAAATGCGGATGGTTACTCCGAAGACGTAATTATGCAAGACTTGCACACTTATTCGGAGAAGGACGATTCGGTAAACGTTTCTAGTACCGGATACTATATAGACTTTGGAGAAGCACACGTCGGCAGGCACAAAACTAAATCTTTTAAAATTTTAAATGTTTCCTCCATCAATACTTTTAAATTTGAGTTTACTCCGAGTAACGTGACGTTTATGCCAGGAAAAGGTCATTTAAAACCTAATGCAAGCAAAGAAGTGATTGCTACATTTTTAAGTGGGGCGCCTTTAACTATTGACAAGGTATGACATGAAAAATTTATGATAGAAATTATTTGCAAAACTTCTTAGATGCAAGTTGAATGTACACTATGTCAAATTGAGTACGTCAATCAGCAATTAGAAGCGTTATCTTGGGACGAAAGACAAACAGTTGTAATATGGGAACCGACTGATAATTCTACATTATCAATTCACACGGCTGAATCATCTGAAATATTTGAAAAGTTGGTATTACAGTTTTAATACTTTAACTTTAAGTTTGGTTAAATAGATCGTCAATTAATATCGAAATTAAAAAAAAGTACTCAAATTATTTGTCGTAAACAGGTAGTTATTTAAACTTTTTTACCTACAATATTTGTACCCACACTATCACAATGCGTTTCTTGTATGTGACGTGACATCT
Source organism: Abscondita cerata (assembly GCA_030710515.1). Lineage (NCBI taxonomy): Eukaryota > Metazoa > Arthropoda > Insecta > Coleoptera > Lampyridae > Abscondita > Abscondita cerata. The sequence continues at coordinate 257,228 of JALBCR010002424.1, read as the reverse complement.
TTTTTTATAATAGAGAGCCACGTCACCCAACCCCATTTTGCAGTCGGCCCGACCCCAAAAATGCAGTCGCGTCTCGGATAACTGTTGTTATTTGTATAAAAATAGGTACTATTACACGTCATATACGGGTGTTCGAATCGAGGATTGTAGGCAAGTGTTGTAATTCCCCTACCACGAAAATTTGCCAGAAACCAGAAAACCGAAAACTTGTGTTTGATTTCGAAAAGTCTATTGGTATGACGTGAATTTTTAAAGTTTAATAAAAAAATAATTTTAAAAAAATAAATAAAAATTATTAAAAAATTTTAAAATAAAATAAAAAAAAGTTATTTAAAGCCCTCCGGTTTTAAAATTTTGTGCCATTATAGCAAAACTGCGGGACCAGTAACTTCCTCTGTTCCTAATCCACTACTTTAATTTCTCCATCACCTCGATTCTAACCAAAAAGCAAAACCTCCGGTGTATATACGCATGTACTTCAGGTGAAAACCCTTTTTAATAAGACTGTTCTCGGCCATTTATCTCGGGAACCGCTTCTCAATGCTCGGTCCTGATTCGGCGCGAATGATATCGAGATTGCAGAAATCAGGAAAAAAATTAATGCCATTTGAACATCACAAGAGCTGAAATTGGAAGAATGCTGTTCTTCTCAACACATCAGCGTCTTCAGATATGTGCATCTAAAATAACAGAGCTGGACCATGCTGATTTTGAACATCTGGGTCGTCATTATTTGGAATTTTATGATCCTTTCTTATTTGATTTTCTTTTATGGTGTTTATTAAAAACGGTTCTTAGGAACCACAGACCATTTCAAAAACAAAGGTTTAATTTCTGTAAAGTAACTGTATTATACCTAATAAAACCGTCTTTGTAAAGTCTGGATTTCAAAATAGGATAGTTAACATATTCGAATTCAGATATAGTATACCTATTTTTACGTACTTTTAGGCTTACTTTTTAAATTAAAAGGTTACAATTACGAGAGTAATATTAAAGTGAACAATAAGTTCAAAATGAAAATAATAATTTGTTTAGTCCCTTTGGAGCAACATGAATGTTCTGATGATATATTTTTGTTTAAATAATACCTAAATGAATTTTATTTAGACTCACAATTGTCTCTTTAACATCTTATTCATTTTGTGCTAAATTTTTAATAGTTTTAGAAAATTTACCGCGCGGTCCTCGATCTTCAAACATCCATTATTCTCATTTTCCCAATATTTGAGGTTAGAAACGAGATTTTGAAAAATGGTTTTCACTGGCCTATTTGGATGTTATTTGGCTACTTTTATCATAAAGAAAAAGTCATATCATTCCATTTCATTTTAAAAATTTTTTTAAATTTGGGTCATGGTGTCAAAACTAGCCCTGGCGGAGAAGGATTTAACTAAATTAACTATATTTTAATTGATTCTTATTGTTTAAAGAATGCTCTTTTCAGCGATAACAAATTTGTTAAAATGGTTAAACCGTTAAGAAGTTAGAAGTAGGTTATTGCAAAAACAATTGAACACTCCCCCGCTATCTTTGTTTTTGAAATAACTAAACTTTTGTTTTTACGAAAATGATCTGGTTCTCTTTACAAATGTAAAAAATTTTTGTTTATTATGCGAAATTTATAGAAAATGCAATTTAAAAAATTTAAGATGGCAATTACGCCCTCTGGTAGTCATTTTTAAAACTTGAAAATATTTTCCTGCGATTCTTCATGGCCGATTTACCTAATATTTTTACACCAAAGTCATACGACGAACGGTTCCCGAGATATGGCCTAGGAACAGTCTTATTGGGTCACCCGGTACATATTATGTCCTTATTGGAATAAATCGTAAATATGGTTGTATACACAAATGTATTAAATAATGAGACTCAAATTATTTAAATAAAAAATGATCATTAAACTTTACAATTATTAGTTTGCTTTTAACCTCAGGGTCTTGAATTTGGTTTTAAAATGAAAAATTGATTTCATTTAATAACAAATTGACATGATGTTAATCCGTCGGGTATTAATTCATCCAAAAAATTTAGCTTTAATTTATCAAATTCTCTTCAACTGCCAAATAGAAAAGTGAGTTCTTTAAATCAGTTCATTTCTTTCCTATTTGGATTTTAATTTCTCTTTCCTGCACCCTACCTCCGGTTACAAATTGTTTTTCACCGTTGATTGAAATATTGGTAAAGATAGTCAACCGCTTGTATTTGCTTGTATCACGGATGCAATTCACATATGCATGTTGGGTTGCGTTTTTGTTTACTTTTTCACCTGTACTGAAGCGCTAAGTTATAATGTGTACGATTCTTGAAATAGAATAGTTCAATTTATTCCACCGTTGTAAAAATGGCGCAACATACAATCCGTAAAATTTACTTTTGTCAATACAATGTTGCAACGTTTTCAAATATTTAGTAAACGTATTAACTAGTAATTAAAAGTGACGAATTTTTCATTTATGAATAATACCATTGATGATACATATCTTGGATTTTAATGACAATGTTTTTTTAATAATTTACTAAAATACATGCGAAGCGTTATTTGTTAAAACAGTTTGGTTTGGTCGGTGTTAGATAAATAAGAAACAATTATTTTACAAATTATGCTTGCACTTTATTTTTAACTTGCAAATAATAATGTTGACATTTGTTTGTCATTTAATAACTTCGTTAGGAATAAAGTAGAACATACTGGGAGAAATACCACTAGAGTTCAGAAACGCAAAATTATTGGTTTTGTATCTACTTGTTTTACGTGTTCAGTTGAAAAGGATTTTAAATAAAAATTGGTTTTCAAATTTTTCAATTCAAAAGGCAACAAGTTACCGTGTTTTTTAGGGAAAGTGGGTTCCACTAGACCTTCAAATTTAAATTCACTTGGTAATAAAACCTATTCCTATTACTTCTAAAAATAAAAGTACTAGATTTTAGCTTGAGGTGTGTTGTCTCCCGACGCGGTGCGGATAATACGTGTATAATACACTATTCTTTTCTGTGACGAAATAAATGACGATTTAATATTGAAAAATCATATTACAATAGAATTAGAAAATTATTGAGGAAATTTGGTGTTAAAAATAGTACTCACTTTTTCCCGAGGGAAAAAAATAATTTACGAAAAGTGACACTTTGTTATCTGTTAGTAGAGATAAAAGTTAGGATTTTACTCTTTGAAACTGTATCAAAATATCATGGTTTCGAATTAAAATAGTTTAATTAAAGTAAAAATAGCTCATTAATTATAAACATTGTTTCAAAAATTACAATTCCAACTGATCTAAAATAATAGTAATAATTTACAAACAATTTACACATAAATAATAACGTACCTAATACAATGCTATACATAAAACATATCCAAACATTTACACTTATTTATGCAGATAATATTCTTATTTTACGGTGTGGTTTTGTGACATCACTGTAATTATAGCTATTAGAAATATGTTTATTAGCCTCCCACTTTAAGGTTCGATATAGTTTTATTTTAACCAACTGATCGATAATTAACAGTTTATGAGTGTCGCATTCTCTGAACCATGAATTCACACTGCTGTTGAGACATTTTTTATACGGAGTTTAATTTTTCCAATAAACCATAATCTGTTTTAAAAGATGAAATTCTTCAGTAAAAGTTTCAATAAAAAAAACACAAATTTTGAGAATTCGGGTGATGGTCTGTGTAAGTATTTAATTCCATCAGATTTGCTGTAATCTTTATATAGAATTAATGATTCGTTCACATTGAAAACACTTGAGTCGTTAACTGTTAGCATTTCCTTACACGTATTACAATGTACTTTTTATATATGTAGTGACTTAAATAACCCGCAACATACGACACTGAACAAGATTCTAAAGAACTATTAATTACGACATTGTCTTCATTGATTTTGTTCTCCAGACAGGTTCTAGACGATCTCTTTGTTTCATTATTTTCTACACTTTCATTTGTCCCAATTTTGTTATCCTCTTCCTCATAGTTAGTGTTAAATTGTTCATCTATACCATATAGTATCTCGTCGTTATCTTTTTCACAATTCCCTTGTTCTATTGGTATTTGCAAGCGAATGTGCATGTTATGTTGTAATGCAAGCCTAAATTCGCGGGCAGACGGTTGGGCATTATAACCTCCTCTAGCACGAATCATTGAAAAAGCATTTTCTAGAGGATCTTGATTTATTCGTGACGTTAAAAAGTACAAAGTTCCTTCTCCTTTAAGTCCTCCCACAGACTTAAAATTGAATTTATAGTCCATTGGAAACCTGCGATACAGTATATATTTTTCTTTCTACACCGTTCTCATAAAACTTGATGGAATTGAAGTATTGTACAGAACGTTTCAACGTTTCGCATGGCATGTCTTTAAAAACTGAAAGACCACGCTTGTAGGGATTCGGATCATTTACTGAAAAACTATTTAAACAGTCAAAATGTTGTTAATTGTTTTAAAAAAGATGCAGTATCTAACGCCGTATTACTTGTTAATTGACCCGTCATCACAGCACTGCTAATTGCTGCAGATACAGAATTGCTAAATACCTGAGCGGCGTATTTAACGCATCTTTTGAAAATTTGATGGGTTAATATGTTTGTCCGTAATTTTAACATGGATCTTGCTACACTGCTACACTGATCAATATAAAAAGTGTTGACAAAATCGGTCCACTGAATTTTTTATTGTTGACGACTATTTCCAGTTTGCTGTTCATGACATTGTTCCTTAAGCTTTTTAGTAAATGAGGAGGATCATACGCTACATATATTTTGTTATTGTCGATTTGAATTGTTGGATTTTCTTTTGTGGCGCCTAGACAAGATAGAGCACTTCTGTTATTAGATCCTTGGTCGCAAACTAACGCTCGAGGTTTCAATCCAATTTGAAACAACTTATGCATCACTTGCTTTATAAGAGTACATAATATTTCGCTTTTAACTGAACCACTACTGAGAAAATAACAAAATGGAATTTTCCAATTATACAATATTCCTCTCAAATAAAAAACCAATCCATGGTTACTTAAAAACGGTTTACGTCCTAATTCCCCTAAATCTTGATATCCTTCGACGTAGTCCCAATATTGGTTATAATTTAAATTTCGTTTTAAGTAATTTCGTCACACATTACCACGCACTGCTTTTCTTTGTCTGTCATTCCTTCAACTTTTTTTTAATTTTTGTATAAGAACATTATTTGTCCCCGATCTTAAATTAACAATTTTCAACCACGACTTGATTGTTGAAATTGCTGGCAAAACAAATCCTAAATGGTTCAACATAAATTTGTAAGCGGTAGGCGATTTATAATACAATGATAATGCCAGTTGTTTTTCTGAATCCTTCCATGGAGTTCGTGTTCGATGAAAACATTGCATATTAATAAATGTCTTCAAAGCCGGTTTTGTTTTTTAAAAGACCCGAAATTGTGCTGTTTTGAAGTTTGCGCTTCAATCTAAATATTTCACACTTTTGACTATTCAATTTATTTTTAAACTTTTAATTTTAAAAGAAACGGTTGTCTGTATAGGTTTATCAGAACTTATACTTGCACTGATTGTTGCACTTTGAAGAACATTCACAAAGGAGGCATCACTAACTGAATCGGCGTTGTTCTCAATTTTTTCTTATTGGCTGACAGAAAATAGTTGTAATTACGTTGCAAATACTTTCCGCTAGAAAATATATTTTCATAAGTTCGCACATTATCAGATTTATAAACTGTCAGAACTTCTGGTGATTTCTGAGTAGGATTTCTTTCTAATCGCAAAGACTTCAATGTATCCTGTTTAGGTTCATCTGCAATCAAAGCAAATAATTGTATTTCTTGAAATTTGGGCTTTTTAAAAAGAACTTTATTTATGTATTGGCAAAATCATTAAGCTTTGCATAGATGCTTCTTTAATGCGTTTATCATATCTTAAAATATAAGTACACCTAAAGTTGATATTGAAACAAATGTATTACGAGGAGTCTTCCGGATTATCGTTTATGAGTCACATTCCTTATCGGCTTAGTCAGAAATTCTACAATTGCATACTTTTAGCAACACCTTTAGTAAATGAGTAGGCTTGTTATAATATTGTTTAGATGCAAACAGTTGAGTACGTTAGATTGTAATATAAGAAAATTCAACATTCGTTCCAACATAAAAAGGGATAGCGTTTCTATGTTAAAAATTTTTAATTTCAATGACCAAAATTTAGAAATTTACTTGCGTAAGCCTAATAGATTTTAAAACATTTTCAACGGATAAACGATGTTAATGTAATAAATATATGAGTATGGAATTTTCAAAAGTATTTAAAGAAATTGTTTTTTTTGGGAGAACGTTTTTCAACGATTTCTTTACGAAATTAATACTTTTAAATCTGCAGGTTTTTTTTCATAATAATAAACTTTATTCACATGTGTATGTATACAATCTTTGTACATATATGTGTTTGTCATGATGGTATAACCATTGTTATAACCTTACGTAAGAAAGATACAAATAAATATTATTACATTGAACAATTAACAGACAATAGAAAAAATATATAACAAAGGACACACATTTAATTAGTACGTCGACAAAAATCAATAAATTCTTGTATATTGTAGAACGCATGTTTTTGTTTGTTTGTCAACATTGACTCAATGCACCAATATTTCAATCAACGGCATGATGCATTGGCAACAATGTCGTGCCTTAGCATAAACTATCAGCAAAATTACAGTTTTCTATTTCACATTTATCGGCAATACTGTTCTGTAAATTCTACAATACAATTGACGTATTTTCTTAGCACAAAGCGATACTACCGACCTCTGATGTTTAGAACAAATTTCGGGGTCGCATAATCCCGTAAGGTTGACTATCTTTACCAATATTTACCAATATTTCAATCAACGATTCTACGCATTGAGTAATTCAAAAATAAACATTCGTTCTTGTGAACTCTTAAATGCAACTAAACAAAACTATTATTTTACACAAATAAATTAAATTTTCTTTCTTAATATTATTCTGTAACTACTTTAAATTTACGTACGATTTGATAAATTCATTCCCAATACAAACTCGATTCAAATAAATAAACAAATTTTTTTTTATTATATAAAATAACTTTTTAACGCATAATAAAAAAATATATCCTAACTTTCGCAGCAAACTGACGGTACGAAATGCATCTTACTGTATGAAAGTAATATCTATAAACTTATAATCAATAACTGTTACTATTAATATTCATCAAGTTAGTTTCATTCTTTTTACTTTTAATCCTTACTTTATCATTTAGTTTAAATTTCATTTTTTTATTATTCTTTGCTTTCCTTAAATTTATTCTTCACTTTTCCCTTTCTCATAACGGATTGTTTCTTATATCTTTCCTCAAAGTTGTAATTTAATTTCTTTTTTAGAACCATTTCGTATGTGCGTGAATTTAGCCGGTTTCGTTTTCATATTCATTATTTATTTCTTTGAGATATCTTTATTATTCTTTATTTATTTCATAACTTCATCTTTATTTCATAGTTCTTCACAATTCTTTTACATATTCTACATATAACTTCTTCATTTATCTTCATACGGCTTTTTCTTTTTGCAGTTATAATAACTTCTATTCCATTGATTTTCATTAACTTCTTATTTACTTCTTTATTTTCCATATATTCTTCAACTATTTTTGCATTTCTACCTTTTCAAAAGTAACTGACTTCTTCTCTTTCAAAAAAACTTTTCAAAATAACTATGCAACTAACACTTCATTTTCTTCAAATCAAACATATCAAAACAACTTATCCAATTAACTTTAGTATTTAAAATAATTTTCCATAACTAATCACCTTAATTTGGAATTAACCCCTTCTCCTAACCAAATACTCCTACTTTATTAATTCCTATCCTATATTTCATATTCACACAAGTCTAAACTGATCTTAATTTTCACTACTAGTGTCCTATTTCTGGCCAATTTAAATTTTAAATTTATTTTCTATCCTAATATTCCTAGTTAATTTTTAACTTACAGTTTATGTCTTTTTCCCACATCCTTTGTATCTTTTCGTTATTCCATCTTTGTTCCTTTCCTTTGCAATACTTTATTTTTCATCTTCATCGTAAACTCCTTCTACTTTTATCGGATCTTCTTTCTATTTTCTACACTTTTGTTTTTACCCTTCTAATTTTACTCAGTAATCCATTTTTTCCATTCTTTATTCCTTTTCTTTATCGTTATAGTTTTATTTCTATTTTCTTCATTTTCCATTCTTTTTTCATCATTATTGTCTATGGTGAACACGATATCTTCCATCTCTTTATGGTACTTTTATTATTTTCATCGTTGATTTCCGTTTTTACATTTATTTGCTGCTTTGGTATATCTTCATGTGGCTCTGTGTTTAATTTTCTGCTTTTGCAAACATTCGTTATCCATTCTACTTCTTTTAGTTCTTCTATGTTCGTTTTGTTTTCTATTTTTAAATCGTTTTTATTTATATCTTTGGTATATTTGCTCCTATTTCAGTTTCTTCTTCATGGTTATGTTCAATTTGTTTTTCCTTTTTATTTCTATTTGCATTTTAATTTCTTCATCTTCATATTAGTTTAATTTATAAAATTAATGTTAACTCTTCAACTACCAAATAGAAAAGTGAGTTCTTTTAACCAGTTCACTTTCTTTCCCCACTTGAATTTTAATGTCTTTATCTTTGTCTATACGTTCGGTTACAAATTGTTTTTCATACCTGCACTAATAATTTAATTTTTCACGTGTTTGTTGGGCGCCAAACTAAATATGCACTTTATTTAATTTCGCAAACTCTGCATCCGTTCACTTCAAGAATTATCTTGTATCCCATACATTCAGCAATTCTAAACTACACTTTAGTTCTTATGTACTCTTAATTGCAACTAAACAAAACTATTATTTTACACAAAGAAATTTAATTACCTTTTTTAATTAATTATATGTCGGTTTTTAGAATTCTTAATCTTTAACTACCTTAAATTTACGTATGATTTGAAGAAAAACATTATTATAAATTCAATATCAATACAAATTCGATTCAAATAAACAAACAAAACTTTTTTTTATTATTTAAAATAACTTCTTTTAGTGCAGTATACCGCGTGTTCCGGAAAATCTGAAGCATTTTGTTGAACGTGAGGAATTTGAAAAGATCGATTTATATGTCCCCAAAGTGTTTTTAGGGTATTTCCACTATCAGAACACTTAATAATGTCTACTAGAAAACTTTTTGCGTGATAATTTCTACAATTTTACCAAACATATTAAAAATATTTAATATTTTAAAACGTACGTGGATTCAAATCATATAAATTGGACTTTTCAAATTTCTCATGTTAAACAGAATGCTTCAGATTATCCGGAACCCACGGTATACATACTATGTATGTACATGCATCTCTTTCCGACTGAATAGCTACCTAAAGCTAGAGTAGCCTGCTCGAGAAGAGGGGAAGCAAACGAGTTTGTTTTACTGCTCTTCGAGAAGAAGGGAACACACATGTTTTTCGAACATTCGCTGCAGTTGAAAATGGCGCCTGAGTCGGCATGCAGTTTGAGCGGTCGCCGCAGCGCGCTGGTACATGAAATCAATGCAACCAGAAACAAACCGCAAAAATATGGTTGGCTAAACCACAATTTGCCGTCGGGCTAACCACAAGGGCTCATATTTAATAATAACTTGGTCTTGAATACCGTCACCGTCTTGATAAAACAAATAGAATGTGAAAATATCTCACGCCACTTACCGGAAAGGCAGAACAGCGTTTACTGAACCACACGATTGCTAACGTACTCTCAACGAATGGGTTGCTCAAAAGTGTCCTAATATGCACCTCATACTTACAAGTATATTCTAAGTTAGGTATTCCTACATCTTGAAACCTGATTTCTTTAATGTCACAAGATTTAGGTCTTAAATATACTTATAAATATAATCAGCCTTATGATGAACCAAGTAAATATAACGTTCACGTTACCGAATAGTTACTATATGAATATAACGTAAATATTCGATATCGTAAACGTTATATAACGTTTACTTGATACATCAAACGGCTAAATGTACTATATTCAAATAGTTCAGAACAACATTAACCAGTGTCAAAATATTAGAATGATTTTTTTGTAACAAATGTAATCCAAAAAACATGTTTTCGTTATTTTTACATACTAGACTTTTTCTAATTTTGAAAGCATAGCATGGAATTAAAGGTATTTCAAGTTGAAGCTTTGACCGATTTTCTTTAGTGTTTGACTTTAATTATGAAAAATGTGATTTTATATCTCAAATTTAAAAAATCAAAATACACGCTTAAACAGAAATATTAGAAACAAACAAATCTTGAAAACGCCCCATTTCATTACACTCAATATAGAATGCACCTAACTTAGGTTTTATTTTAAAAACTTAAGTTTTATTTTTAAAACCTATGTTAGGTGCATTCCTTTGTCATCACGATAATATAAGTGACCATGACATAATTGACGTTGGCTTCAAGGTTGGCTCCACAATTCACTAGTGTCATTGAAACTGAGAGCGCGTGGCGTTCATATAATCAACTGAGTATTGACGTTGTGACACCGTAACAAAAGAATAAAAGTGAACAAAAAACACACGACAATTAAACAAAAACGAATTATGGATCGGATAGTGTACAAAACAAATATGTACAGTTATATAAATAAATGATGGCTATAGTTTAAATTTAATGTGATGCATCATAAAATGCCATATTGAATAAAAACATCATTACAATGTTAAAAGTACAATCGGTTTTAGCGAAGTCCCTACTTCAATAACCGCGACAAAATTAAAGGCCGCTGAATACAAAATTTTACATCTACTGATACTAGTGGTATTATCGTGTAGTATCTAGATGCAATTTAAAATCGGCGTTACAATTAATAAGCAATTTGATTTATCTGTGCGGTGATTTACTCTTTCAAAGTCGTCGTTTTTCGAATAAACCACTGGTTAGCGAATCATCGGTTGCTCCTAATAAATCTGGACATTATACGTAGAAACGATATCTTCACCAGAGATCAGAAAAACTACCAGTTTTTTAATAGGACAGCGAAAAATCAAAAGGGCATCCATATCAAACCGGATAAAAACCAAATTCATACCCAAAGAAAATTATCTAGACACAGATTTTCTTTTCCAGATCTACACGTAAAGAAAACGAATAACAGCGTCGCCATACGAACGACCAAAGTACTCATCATTATCCCTTGGCGATTAAACAATTTACACTCAAAACTATCCACACTACCCAAGGATTCCTACAACTTTAATTACTAAATTACGATTTGTCATATTAGAAAACTTAAACTTACTTCCCTCAGAAAGTAGATGGTAACACTCCGTGTTTATCGGTAACCGATGTTTTTTGTTCAAAAACATACCAAATTAAAACATAACTAAAATTAACAACTAACACGTATTACAAAACAAACATTAAATATTAGAAAGATTTAACAATTTCATTTAATAGCGCTAAACGTTATCCTTATATTGCGGCTGCGCAATAACATAAAATTAACGGGAAACAATGAGAGATTTTAGCTTTATACTGCGGTTACGCAGTAACATTAGATTAATGGAAAACATTATTACGAGAAAAAAAAAAAAAAGTGTTTACGCTACTCTTACATTTAGTAACGGTATTAAAAATGAAACTTCGTTAAATTATATTTTTTAAATTTTTTAAATTAAAATTAAAAAAAAAAATAAAAAAATTCACTTAACTGTGGCTAGAAAAAAAAAAAAAAAAAAAAAAAAATTATTAAAAAGGTTTACCCTTTTAATTTATAACCTAAACGTTATTCCTTATACCACGCCTGCGCAGTAGCATGATATTAACAGAAAACATTAACCCTATTAAAATCACATAATCGTATTTCCTTATTACGGTGACATAAACGTAATCGCTCATTAAGGTAATGTTAACGTCATCGTAATAAGGGAATACGTTATCAGTTATTAGTGTTTTCCGTTAATTTTATGTTACTGCGCAGCCGCAGTATAATGGTAATATCACTTTATCATTATTTCGCGTTAATTTTATGTTACGCAATCGCAGTATAAGGGATAATGTTTAGCTTTACTAGAGGGATTTTGCGCCACTTAATTTAGTAAAGCTAATCGTTATCCTTATACTGCGGCTGCACAGTAAGATAAGATTAACGGACAACAATAATCATATCACTAAAAGATGGATCCGTCTTTTTGTCAATTATATTCAAAATATGTAGGTACATCACATATTAAGCAAAAGTAAAAGCTTATATGATAATAAAGGAATTTACTAGTTACTTTTAGACCACGCAATCTTCTTATTTATAATTTTCTTATTATATTTTATGTCGTTAGTGTGAACGCACACCTACTCGATTCATTTTCAAATCTATACGAAAATCAACCTTTTTTCAAATTCGTCTCACATTAGAACGGCTTAAGATATTTTTGTTTCGAAAAAGTTTCGTGTTTACGAAAGATGTGTCTTTATTTTTCAATTTACATTTTTTTGTACGAGGGCATCTTCGAGGTTAAAAAAAATGTTAAAAATAGTCAAAAAAATTTCAAACAAATTGAGCCGTAAGTTGACCACAACTCGCTTATTTACAGATCGATTTTCAAAATTCAAAAAGCATCATACGCGGATAAAGAAATAAAATTTTTTGGCTGTTTCAGTTTTGTTAGACCTCGCGTGTTTTCAAAGTTATAAGCGAAAAACGTTTCCGACAAAATTTCATTCGAAAACTAAAACGGTCATAATTTCTAAATTATAACAGATAAAAAAAATTATTTAAAAAAAACGTTCCTTTTATGACCCTATCACATAATGTTTAATACAATTTATCATTTTTAAACATTTTTTTCAAGCAATTTTACATTGTTATACGAATACTGTAATTTTTATAACTCGGGAACCATATTGCGTAAAAACACGAATAAAAATTAAAATATTTGTAATTTTGCAAATTTTTGAATGGTTTAACTGTAGAGGATTCAATTTCACCAAAAAAAATTTTCGTATGCTTGAACTTGATGACTCACACACGCGTAACTGCGAGCGTTATGCGAACCAAACAGTCAATCTCACCGAAATAAACTTTGTTGTATTACGTTAAAGCGGTCGAGCCAATAAATCCGGTTCTAAATATTTTATTAATACATAATTTCTATTCGTACTACATCTATATCTTCTATATTAATATGTTATGTCGTTTGTGCGTCCTCACCTACTCTCGATTCGTTGCGAGCGCACACCCGAATACTCTCGATTCATTTTACGAATTTACATGGAGTACATACTCTGCATTCATATTGATTACTCAACTGATGAATGTTAATGTAAGTGCTAATTATTGTTCATGACTGTCTGCTCTTTAGAAGCTAATTCATTTTTGTGACTTAACGCATGCGTAGCATGCTGGCTTTGTCTAGTATATATATTATATTCAAACATTTGTAGAAGTTGTCCCTGCGACGCAGATCTGTCAACAGTAAAATCGATCAAAGGAAAACAAGAACCAGATGTTGATATAGTTCCGGATACCTTAAGAATAATTTGTTTATTAGTATCGGCTACATGCGACTACGCATCTTACATTTGCGATACACAACACATTGACATGGATGATACATTAGCTTTTGAAGTACGTACGAACAACTTTTACAAATACCGACTTAACACGTTCTACTTATCAGTGCCGTTCAAAAAATATCCAAGTCAAAAACACGTCTAGTGTTTCTTATTCTTTAGAGTGGGTCGTGAAGTTGGAGAAAACTACACCGATTAAAAAAGAGGCGGCCACTTCCATATTTTTTAACAGTGAAACTGATGATCTTATTGAATCTTTTAGGAAAACTTTAAAACATCCTATTCATCTTACTGGAAAAGGTAGTAACTAACTGTTTGCAAAAATTGCATCGTATGTTTTTAGAAAAATTTTATGCTAACGGAACTAGCGAAAACTTGAGCAAATCGAGTATGTTCAGTGCCGAAGGAAATCTTATTAATCTTGGAGAAGATCCTTACGATGACGAGGTGATACCTTTGCAATATTTCCGCAAAAAGCAGTATTGGAACCAAACGATAGCATGATATTCAATTTAACGTTTGCGCCTAAAGACATTTTTAATTACTTTGGTAGCGCCAGCGCAAAAATATTCAACTTAAACCCATCGCAAACAAATTTAATTATTACCGTACAAGGTAAAGTTTACTGCCTTTGTATTATTTTGACATTCCCACTAGCACCTACCTGGAATCAAAAAATGGAATTCCAACTGCGGGTGGCGATTTGATTGATGAAACGTCAACTGTAGTGGAATTTGAAGTAATTGGGTTGGAAAACAATATATCACGGTATATAAATTCTAGTATTACAGACCTAAACTTATTGTTCATAAACATTTTAGAAGATTTAATGTTTTGAATCCTGCTTCTGAAAGTTTCTTTTATAAGTGGGTGTTAGCGAATACAAACGCCAACGAAATAGAACCGTTTTTTTGTCATCGCACCGAAGGTATGGTAGAAAAAGGAAAAATGTCTGAGGCTATTTTTACATTTATTCCACCTTCCATTGGAACCTTTGAAGCTTTGTACTTATTCACTATTGAAAAGTATGATGTTAGCAAAGCTTTTCTAATGGTCGGCGTAGCTAGAGAACCTCTAGTGCATTTTTCGAGTGCTTTTATGCACATCCGACCATCAATTTTGACTTTGGACATTAGTGAATACGCTTTACTGATAAATGAAGAAAATTTTGAAATAGAATTTAGATTTAAGAAGAAATCGTTATACAGCGACGCTCGTCAACAATCGTTAATGATTGAACCTATGGCTGGTATTTTACCTCTCTTGGAAAACATAAAATTAAGTAAATACTGAACATTTTTACTTAGAAAATCTAATTTATCAATTTTAGAGTAACTTATCAACCCATCAAAGTTGGCCAAATACAGTTTAATTTACTATGCACCGTTACGGGAATGGAAAAACCAATACCTTTGACTGTAAGCGCTATATGTTACGAAATAAAGTCGAAAGTGTGCTACGATGGTTCTGATAAAACCACACACTACTTAAGCCCAGATGATGCCAATAATTTGGAGTTTCAATCGGTACTCAGTATAGTTTTTGTAAACCAAGTAATTTTTTTTATGTTTTAGTTGTCGCTGTTTGTTCAAAGAGATGTACTTTTTACTATTAGCAACGTTGGAGAAACGGGTTTTTATTATTCGTGGAATATACGCGAAAGTTTGTTGGAAGGCAAAGTTAAATTATGTTTTTCCGAAAACGAAGGTTTTGTACCGATTGGTCAAGAAGTGGTGACGAAAATGTGTGTGACCCTTTTGACGAAAGTTGTTATTAAAAAATTGGTTATAAGATTGCAGGTGCTACGTCAGAACTAATCAGTGATTAAGATATAAATGCTGAGTTTTTAGATTCGTTATGGACCAACGTATTTAATTCACTTAAGTGCGACCATAGCAACTAATTCATACAACTTCTCGTTTTCTGAATTTGATTTTGGACCTTGCTTAGTTCAAAAAGAAGTCAGTTATTTTTATAAAGTGGTTTTGGAATTTACAAATTCTAGTGACTCTTCTTTGACGTAAGTAGACATTTTTGTCTAACTTTAATATTATATTTAGTGAACGATGACAGGCCCTTAATTATTTTTGTGTTTGAAATAGTGTATGCGATTATTTCGAAATTTCTATTTTAAAGTCAAATTTAGATTTAGACCTCAACAAAGCATGTCTTAACACATGCTGTTTTAAATAAATTTATTTGAAGGTTTTTGCCCGTGCACGTTTATCAAACCCTCAACATGACGCATAAAATTACTTAGACAGCTAATTGCAGTCATATAGGGTGTGATTTACAGAAATTGTCTCTCGCTTGACTGTTATTCGTGAGAGTAGAAGTCTATGTTGGGTGTCAAAACCAAGTTGTTTTAGGCGCCACTCTATTTTTAAATGTATATTAAAGCGTCTACGAAAAGAGAGAAAAATAGAACACAATGTTAAGAAGTTGGCTTTTCTTAAAAATTTAAAATTAAAAATTTAAGTCGAACGAGTCAAATTCATTTACAAACCGTACCTACAATGAAGTCCACATTCAAAGATTTATAGTTTTAACTCAAACAAACAAACAATAACAACAAAATAATACAAGCTCATGAGTAAGTTGTATATTTTAAATGTGGTGTATACATGTTTTTTGACCTTTCATATAAAAACTTAAATCTAAAAAAACACGATTAAAACACATTTAACCCTTCTTTAAAATCAAAAAAAATTAAACCCTAAAAAAGTAAATTGTAAACTACTACAACCTACCCTAATTAAATAGTTTCTTACTAGACTTTGGGAAATCTATTTAAAAAAAATGGTGGAAAGAACAAAAAAAACGAAGGATATGTTAACTAAATCAAAAAAATCAGACATTAACTTAGGCTATCGTATTTTACCTTTAAATATATATACATTGTTTCTTAAGGCATAATTGAGTCCCACTTTCTTTTATTTAAAAACAAAAAAAAAAAATATTTAAAAAAACACCCTTAATATTTTTTTTAAAAAAAAAAAATAAAAGAAACGCAACGTTGCGTCAAATACATCGACGGAAGTTTGTCGAAATATAACTAATTGACAACATAACCAAATCAACATTCGTAAAACGTAAAGTTGTTCATTGGTTGGCGATGCTTTAAAGGCATTATCTAAGCAGCCGCGTTTTCCAGAATTTACACTTAAGGTAGAATTAAAGTTGTTAGGGGTAACCTTGACTGATTCCACTCGTAAACTTTTGACAATAAAATTTCTAAATGAAAAATTAAAAATGTCAAAAGTAAACTAGAAAGAGGAGAAAATTCTGAATCGATTGATATCATCGACATAAGTTTCGATAAAAGTTTAAACTAAAAAAAGATACGTAGTCGAAGTTAGCGTTAAATTAGATTTAAATCTGAAAAAGAGGATTTAAGCGTTATAATTTTTATTAATATTCAACCCCAAAAATAACCTTTTTGACGGCTAACTCATTTAAATCTCTTATAGTGGCTCGTTTGCAATTAAATTACGTATTTGTAATTGGTCCGCTGTAAATTCTCGCGAATGATTGAAATCTTTTTCAGATTTAAATCTAATTTAACGCTAACTTCAACTAAGTAAAAAGATGCATCTAAAACCAACCACCCGTCGCGAGAATTTACAGCGGACCAATTACATCGTTAACTAAATATAAAATACGGAGAACCCGGCCGTTGTATACAAATACTACTTGTTAATTATTAACCTAAGCAACAAAACTTGCAGGAGAGTTGACGTATATTGTACTAATAAACTTTAAAAAAACATAATACTTTGTCATGAACAGCTCTAATCATTTAGGAACATTAAAAAAAAACTCTTAGATACATATACGAAAGACCATAAATATACAGAACTCGTTAATTGAAATCATTACAATATTGCAAACAAAATTTGTTTCAGTCGACACTTACTTTATACTGAGAAAATTAATAAAATTGCGAAAGAAAGGGAAATGAAGGCAAAAAATCGTTAAAACAGCAACAAATATTATCACTACTAATTAATAATAAGTAGTCCTTCTACATTACATTATCGTAAAAAAAAATTATTGATAGCGAATAAGCTACAATAAGATACGTGTTTTAGCCGCTGAAAGGGTTAATTTTTGGGGTTGAATATTAATAAAAATTATAAATTGTCACAAATTTTTGATTAGCGTAAAAATACTTAATTTAATTGCAAACGAGCCACTATACGAGATTTAAAATGAGTTAGCCGTCAAAAAGGTTAATTTTTGGGGTTGAATATTAATAAAAATTATAACGCTTAAATCCTTTTTTCAGATTTAAATCTAATTTAACGCTAACTTCAACTAAGTAAAAAAGATGCATTTATTTTATGTAAAAATGCTCGCCTAAGTACTCCTAATTACACAATTTGCAAACTGTTGCAAAAATAAGAAGAAATTAAAAAATGTAAAAAGTAGACTTGAATGAGATGAAAATTCTAAATCGGTTGGTGTGATTGATATAATTTTACTTAAAAGTTTAAACCAAAAAAAGATGCACATACGTTGTCGTAAGGGAATTGATAAAAATTTGCAAAAAATGTACGATGTCAGTCGGTATATGTTTGCAGGTTATTTATAAATTAAAAATGGGCCGTTTCAAAAAATATTTGTGAATACTTTCAAGGATCAAAAACGATACACAGATCAAAACGATATACGGATCAAAACGATATACGGATCATCTTGAACCTGACCTTAACTTAAAACTATATCAACCACTGATGTTACATACTGGGTACTACATATCACCCCGTAACAGTTGTAAAACAAACCTTCAGCGTAAAATCTACAAAATTCAGAAACGTCGGCCCCTTCATAAATTTTTAAACAAAAGAAAATGCCATGTCAACAAAAAACACTGACTGTATGGGTTTTAAAACCATGAACTGGTATTTCTGGGGCTCTACGAAACCCCACATGATCATTCACTTGCAAAAACTAAAGATATAAATGTTAAAGTATTTGGGTCGTTTCAGATAATCGTTGTCCTAACGGTACTTTAGACTCA
Organism: Abscondita cerata; assembly: GCA_030710515.1. Taxonomy (NCBI): domain Eukaryota; kingdom Metazoa; phylum Arthropoda; class Insecta; order Coleoptera; family Lampyridae; genus Abscondita; species Abscondita cerata. The sequence goes on along the minus strand of JALBCR010002424.1, from coordinate 238,584 downwards.
TACATAAAAAGGATACTGTTAACTGTATTAGTATAAGAGTAATCGTTGTTTGGTGTGTTTTACTACCCCGCGATACCAGTTACGTGTATTAAAAATTTTTTTTGAGGTGCTACGCTATCCCACAATACCAATTACGTGTTTTACAAAAGTTTACTGTACTTTTATACAAATGTCGCGTTATCTAACGGAGCAGCCATTGCAATATTATGCCAAACATTCTAATGAAATAAGCAATTGTGAAGAGTCTAATAATGACAGTGGCCTAAGTGATGACAAAAGTGTTCAATTTCTTCGTCAGAAATTGAATTATCCGAAAATGATGAAGAATCGGAAACTGAAAGTAATGCGAATATATCGTCAAACTTCTTTTACGGGCGAAATAGATATGAATGGGCTAAATCTTAACCGGCTAAATCCCGAACACGTAAACATAATTTATGAATGTAAGCTTTCGCGGCTGTTGTCACTAAGATTATTATCTTTCGGGTTGAGCCGTGTTCGTCCTTCCTTCCTACGTTCTCTGCTTGACGTTTCGCTAACCATGATGTTAGCTTCTTCAGAAGTTACTCTAAAGACTGCTGTTGAAGTTATTTTTATTTTTCATGATTTCTAGGAATTCTCTGATTATCCTTGGATAGTAGTTGTTAGTCCTTGACAGAACTTTAGCTTCCTCGAAGTTGATGATGTGTTTTCCTTTTTCGTGTAGATGTTCTGCGATTGCTGATTTATCTACCGCTCTGGACTTGGCGTCTCGGTGATGTTCTTTAAAATAACTTCAATCGAGAAGATGGTTACCGATTAAGCAACACGTGGAAACTAACTCTTTACAAAAACAAAGAAAACAAATGTCACCATCGAAAACCAACCACCCGTCACGGATCGACATCAACCAACCGTAGCGGAACATAGATATATAACGAGGAGCAGAAGACAACAACATCAGTCTTTAGAGTAACTTCTGAAGAAGCTAACAGCATGGTTAACGAAACGTCAAGCAGAGAACGTAGGAAGGAAGGACGAACACGGCTCAACTCGGAAGATAATCATCTTAGAAACATAATTTAGTTTAGCAATTACCAGGTTTGAAATGCATTGCTGTAATAAATAAACCTGATGCATCGTACAAAGCATGGTCTCCTCTTTTTGTTAATAAAATTAGTCAAATAGTATTAGAACATACAAACGCAAAAATTACAAATTTGAGTGCATTATACGGAGACACAGTCACTTTTGTTTACCACCTTGTCGGGAATTTTTGGGTTTATTGCGATTGTCAGGAGTATTCGGGCCATGAAGATGTTGCTGCTTTGTTTGCAGCAGATGGAACAGGAAGAGACATTTTCCGATCCACAATGACACTAAAAAGGTTTCTTTTTCTTATTAACCGCTATTCGTTTTGATAATCCAAACATCAGGAAACAACGCAATGACCAAGGGGATAAACTGGCCGCCATTTTTTAACATTTAAAAAAAAAACTGTAGTGCTTATTATACTTGTGGCGAATATACCGTTGATGAAATGCTTGTTGGGTTTCGTCGTAGGTGTATGTTCAGACAGTACATAAAAAGTAAGCCGCGGAAGTACGAATAACAATTATGTGCCTTTGTGATGCAAGAAATTATTATTTCCTTAATGCTTTTGTGTATGTTGGTAAAGAAGTTAAAGATACCTTCCCAAAAAACCTTTCTGTTCCAACTTGCAGAGTTCTAAGACTACTGAATCTCATTTTAAAAACCAATTGAAATATTACAGGAGACAATTGGTTCACTTCTATTGAACTTGTAGACTACCTTATGCGCAAAAACAAGGCCGAAATACTACTTCATTTTTTGTCAAATAAACACAGACCTGAAAGATCTGCTGAATTTGGATTTAGAAGAGGCAGAACATTAGTTTCCTATGTGCCAAAAAAAAAGAGTGTGGTATTGATTTTTTCCATGCATCATTCAAAATCGATATATTGTAATAGTGGTAAACCAGAAATTATAGAATTGTATAATTCAACAAAATCTGGAGTAGACTCTCTGGATCAAAAATGCATAACATATTCTTGTCAACGACGAACTCGACGATGGCCGCTAGCAGTTTTTTATGCAATTCTCGTTATAGCAAGAATAAATGCTTACAGAATGTCGCGAAGAAATCTTTGGGGAAATATTTAGAAAATGAACACAAAAAGAAAACAAACAAAGAAGATTTCAAATTAGCTCAAATAAATTATAAATAACGTACTTGAAGAAAACGTTACAAATGTAGTACTTCCAACTCCTGCTGGTGAAGCAACTGTTGTAAAACGAACAAGATGTAATTTTTGCCCAAAAAAAAATTTTGTCAAGAATGTCAAAAAGCAATTTGTAAAGTACATTTTGTAATAAAACCATTATGCCAAAATTGTTACGAAAGGTAAGTCAATTAACATTTAGTAAAATTGCATGTTTTAGTCACCACAAATAGTAGCCTGTTAAAATTTTTTGTAACTAGTAGTTTCTTTTTTTTTTTGTTACAGAACCTAACTACAAGCCTTTGTGTCTCAAATTCCAAATGGATTTTTTATATGAAACTTTAAAAATAACGTGCGTTCTTTTTCTAGCACGTAATGTAAACAGATAACTGCGTTATAATAAACAATTTCTATTTTGAACAATGAACTTTTACAATTTAAGGAATGATTTCGGCAGCCGCATCGACTAAATTGACATAATTATTCCAATGTGAAACACTAACAAAGAACAGTCTACTTAAGTACTAAGAAATTTGTTTATGTACATGAAACGGGCAAATCTAAATTATGGAGAACAGTATTTGGAATTTCCGAAAAAACCATTATAAAGCAAAACAGATATAATGCTTGCACTTGGTAATAACATTAATAATAATAATCATATTATTGTATTGTGATGTAAGTGTTATGTAATCTGTAGCAGAAGATCAGTATAAATCTGTATGGTGCGGTGACAAAACCGTGTGCAATTGTGGATTGGTTCATCTCGGCAAAGAATTTGCTTCAAGGTTTAGAAAAACCACTAAAACATAAACATGCCAACCCTTACCGATCTTAGTATTCATCTGTAATAATATTGATTAAGTGTGTAAACAATATAGAAGATGAATAAGAACATAAAATATAACAGCACAGCACAGCATAAAATGGATAGTTCTAAGTTTCAAGATGGCGACTGCAATACGATTTGGCGTGAAATGCTGACAAATAAGCTTAACTCCCAAATAAATGTATAAAGATAGTATTTTAATTTTTTTAAATAGAAGGTGGGGGTCGAGTGATACATTGTTTGAAAGGCCTTTTACTCTCAATTTATTCCCTGAATTTGAAGTCTCCACTGTCACCCTTGCCAAGTCTGTGTTTCGTCAAAGTTATGATTGTTTATTAGATTTCAAATAGAAATATTCTGAAAATGGTTTCGAATTTTACAAAAAATTTAAAAGCAGAATAATTTCGGTACGCCTAACTATTAATTAATGATTCCTGAATTAATTATCAAAGTGTTTAAAACAACTATTGTTTTAAGTTAAGTCTTTTACTACATTTTAAAAACCGTTAATTAATAAAATTGTTTTTTCATTTGTCAATTTTGTTCACCAGCATTTTATTTACTTTTCATTAATTACGCTCCTTGTCAGTTAAGTGTTACGATCTTGTGATAACTGTTTTTATTACGGATTGTTAATGAGACCGTTCCGTATAGGTTGGTTTTTGAAGGACTCATTTATTTTATTGCACTCACACAGTTGTAGTTCAAGTACAGCAGTTTCAATAGCTCATAAATAATATATACCGTTGAAGTAGGTAATCTTGAAGTAATGTTTGGTTATTTAGATGCCTCCTACAACACATGATGTTTGCTACGTCGACAAGAACGTTAGTAACAAGCAACACATCCTGACAAGTTACAAGGAATTGATTTAGATATACTTTTATGTCGTTTCTCTCTCCTGCCTTTAAGATGCAGTCATTGAACTTCTGAGACAGACTGGAAATACTTCTCTAGATAACCATTTCTATACAAAATGCTTTTCACTAGTACACTACATTTGTCTACGTTCTCGCGCCGGAGTCGGAATTTGCTCGTGATCGGGAACAAAGACAAATAACACGATATCACGTTGTGATATCAACAAGCAACACATTTCTGCATAGGCTACTGTGCTAGCCGTGACTTAGGGTAGGTATAGAGGATGAAAGTAACATTTTGAATCCTCCTGATCGATGCGGATGTTTCAACTAACTTGGGCCTGTTTTTATGTTGACAACTTATTGTGATTAAAAATAAATTAGAAAGTATAACACGTATTCGTATTCAACTCGGCTAACTAACTTTATCGGAGACGTCGTACGTTGAGAAAATTAATGTATATAATTAGATCTTCAAAAATGAGGGCCACTTGTTTGTTTGATAAATGAGTTGACGGATAACATTCGTCCGTGAGCGTTGCAGGTAAAAACAAGAAACCGACAGGCAAAATTAAATCCAATAATAAAAACATCTGTAACCATAAAACAGTAACTATATTTTAATAATGCGATTTTCGTACGGAGTAACATAACATATAAACGAATAGTTATCACATTTAAATTATTCAAGCACCCATACAGGGCGCAAACTTTTACAAACTTACAACTAAAGGTTGAAATATCTGCTATACTCGGGGAAGATGTCTTCGGCTGCTTGACTTGTAGGCGACAGAACCAACATAAGTTTTGTGTATGCTAAGTATTGACAGGATGTATCTACCATTAACTCTTACGATTGCACTCGACCATTCCGTGACCAGAGACTAACGTGTTTAGAAATAAAGTTAAGAAACTTAGTGTAGAAATTAGTGTACGTGTACGCTTAAAATTTTAGAGTAGAATCTCGTCTAGAAATTTTGAAAATTTTGTGTAGAGATTTTATGTACCAATTTCGTGACTGCCGGATAAAATGCCAGATAAATCAACGACATCCTCACAAAACAAGTGAATTACAAGAAAATAATCTTATTTTGCATCAATGTCAGCATAGAGAACTTAATACTGCAACCACAAATTACCAAGTGACACGTTATGTGTGCAAGTGCTAATGTGGCAATCTGTCGGCACATGAAAAAAAGTTAGGGGCAGAATTTTCCTCTATACATCGAGTGTGTCGTGTTTTAACGTAGCAATGGCTAAATATGAAATGCCTACCATTTTTAAATTCTTGGTTCATGAATTGTTTGAGGTCTATTTCGTATAACTGCTTTCTTGGACTTTTTAATCACACTATTATGCTTTTGTCATTCCATATAAGTAAAAGACAATGCAAACTAATAGACTTTTTTTAGATTAGAATGCAAACACCCAGAAGAAGACTGTCTCTCAATTAAGTTCAACTCTAAAAAGGTTGAACCAAAAGAAGTTGAATCTATAGAAATATGTTTTCATCCGTTTAAAGTTCAACAGTACAACGTTGAAATCATTTTTTACATTAATTCCAAACCTCAGCCTATTCGTATTAGAGGCGAAGGTGTACTTATCGCAGTGCGTTTACAAAACTGTAATGATAAGTTCCTGAATTTGGGTTCGGTACCTGTTGGTAGAACAACCTCAATATCCGTAACGGTGTTAAATGAAGGACAATCGCCTATTGAAATAATTTTCGATATGCCCGATAAACTTCCGATATGCTCGAAACCAAAAAAAGTTGTATCGTCGGACTATAACACTTTAGAACCTATTCTTAACAAATCCATAAGTCGTAGTGTGGAAAAGAAAAAAAGTGGAAAATCGACGAAAAATAAAAAGCACTCTCCAAAGCATCTCACAAGAGAAAAATCTGAAACGTATGCACACATTTTTATGTTGTTAGTTTTATTTAATTTTTTAATTTATAGCGAAAATCGAGTATCTGAAGAATTACTGGATTTGAACCCATTTCACAAATACATCAATATAACTCCTAAGAAATTTACGAGGGTCGCACCTCGGCAATCAACTCAATTTGTAGTAACATTTTCACCAACTGAGCGAATAAAAGCATTCAGTGGAAAAATTGCTTATCAAGTGCAGGATATAACCGCAACGTTGTGTAATTTTAAAGGTTGTTCCGTTGGGGCGGATTATGTCTTAGACAAGAATTGTATACCATTTGGATCTGTAATTCAGGGTTTTTTAACAAACAGAAAGTTATGTTAAATAACATAGGTGACCTGGGAGGCACGTAAGTACTCGCGAAGTTTGCTATTAATGGATCTTTCATGAATTTTTATAGATTTAAATGGATATTCGAAAGATCGCAATCTAATTTTTCAATATCTCCAGATAATGGATACATTTCCGCACACAGCACCGTATTGTTTACAGTTAAATTCAAGCCAAAGATTATACGAAATTTATTTCAAGAGAAGGTATTGGTTAATTTGTTAAAGTGTGTGAATTCAAATAATTTCTTTGTTTTAGTTAAAATGTCAGATTACTAATTATATGAAGACGTTGGAGTTGACACTTAGCGGATCATGTATTCGTATGCCACCTGCTGCAGATACAATCGATTTTGAATGCCCAGTTCGTGATATTGAAAGAAAATCAATTCCAATTACCAACACGTACCTATTGTTTTTTAATTTTAATTATTATCTGATTTCATTTGGGTGATCGGATTATCAAAATAGTTTATTCTCATCTTCTGCTATAAGGGAGATATATTTAGATTAGAAATTGCAAATGTTGATTTTTTAATAAATTTTGTATTACACAAAAGTACTTCAAAGTTAGATTATTACAAAATGTTTAATTAACATTTCAAATAGACATACTTTTACCATATTTTGACTTAAAATAATGGACAACAGCTAGTTAAACACTCATCCGCTGAGCGCAAAAGTTCTACCTGCAAACATTTTCTATTCATTCTTTTTTCTTGAAATTTATTATTATTTAAAAGTACTTATTTAAAACTACTCTCTCTCTATCCGGTCACTTGATGAATCATGACTCTAAGGTGGTACGATCTGACTTCCATTCCGATATATTTTCTGACGAAGTTAACTAGTTCTTAAGCGACCTCTTCTTCTATTTCTACCAACCAGTCGTAGCATGATGTTTTTCTTCGGGGACTAGCTTCGCATGACGTGCACGATATACGATAACTTCTGCTTGTCGACTCTTGCTTCCATTGACATCTGCGGTTGACTCTTTCTAATACTTTTTGGTTGGTGATCCTCGCTGTCCAACTAATCCAAACCTTAAATGCATCTATCATTTTATGCTCCTTCTGACAACTAATCTGAATCTGGTGGCAAGGATGATGTCTTTGTTTTTCCATGTTTGGGTCATGTCAATCATTGCAACATGCCCCATTACCATTCTCTGTTTGATTTTAGGAGTACAATCACCAACGTATGGGTTTTACCTTATCTAAGCATATGTTATTTTCCATAAAACTATTATTTTAATCAACAAGTAAAGATGAATAAAAACTGCGCTTCTATAAAAAATTTTAAAAATAAACAAAAAATTTAGCAAACTAAGGATTGATATTTCTGCAGCTGCAAGTAATAATAAAATTAAACTGAAACATTTTCAAAGAAAAACAATTAACAAAGAGATTGATGCCTAAACTTCTTCTTTGTATTAGGTTATTAGTCTGTTATCCACAACGTTTTTCAGGTAGTCCTGGACTTCCCTTACCTCTTTCTTGGTTTAAAGTTCTTTGCTTGTCGGACTAGATTTTTATCGTGTGCCCTTGTAATGAAAAATAAAGAATTTGAAGACTGTTTGCCTACGTGCAAAAAATTGTGCAAATCGCTTCGGAATAATAATGTAGGAATGGAAAAAATAGTTTTGTCTAAAAGTATTTGCCGATTCAAAAGCAATTTAATAATTTATTAAAAATTTCTGCGGAATTTTATTGTATATTTCTCTGTATCTTTTTTTTTGTAAGTTTTAGAAAAAAAGTCACCAGACTTCTTTGTTCAGCAATAAATTTTCTACAAAATAATATATTTTAAAACTGTAAAAATTTTTAATTTACTATTAATTACAGTGAAAAACTGCTGAAAACATTTTTTTATCAAATTTTTCTAATCTCTTTCAGTTTTATATCTATTGGTGAACTTCAATAATAATACGTGCAATTGAAATTGACCAAAAACTATAGAGGTGTCTCGTTTCAAAATAATTATTAGTTTTGTTATAATATTTTTTAAAAAATGAATCTTTGAAGCTCACAACTAGATACAAAATTATTTTACAAAAATATCCTTTCGGTGAATTTAAGAATATAGTAATTATTTATTATTTCCATAAAAAAAAACAATTATATTTTGCAATTTTTAGTCTTGAAAAAAGTTTTTGTTACAAACATTTGAAAATATTAAGCAAAATTTTTAAACAAATAAAATGGAATAAGTGGGAATCGATTTGTATTAAAAAATGTAAATAAAAAAAAAGATGTTTGTTGTGTATTTATAGAGGCCGAGATATAAACAACTTACATTGTTATTGTTTATTCGGAAACTAAAGAATATTGCGAACTAAAAAGTCGTGTACCTTGTCTTCTATATATGTATTAATAATTCAGCTAGAATAGTTTAAGAAGCTTAGGATTAGTATTTTTTACAAAAAAAACAACAGCTCTCGGCGGGTAGAACAACGTGATTCGGAGCACAGATCTTGAGCGCGTCAGCGCACAGTCGGCGAGGCTAATGTAATATTGTTTAATTTGCATTTTCTTATTTGATTTATTACCCTAAGGTGTAAAGTATATTGCCTAGATTGGTTACATTCCTTCTTATTTTTTGCTGTTTTTCTTGCTTCTGTCCACGTTGTCCCCTTTTGCTCTAGTACGGCCTCTACTTCGTTGTCCCATGTCTTCTTTGGTCTTCCTTTTATTGGATATCTTTGCACTCTAGCCTCCCATACCCGCTTTACTGGTCTCTCCTCCGGTGCTCGTATTAGGTGCCCGAACCATTTCAGTTGCTGTTTTGCGATTCTGCTTAATACTGATTCCACTTGTAGCTCTTCTCTTACTATAGCATTTCTTATCCTGTCTCTTCTAGTTATACCTTTTACTCGTCTAATATACTTCATGTCTATCGCTTAGATTGTGCTCTTCATGGCTTTTGTTAACACCCAACTTTCACTACCAAAAGTAAGGATTGGTCTAAACACTGTTCTGTAGACTGCAATTTTTTGTTTTTTGACTAATTCCTTTGTTTCCTAAGAACGAATTACTGAGCAAGTGATATAGTTTGATAGCACTGTTTATTCTCTCGTTTATTTCCGTTTCCATGTTGCCCTCTTTTTCTATCCAAACTCCTAAATATTTATATACACTGACTTGTTCTATCGTTGTTTGTCTGAGTGTTATGTTAATGTCTTTCTTTTCTTTGCCTAGTACCATTACTTTGGTTTTGTTGGTATTTATTTTCAGGTTTCTTACTATTAACTCTTCTTCCCATAGTCGTAGGTTTTCTTGAAGGTCCCTTTCATTTTCTGCGCATAACATTATGTCATCCGCAAACGCGCATTGTGCTAGTCTTACTGGTTTTAGTTTATTATAGCCAACAAGTACCTTGTGTATCTTGTTTTCTAGCGCTTTAATTATGTCGTCTATAATCAGGATGAATAGCGTTGGGCTCAAACCCCTCCTTGCCGTAATCCGTCACTTATTTGAAACATCTCTGACTGCATATTGTCTTTTCTTATGTAATTTATGTTGTTCTCGTGGAGACTTTTAATTCCATTTACTAGCTTTGTGCTTATATTCCTGCTCTGTAGGTTTTCCCATATTGCTTTTTGTGAGGTCCTATCGAAGGCTTTTTCTAAGTCTAGGAATGCTAGGTATATTGTGGAGTTCTTTATCCTGTTCTTCTCGATCATTTGCTTTATTGTAAAGATGTGATCCTGTACGCTTTGACCTTTTCGGAATCCGCTTTGCGCCTCGTCTAGTTGCTGTTCTACTATCTTTCTCAGCCGTTTCTCCAGGATGCTTTCGTATACTTTCGCGACAATGCTGAGTAATGTGATGCCCCTGTAGTTTCCGCAAACTCTCGTGTCCCCCTTCTTGTGCAATGGCACAATTACCCCGATCTTCCAGTCATCTGGTGCTGTTCCGGTGTCCCAAGCTTTATTTAGAATTTTTGTTAACATTGCCATGCCTTCTTAACCTATGTGTTTTAACATTTCTGGTGTTACCTTGTCATGCCCAGCTGCTTTGCCTCTCTTTATGGATGCTATTGTGTCGCTAACTTCTTCTTCCTGTATGCTTTCATGAGATCCTTCTTGCGGTACTACTCTTGTTCTCTGTTCTTCTGTTGTGCTTCCTGACTTGTCCGCGTTTAATAATTCGCTAAAGTGTTCCTTCCATCTTCTCATTATTTCTATTTCGCCTGTCATTAGTTTACCATCTTTGTCTTTTATTTGTTTCAGGCTGTGTTCTTTTTTATTTCTTAACGTTTTTAGGGCTTTGTAGAAGAGTTTCTGATTTGTTTTGCTGTCTTCTTCTATCTTCCTTCCGAATTCTTCCCAGGATTCTTTCTTCGCTTGTAGTACCATTTCTTTCACTATTGTGCGTTGTTCCTTGTATTGTCTGTAATTGGTCTCTGTTTTGTTTCTTAAGTACCGTCCCCATTTTTCTTTTTGTTTTTGATTTGCTCCTTTATCTTCTGGTTCCACCATTTAGTTTGTTTCTTGGTTTTATTCACCGCCACTGTCCCACAAGTCTCTCGCGCTGTATTTAGGATTATGTTTTTGAATTTTTCCAGATTGATTCCAAGTTCATGTTTTTCCCATTTTTGTTTGTTTTCCATTATTGCTGTTTCGATCTTTTCTTTGTATTGTTTTGCTATTTGTGCTTCTTGCAGTCTATATGATTTGATGGCTTCTACCAATTTACTGGTGCGTCTAATCTTTTCTTGTCTTGGTGTATTTAGTCTAAGTTTGGCCACTACCAGGTAGTGGTCACTATATATTTCTGAACCCCTTCTCACTCTGACATCCAATATTTCCTTCCTGAATTTTCTATTTATGAGCACATGGTCTATTATGGATTTTTACCCTCTGCTTGCGACTTTCCTGGTATATTTGTGCACGTCCTTGTGTTTATTTAAGGTTAGTGACATCATATCATTCTCTCTGCAGAAATCTATTAACCTGTTTCCATTATTATTTCTATGTATTTCCCCATGCATCCCTATTACATCCTCTGTATTAATAGTTCTTACACCAACTCTGCTGTTCATGTCCCCTAGTATTATTAGTCTACCTTTTACATTTTCTATTGTGTCGTTCAGCTGTTCCCAAAATTCATCTTTCTTGCTTACTGTTTCGTCTTTGTTTGTCCCGTATGTAATTACTATTGTAGTGTGTTCCTTTGGTTCTAAGTATATTTCTAATTTCATAATTCTTTCTGATATGAAGTCCCACTTCTTTATTACCTTAGCATAGTCTTCTTTTACAATGCAAGCTACTCCTTCAACTGCCCTTTTATCTTGTGTCACTCCGCTATAAAGTAGTACATGTCCTTTTCCAATATCTATCATACCCTGACCTTTTCTCTTGGTTTCGCTTATTGCCATTATATCTAGTTGTGCTTTCTCGAATTCCTGCAGGAGCTCTTGCTCTTTTCCATTTAGGCTTCTTACGTTCCAGGTGGCTATTCTTACGATTTTTCTTGTGTTGCTTTTGTTGTACTTTTTGACTATTAGTTCTTTGTCCTTTGTCCTTGTATTTTCCTTCTTTTTTACTCTCCAAGGTTGTTTTTTACCATGTTCTTTCTTGTCTGGTTCCTTTCCTTTCTTTTCGTTCTCGACTTCCTTTTTTGCTACTCCAGTTTCATTGTTATCCATAATCACCTCCTTTATTCTTGCCAGGTCCGTCATCTTGTATCCCGTCCTTGTTTCTGTTATATGTTTTTTGAATTTGCCTCTGGTAGCGTTTCTTGTCTGATTTTCTCTAGTATACCGGTTGCTTTATTCCATCTCCATTTCGTACCGTCAATGGTCAATTTTTGGTACCCGCTTCTAACCCTTCTTCCTTGTTTTTCTCTTCTGCTGCTCTCTTTCTGATTTGTATTTCGATTTCTCTTTCTTGTTTGGTAAGATCATTGTTGATATATACTTTGCTTCCTTCTATACCTTTTAATTTATATTTATTCTTTATTATTTCCATTTTGTCCTGAAAGTACTCTATCTCAATAAGGTGAATTTCTGCTCCCATTTTATATACTGTTTTTATAGTCGTATTTATTTCAAGTTTTTCATTTATAAACTTTTCCATTTTCATTTCCTCCGGCTTATTTCCTTGCATCTTTATCCCTTGTATCATATTGTTACGTCGTTTTTCTTTTCAAGTTGTTCCAAACGTTCATTTAGGTCCTGCGTTTCTTTTTCAAGCCATCGCAATCTCTTTTTATTTTATTGTTTTCCTGTTTTATGTTTTCGTTTTCTTTCTAATTCTTGTATTTCTTTCTTGAAGTTTTCCTGGTCAATTTTTATTTAATTGACATCTAATGTTATTTGTTGTAGCATTTCCAGAACTTTATCTAGTTTATCCTCTTTCTTTTTTTTGTTCTTTGCGAAAATCCTTGCTTCTTCGTCGCTCTCGATTTTCATGTCCCTTTTTCTTTTGTCTCCATCTGTTGATTCACTGTCTGTGTTTTCATCTTTGCTTGGTGTTGGTGTTCGTTTGCCTATTTTTTGTTGCAATATTATTTACACAGCATTAAATATTGGTTCCGATTTCACCCCTCGGCAAGACAACCCTTCTTTGTGTATCTTTTTAGCGATCCTATTCGTTTGGTCTCTTGTGGGTGTACAATTGTGCGGACTGCGACGTACGATGTTTTGCCCCATACAATGCTGTGAAATTTTCTTATCTGTTTCCACATGCAATTTTCCGCCTTATATCCCGAATATCTAACCTCCACCAGTCTAAGTTGGGACTAATTTACTCACTGTTTGCGTAGCCTAGTAACCGTTTACTCCTTCTGTGTTGTAGGTCACTCTGTTTTTTCCGTTTACTACCTTCTTGCGTTTTGTTTCAACTCGATACGGTCCAATTTGGGCTTTTATATCGGCGCTTCAAAACTAACCAGTAATCGACCTTCAAAAAAAAATTTTTTTATTAGATTAACGTATTTTTAATGTTACCTACAAGGAAATGTACAACTAATCAAAACTGCAAAAGCAATTTCAAAGAAATTCGATAATTCCTTTTACCAGAAAAGAGTGTAAATTTTTTTTGACTCATTTTTACGATAAACCACTAATTTTTAGTTTCCGAACAAACAATATAAGAATTTAAATTGTTTATATCTTGGCTTCTAAATAACTAATGACATTTTTTTAACATGAAATAATTCCCACTTATTTTATTTCATTTGATCTATAATCCATAATCTTGCCTAATATTTTCAATTGTTTATAACAAAAACTTGTTTTCTTCAACAAAAGTGACTAAATATTTCAAAATATAATTGTTTTTTTTATGGAAATGTTAAATAATAACTATATTCTTAAATTCACCGACAGGATATTTCTGTATAATAATTTTGTACATATCTATTTATAAGGCTTCAAAGTTTAATCTTTAAAAAATTATTTTAACAAAACTAATAATTATTTTGAAACTGAAAGAAATTAGAAAAATTCGAAAAAAATTTTTTTTTGCAATTTTTTACTGTAATTAATAATAAATTAAATTTTTTTACAATTTTTACATATATTACTTAATCAGAAAAAACAATTAAAATCGGCGGTATATTTTTAAATAAATTGTTAATAACTTTAATTACTTTAGGGTTATTATTCCGAAGGGGTATTTGCTACAATTTTTTTGCAAATAGGCAAACAATCTCTAAAAAAGTACCAGAGTGACTAGACTACTACGTGATTGTCCCATTCTTGTTTTCTTCTCTTGGTTCAACTTTTAATATCTTGTATTTGACATTGTTATCTTATCCTCCTCCTCGATTCTAAAGATGATCTAATATCGTTTTTCTTGTAATTTTTCTTAATGTTGCCATTTTCGTAGCTTCCATTCTCATCAACATTTCAGTTACGTCCGATCTGGTTTTAATTGAATATGTTAGTATCGGTGTCACTACACTCTTATAAATCTTAACTTTTGATTTTTTTTGTAACCATTTGTTCTTCCAACCATGTCATTTAGTGCTCCAGACACTTGTGATGCCTTATGTACTTGTTTGTTTGTTTCGTCTTTTAATCTCCTATTACTTGTAACATTGATTCCCAGATAATTAAATTTTATTACTTGCTCTCTGATATTGCCCTCGTTTCCTAATTTGTATCTTATCGGATAAGCAGCAATGCTGATTACATCTTGGTGGAATTGATCTCAATCTAAGGATCTTTCTAAGGATGACGTCACAGCCACCACTTTTATACAAGGTGACTCAAGGATGTGTAATTGATCCGTAAGTTTTTTGTTATAGAAGATATCGATATTTTTAATGTTTCTATACAGGGTGTTAAATCAAAGTCATGTTTTTTTTTAAATAGAACACCCTACATATTTTTACATACTTAGGTTTAGCATAAAAATAATGAGACTGTGTATAGAATAACGTTTTGGTTCGTTATTCAACTTTTTGTTAGAAAAAAAAATTGTTAGATCACTGATCAGTAAGCCATGGATATTTTCCGACAAACTAACAACACAAAATTTTAGAATAACTTGGAGTTTTAATAAATAGATGAATTTTGATTCACATACACACAAAATATACAGGGTGAGCTAAAACGCAATTTTTTTAAGAAATGGAACACCCTGTGTTTCTATTCATGAACCGACTAAGTATTTTATGAGCTTTGCACTGATATGCAATTTGTTTGGTGAATTTTGGATCGTTAATGACATTTTTCTAGCAAATTATTTTATTACGAAGAAGTTGTTAATTTTTGCAAGTAGTGTTAACGAATATCTCAAGTGCCTTACTTAATCCTAGGCTTTTCTACGTTTAGGTGTAAAGCTGGTGCATTTGAATTTTGCACTTATCTCTTCATTGCTTCATATCATGCGTTAGGTTTTGTATTCCTTTCCATGTCATTCTTTTTCTTTTTACTTCTTTCTTTACGTAATCAATCCATTTTGTTCTTGTTTTTTTTTATTTTTCTCGTGTACTCGCGTTTCGAACACTTTTTTTGTTAGTCTGTCGTCTGACGTTCTACACACATGCCTAAACCATTTGAGCTGCCTTTCTATTATTTTTTCGTTGATTGATTCCATTTTCAGGTTTTGTCTAAACGTTTCATTCCTTATTCGGTTTTTCTTGGTTTTATTTTCTATTTTTCTAAGGAACCTCATTTCCATTGCAATAATACGTGTCTTTTGTCGTTCTGTGAGTGCCCAAGCCTCACTGCTACATGTGATTGATGGCCTAACTACTTTTTTAACATTTTTTTTTTGTTCTTGGGTACTTCTCATTTTTTTTAGAAAGATTGTCTTGATCAGATTAAATATTTTTCATGCATTTCCTATTCTATGGTCTAATTGTTTATCGAATTTTCTATTTTTTTCTATTATTGCACCTAGATAATTAAAATATTCTACTTGTTATATTTATTTCCCGTTCAGACTAATTTGATGTTTTTCTTTTTGTTTGAAATTATCATTGTTTTTGACTTTTCAGTGTTTATTTTCTTCAGTTCCTGCTCCTATACTTTGATATTATATTGCAGTTCTCCTTCGTTTATTCATCTGCAAACTTATGTTCTATGAGTTGGATTTGTGTCATTTTTCAGTATCTTCATAATAAAATACTTCCTTTATGAAAAATGTAAATAACATTAAGAATTCAAAAACAAACTGCTTATCAATGAAAGTCAAAATTCGGCTATTTATTAAATTTTCAAGTTATTCTATAATTTTCTGTAGTTAGTTTGTCGGAAAATATTCATAGCCTACTTCATTTATTCGTATGGTACATTTTTAATATTGTATTGTGATTGTGAAGATCAGTATAAACCTGTATAGTTACTGGTCAGTGATTTTTCAAATGTGAGTCTTTCTTCTAACAAAAAGTTGAATAACGTCGAAACGAAAAGTACCTATTGTGCCGTCTGTTATATTTGTTGTAAGCATTAATAAGTAGCAGTAGTACATTTACGTAAGTATATCATCTTCTATATACATTGTTGCCAACTTAACTTATAGTAACTATATTCATAATCGATAAGTGGCGCTAAATATGTATGAAATATATTTATAACGTACCTAACACCGGCCACGCTCAGAATGCAACATGGCTGCCATATGTAATGTATTTTAAACAGGAAAAAGGCGCACAGCGTTGCCGTTAGTTGTATAGCATTCGAAGGGTCGGTTTCGTTTTATTATTATCTTAAATCTTTAATCATTGTTGAGTTCGATATTATCCGTCTTTTTTATGTTAATAAAACAATTACGAATAGCAGATCGACAGAGCTATGCTGGAAACAGTGGGCTCTATAACACTCTGCACTGCATTTTCAGCGTGGCCGGCACTATAGGACTATATTATTCTATACAAAGTCCCATTATTTTTATGCTGAAATTAATTATGTTAAAAATATAAATTAAAAAAAAAACATAACTTTGGTTTACCACTCTATATAGAAGCCTGTATATATTCAAAATATTTTTAGAATGTGCTTACTTGATGGTGAAAACCGCATATCGATATTTTCAATAACAAAAAGTTATGGACCAATTACACATTCTTGATTACCTTGTATCTAATTATTCGCATTTATGAAATAGGTGCAAATAGACGGAGAGCTGGCGACGTATAAATTGTTGTTATAAGGTACAGTCAATATTATTATCTAAAGAGGTGGCATTAGTGCTACCAAACATTGAGTCATCCGTCTGCCTGCGCGCTCAGGAACATTAAAGCGAAGACGGGCGGTCAAAAATGCTAAATTTTATCGGGAAAAAAGTGATCGATCTCATTGATAATCGATAAATATTATAAATATTTAAAGGATTTATTATTACAATAGATGAAAAATTATTGGTATGCGGTTTACTGGCGGAAAAAGTACTGGCAGACGGCCATAAAGCTGCATAAAATTAAGTGAAAAAAAAATGATAAGACTCACTCTTAAAAGTTATTGATAACAATAAATAAATATTTAATGAACCTAAATGCCAAATGGTAGACGAAAAATCGAAAGATAACATGTATGCAGACAGTGAGTAAGAGCGCGGTTTCAACCTGATTTAATGCATTTCATGATTGACGATGATGTTCTGTGTTCGAATATATTAGTATTTTTACGCAAATCAAATTTTATCATGAACAATGAAATAGCAATTGGGTGGACAAAACGTTACATGTATTTTATTATAACAAAAATATTAATTACAGCATAGATAGAATTAAAAAGGAGCATCTTCGAAATCGCTGTTTACGTCGGATTCCTTTGTTCTGCAAGTCATCTTCGCTTCTCTGTCACTTTCTTCGTCTGATTAGACCTCATTGGAATCTGCAGAAAAATAAATATAAAAAATTAAAAATTACTATTGACAAAATAATAATAACATCCAATATTAATTTTGATACCTTCAACCTGTTGTTCATCAACTATAACGTATTGAACAGTAGATGGTCCATCAAACCAACCAAATTGACATTTGAAATCGACCTGGATCCATCCACAATCTTCTGGTACCAAAGTGGTTGAAATATTCTTGTTATATACATCGATCTTAAGAAATTCGGTCTCAATTCAGCTGCACAAAGTGGTATCGATGAGGTGTCGAAGTTTCGTAGTTTCTTTTTTTGCAATGGTTCTTGAATATTCGAAACTTTATTATTTTTCAAAAATACATAGTAAAAATCGAGCATCGTTTACACAATCAAGCGACTTACAGCCGTACATCACACAAACAAATTTTTTAACTAATTGGATTGTTTTCCTTGAGGAGGGCACCAAAAAACCATTAAGGCGTTTTTTCAGGCAACGTTTCGTGCAGCCGAATGTGCACTTATTCAGGTCTCTGTTTATTAAAAGAAAGGAATACATTTTAATTTTGATAATCCTACGATTTTAAATGTAGAAAAGAATTATAAAAAACGTCTAATAGCTGAAATGATATACATCATCAAACACAATAACAACATTAATTATAACACGGACACACAAAATTTAAGCAATATTTATAGAAATTTAATCACTAAAATAAAATAGAAGAAGGAATTCCCATTATCACATTGTTATCTAGTCATTCATGTTTGTTCGTTTCTACATATAGAGTGTGTGTTTTATTAGAGATATTTATTTACATTTAATTGTTAATTTATTTTGTGTTTGTTTAATATCTATGTGTTTTTACACTTATTCAAGTGGCGGACCATTTATTTGTTTTAAGTAAGTAGTCGAGTCAATCACCTATAATTTAGATTAATATATTAAGGATATGATGTTTATGTATATAACTTCCCGTTAAATGTATTCCTTTCTTTTTAATAAACAGAGGCCTGAAGAAGTGCACATTCGGCTGCACGAAACGTTGCCTGAAAAACGCCTTAATGGTTTTTGGTGCCCTCCTCAAGGAAGAACAATCAATTAGTTGATCATTTATAGGAGGAAATATTTACCTTTCATCATATCTAAATTTTTAACATTTTGAAATACATTTTCTCGATTACAATCTTTACTGCTTAATTCAACGAAAACTTGTTGGAATTATTTGCTTTTCTGTAATAATCGCAAAGGACGTGCTTTGCCTTTTTTTAAAAATGCTGGATTGGAAACACATCCAGTTAACGCATGAAAACCAGCTAAAGATTTACAATACAAGTCACCGCATTTTTCGTTTATTTCGTTAATTACACACTGTTTATTTAAAATACCCGTTTGAATCCAAACTTTGTTATCATTTTTCTGGTAACTCATGTAGCTAGCAAGATTATAAGAATATCTGCATTTCATAATAATGTTTGCTTCTTTTTCAACATTACACGCATGAAAAACAATTTTTGTATCAGCTTCTTCGTTATTAGAATATAAGATATAGAATCAATGAGAATATTCGCGTATAAATCATATTCTAATATGCAGTAAATCATGTTGGAACCGCGCTCTTACTCACTGTCTGCCTACATGTTATCTTTCGATTTTTTGTCTGCCATTTGGCATTTAGGTTCATTAAGTATTGAGTTATTGTTATCAATAACTTTTAAGAGGAAGTCATGATTTTTTTTTCACTTAATTTTATGCAGATTATGGCCGTCTGCCAGTACTTTTTCCGCCAGTAAATCGTCTGCCAATATTTTCCATGTTGTGTAATAATAAATCCTTTAAATATTCATAATTTTTATCGATGAGACCATTCACTTTTTTCCCGATAAAATTTACCATTTTTGACCGCGCGCCCACGCTTTAATCATTCTGAGCGCGCAGGCAGACTGGTGACTCAATGTTCTAGTCTACCCCATAATAATAACTAATAACAAATGCAAGCATTTTAGAGTTTGAGCACATAATGTAAAATCGAATAAGGTTTATCTTTCCATGTCTCATAGACATAGGCGTTATAAAAAAAATAAAAGTTATAAAAATGTGGTTATTTTAAGGATATCAAGATAAATACAGTAGAATAAATCATAAACTACATTTGCAGTAAGGACTGAGGGCGAAAAAACATTAACATTGAAAACTTGCATAACTTTTTAAACCGCTAAATAAATTAAAAAAAAAAATTTAGTTTTGGATAGGTTATTTATTATATAAAAATTAAGAAAAAACAAAAATCAATCAGACTTATCGTAATAAAAAATTTTGAGCTTGTCGGGAATGGTCTCCATCTTGGTCGCTGCGGTCCACATTTTCTAAAACTTTAATCGATTTTGTAGCCATTTTTGTCTGCTTCAAGCTTCTTTTCACCAAAGCCCAGTACCGCTCGATTGGGCGAAGCTTAGGGCAATTTGGTGGGTTAGCCTCCTTGGTACAATATCGACATGATTCTCTTCGTACCATTTTTGTCTGCTTACTGTAATGACACAAAGCTAAATCCGGCCAAAAAATGTGGATACCTTATGTTTACTCAGAAAAGGCCGCAATTTTTTTGAGACACTCCTTCGTGTAAATATCGGAGTTAATTGTTCCATTTGTTATGAAAGATTGGCTTCTTTCACCGCAGCTACAAATCGCCTGCCAAACGAGATATTTTTTTGGAAACTTGGACTTTATTTTAGTTCTAAACTTCTTATGAGCATTTCCTCGTCCACAGGAAACATAAAACTTCTGACCAGTTAGTTGAGAAAAGTCGGCGAGGACGTAAGTCTCATCGTCCATCACGCAACATTGACATTTTTGGAAAAAATCTTTGCTCTCAACTTTCTGGCTCGTTTCTTGGCTTCAATGTTTTTCTCCGCATTACGATCTGGAGTTGTTTGAACTTTGTAGGACTTAAATCCACTCTTTTTTTATTTTTGAATTGTCTTTTCCGACAAGTCGACTTTTTGCAGCTAATTCGGTTCTTAACCATCGCAGATATTGCCTTTTGCACCTTTTTGGTAAATGAAAACCTCTAGTCGTCCACTTCATGGTTTCCGTGTTATGGTAAAGTCTTCCTTGTACCGCTTGATGACTTTTGCTGCCACTTGCCTGCAAACTTTTGCCTCCTTTGCAATGCGAACGACTGACTATTGTGGATTCTCAACAAATTTTTAATGATTAATCTATGTACTTCCACTACTTTTGCCATTGTGAACACAATTTGACTCAAATAAAAATAAAAATTTGACGACATATTCTGATAACTATTTCAAAGCCTATTATATCAAAATTTTGTAAAAATTATATGGTATAAAAAGTTATGCAAGTTTTTCAATGTTAATGTTTTTCGCCCTCAGTTCTTATTATTTTAGAAATAATTTAACTTTTATAGCTTTATTTGATTGATATACATACAATTAAACATTTAAATTCAAATTATAGTTCTTCAGAATCGTGGAAAATGAATACAACTATGAATGGTCAATACTTTTATTCGAAGGATACATTTACAATTCCTCCGAAAACTACCATAAATTATGAAATTTGCTACAAACCATTAGCGATGACTCATAGCGACCCTCATAAAGTATTAAGCTTAAAGCTCATCGACAAAAAATAATTTTTTTTATTCACAGGGTACAGTATTCTTTGTTTATCCCGACGGACACGGCCCATTTGTATACATCTTAATGGCAGAACCAAGCAGCCGTGTTAGTTGTAGAGCAGCTTTCTAACGAAATTAAATGCAAAACGGTTCATAATGAAGTTTTAGAAATTAAGAACTGGTTGAGCTCTCCCCAAACATTTTATGTTGAAACTGAAAATATTTCATCGGGAAGAGTTTTATATAAAGTAACCAGTAGTAGTGCAATTGAAGTTCTGGGAAACGCCATACGAAATTATACTTGGTCGATATATGCTCTAAACGAAGGAGAGTTAAACCTCAAGGTAACACGTCTATGTTGCTATTTAAAATAAGGAAAAAATTGTAGGTAACCTTCATGAATAAAGAAACTAATGAATACTTGTTCTACGAAATTAACTTGATCATTAGAAAGGGCTCACCACTAGATGTCATCACGTTATCAACGTGTTTGCGGAGACCTGTGCTGTACCCACTAATTATAGAAAATCCTCTTAAATATCCTGTTACGTTTACTGGCACAGCTTCAAGATCGGAAATAACATTTCCCGATTCACAAACGGTGGAACCGCTTTCTCAGGTAAGATTCGTTTTCTATTTAGTGTTGATAATAAGATTATTAGAAACGTTTTTGTTGAAATAAATATCACCTGCCAACTTAAGAATTCGAATTCTTTTAAAATTGCCAAAATCCACCCCCAACAGTCGTTATTAGGTTTTTGGCTAATACCAAAATTGAGGTTTTATAATTTTTATGTTTGAATACTTGTTATTCTTTCTGCGAACACATCAGAATATCTTACCCGTGAAACATTGAGAAAGCAATCAGCATGAGACCCATACCAAAACAGAAAGAAGAGTGTTTGGCAACAACTTATCTCCCCACGAGAAAAGTTGCACCGACAAGATAGGTCGTCTCTTAAGAAGAAGAGAAATATCAACACGATCTTTAACAGAACAAATTGTTGTTTTTCCCAACACAAGTGAGGGCTTTGATGATCCTCAGATGTATAGTACACCATCGTTGATTGAAATATTGGTAAAGATAGTCAACCGCTTGTATTTGCTTGTATCACGGATGCAATTCACATATGCATGTTGGGTTGCGTTTTGTTTACTTTTTTCACCTGTACTGAAGCGCTAAGTTATAATGTGTACGATTCTTGAAATAGAATAGTTCAATTTATTCCACCGTTGTAAAAATGGCGCAACATACAATCCGTAAAATTTACTTTTGTCAATACAATGTTGCAACGTTTTCAAATATTTAGTAAACGTATTAACTAGTAATTAAAAGTGACGAATTTTTCATTTATGAATAATACCATTGATGATACATATCTTGGATTTTAATGACAATGTTTTTTTTTAATAATTTACTAAAATACATGCGAAGCGTTATTTGTTAAAACAGTTTGGTTTGGTCGGTGTTAGATAAATAAGAAACAATTATTTTACAAATTATGCTTGCACTTTATTTTTAACTTGCAAATAATAATGTTGACATTTGTTTGTCATTTAATAACTTCGTTAGGAATAAAGTAGAACATACTGGGAGAAATACCACTAGAGTTCAGAAACGCAAAATTATTGGTTTTGTATCTACTTGTTTTACGTGTTCAGTTGAAAAGGATTTTAAATAAAAATTGGTTTTCAAATTTTTCAATTCAAAAGGCAACAAGTTACCGTGTTTTTAGGGAAAGTGGGTTCCACTAGACCTTCAAATTTAAATTCACTTGGTAATAAAACCTATTCCTATTACTTCTAAAAATAAAAGTACTAGATTTTAGCTTGAGGTGTGTTGTCTCCCGACGCGGTGCGGATAATACGTGTATAATACACTATTCTTTTCTGTGACGAAATAAATGACGATTTAATATTGAAAAATCATATTACAATAGAATTAGAAAATTATTGAGGGAAATTTGGTGTTAAAATAGTACTCACTTTTTTCCCGAGGGAAAAAATAATTTACGAAAAGTGACACTTTGTTATCTGTTAGTAGAGATAAAAGTTAGGATTTTACTCTTTGAAACTGTATCAAAATATCATGGTTTCGAATTAAAATAGTTTAATTAAAGTAAAAATAGCTCATTAATTATAAACATTGTTTCAAAAATTACAATTCCAACTGATCTAAAATAATAGTAATAATTTACAAACAATTTACACATAAATAATAACGTACCTAATACAATGCTATACATAAAACATATCCAAACATTTACACTTATTTATGCAGATAATATTCTTATTTTACGGTGTGGTTTTGTGACATCACAATTATTAGCCTCCCACTTTAAGGTTCGATATAGTTTTATTTTAACCAACTGATCGATAATTAACAGTTTATGAGTGTCGCATTCTCTGAACCATGAATTCACACTGCTGTTGAGACATTTTTTATACGGAGTTTAATTTTTCCAATAAACCATAATCTGTTTTAAAAAGATGAAATTCTTCAGTAAAAAGTTTCAATAAAAAAATTTCACAAATTTTGAGAATGCGTTTATCATATCTTAAAATATAAGTACACCTAAAGTTGATATTGAAACAAATGTATTACGAGGAGTCTTCCGGATTATCGTTTATGAGTCACATTCCTTATCGGCTTAGTCAGAAATTCTACAATTGCATACTTTTAGCAACACCTTTAGTAAATGAGTAGGCTTGTTATAATATTGTTTAGATGCAAACAGTTGAGTACGTTAGATTGTAATATAAGAAAATTCAACATTCGTTCCAACATAAAAGGGATAGCGTTTCTATGTTAAAAATTTTAATTTCAATGACCAAAATTTAGAAATTTACTTGCGTAAGCCTAATAGATTTTAAAACATTTTCAACGGATAAACGATGTTAATGTAATAAATATATGAGTATGGAATTTTCAAAAGTATTTAAAGAAATTGTTTTTTTTTTTGGGAGAACGTTTTTCAACGATTTCTTTACGAAATTAATACTTTTAAATCTGCAGGTTTTTTTTCATAATAATAAACTTTATTCACATGTGTATGTATACAATCTTTGTACATATATGTGTTTGTCATGATGGTATAACCATTGTTATAACCTTACGTAAGAAAGATACAAATAAATATTATTACATTGAACAATTAACAGACAATAGAAAAAAATATATAACAAAGGACACACATTTAATTAGTACGTCGACAAAAATCAATAAATTCTTGTATATTGTAGAACGCATGTTTTTGTTTGTTTGTCAACATTGACTCAATGCACCAATATTTCAATCAACGGCATGATGCATTGGCAACAATGTCGTGCCTTAGCATAAACTATCAGCAAAATTACAGTTTTCTATTTCACATTTATCGGCAATACTGTTCTGTAAATTCTACAATACAATTGACGTATTTTCTTAGCACAAAGCGATACTACCGACCTCTGATGTTTAGAACAAATTTCGGGGTCGCATAATCCCGTAAGGTTGACTATCTTTACCAATATTTCAATCAACGACACCATGTAGCTGGGGCAACGTATATATTGCACTGAAAATGATATTTTAGATAATAAAAAAAATTAGAAATACCCTAGTCAATAGGGCAAATAATTAGTAAATGTTTGAGAAAAATAATAGTAGAATATCGCCTGCGCCATGTAATTGTAAATAGTATAAAGTTTCTTAAATTCATGTTTTATACCGAAAATGAATTGTCATTATATAGTTAATTAACATTTATATGCAAAGAAACGTGTTTTTTCAACTTTTTTTCCTAAGTGAAAATAATAAACCAATGTTAATGGTGTAAAAAGGAAAGTTATAGAAGATAAAAATACAAATAAAATGAGCACCAATTGGACTCAATCAGGTAATAAATTTCCAAGAAAAATCGGAAAAAGTAAAATATTTGGGTTTTTCTTTTAAAATTCGTTGATTCGTCATTTTTTGAGATGTAGCATAAATTTTTCAGGAAATAGGAGGTAATGATACGTACTTAGTGTGTGCAAAACTCGGCAATTTTTGGGCAATTAAGTTTATGTACAATTGCAATTTAAATTTTTTAAAACAATATATTCAATCAAGGCTGAATGCTCATGTGATCATCCAATTGTCAAAAATAAAAAAAATTCTAAAGTTGAAATAAAAAGAAACAAAACGTATATTCTTATTTTTTGATAAAATGATATTTAACACCCACAAAACGCATGCAAAGATGACTGAAAATGAACGAGTGTAAGCATACGGCGAAGTAGTGGGGGTATCCGTCCGCTAGCGCTGTTTGAGAGGATTGAGATTTATATAAGCTCGCTACGGACGGGTACTCCCACTACTTCTCCGTTTTCTCTTTCTCGGCCATTTTCAGTCATCTTTGTATGCAGTTTTTGCGTGTTAAATAACATTTTATCGAAAAATCAGGATATACGTTTTGTTTCTTTCTATTTCAACTTTACAATATTTTTTTAGTTTTTGACAATTAGATGATCACACTAGCAGCATTCAGCCTCGATTGAATATATTGCTTTAAAAATTTCAATCGCAATTGTGCATAAACTAATTGTCCGACAATTGCAGAGTTTTGCACACACTAACACTCATTTCCTACTTTTGAAAGATTTGTCCTACATCTCAAAAAATGACGGATTTACAAATTTTAAAAGAAAACCCAAATATTTCACTTTTTCCGATTTTTCTTGGAAAGTTATTACCTGATTGAGTCCAATTGGTGCTCATTTTATTCGTATTTTTATCTTCTATAACTTTCTTTTTACACCATTAACATTGGTTTATTACTTTTCACTCAGGAAAAAAAGTTGAAAAAAAACACGTTTCTTTGCATATAAATGTTAATTAACTATATATATGACAATTCATTTTCGGTATAAAACATGAATACAAGGTACTTTATACTATTTACAAATACATGGCGTAGGTGGTATCCTACTATTATTTTGTCAAAATATATCTCTATTTACTGCACTAAAAATCTAAATTTGATCAATATCGAATTTATAATGAATGTTTCTATTCAAATCGAACGTAAAAACATAATTAAAGTTTAAGAATTCTAAAAACCGACTTATACTTAATTATGAAAATGAATCAAATTTATTCGTGTAATTAATACTTTCGTTTAGTTGTAGTTAAGATTAATTAAGAACAAATGTTTAAATTTAAATAAGTCTTTGAAAATGTTGAATTTGTGGGACATAAAAAGTATTTTCTTAAACACACGGATCAAATAAACCGGCAAATGTTAAACGGTAAACCAAAGTAGTACGCAGAGTTTGCGCCATATTAAATGGCGTAAATTTTATTAATGGCGGAGTGTGGAGTGGTTTCGAAGATGACGATGACCAGGATTTCTTTGACGCATTGCACACATTAAAGATGTCGACAACAAAGGGACGTACGGTTCGTAAAAACCAAAGTTAAGTTAAAAGATATTTTAATTTTTCATCTAAAAAATCAAATCGGGTGTTAAATGCATAAAATGTCAAAAATTGTTTCACCCCATAGATATGAATCAGCTGTTTTAAAGTAATACACAATAAGAAATGGTGTAAAATTATATTACCAAGAAACAATCATTCAACAACAAAACCGTTGCATCGATCAAGCACAATCAACAGTAGCACATGAGCAATTAATAGTGCTCAGCGTCAAAGCTCTATTGATATGTCAACCTCTGATCTATACAAAAAATAATGGTTACATAACTAGCAAAAGACATAAAAACCGAATGGAATAATTGGCAATAGTTCAAATAATAAGGAAACAATTTAGGGGTTCCTAAGACTGATGATTTCTCCCGATACAAAGGAAGAGATTTAATAAAATTTCTGAAACAAGACTTTCCCGAAATTCAGTGTAGCACTCAAATCAATGAACCCGGACATATATTCGTCATTTAAAATTTCAATCACCGAAGAGAATTTTGAAAAGCAATGAATTAACTACCAAGTGTTGCGTTTTTATTCAAGAAAAAATACCAGAAGAAATGAAAAGTTAATTTCCCCAAAAGTTGGCGGTTTAAAAGATTCGCGGTTCTATGTATTGCATTTGAGATATCCAATCAGTAAGGAATAAATTACTACAATTTAATCACTTTGTGAACACCTCAAAAATATATGATGTTATTTGGTTGTGCGAACACTTCTTGACCACTGATCAAGTTGATAACTTCATTATTGATAAGTATAAAAGTGGCGTCGTATTATTCTAGACCCAACACTCATCGCGGTGGGGTGATGATTTTGTGCAGGAGTGATTTGAATTTTATACCTTACGAACAAATAAATAATATGTCTATTGAAATGCACTGCGAAGTTTCAGCTGTCAGATCAATGTCGAGCAATTTGCTAATTGTAACAGTGTGCCGCTCACCTGATGGAAATTTTGACTCTTTTTTAAATGTATTCAATAACGTATTAGTTCAATGTAGTAATTTTAAAAGTAGGGTCATTATTAATGGTGATTTTAACATAAATTTTTTGACAAATCTTCTCTAAAGTTTTCTAAATTTAACGATTTAATAAACTCGCATTCATTTAAATTGACTGTTAAAGTCAAAACAAGACAAAATAATTGTATCGACAACATTCTAATAAACTTTGAAGGAAATTATACAACCAACGTGTTCGAACCCAGCCTATCGGATCATAAAACTGTAGCGATTGGTATTGATTGTAAACACAAAATAAATAGTAACGAAAAATATATAAGCGACAGTATAATCCCATTAATTTGCTGACTTTTTATCGCAATCTTGAATCGGCTGAATTGGACCTTTGTAGATGTAAAAGATATGAACATCAATGTAAAATTTTCTTTGTTTGTTAATTCTATAAAACATTTCATAGACTTGGCATTTCCAATTGTCAGTATTAGAATTAATAAAACTAAAATTGTTGGTTCGATTTAAACTTAAGCCAAACTCGGAAAATTGTGTTTTTTAAGAGAAGTAAGTGTTGATTTTAATGATCCACATTTGAAATTTCAATTTAATACATTAAAATCCAAATACAAAAGCGATTTGATCAAAGCTAAAAGACTTTACTATAGTACAATTATAAAAAAAGTCAACAATAAAACTGAATCTGCCTGGAGTATTATTAACTCAAATAGAAAAAATAAAAAATGTCTAATCGAATTTATTTTGATGCAGACAAGTTAAATCGGCATTTCATTAATGTTCCTGTTAAAATTGTGAGTGAATTTAATAATAGTTCAAATTTCACTAATACTGCAATGCAACAAAATAGATAGTTGCGTTTCCCATTCGGTGATTATCCAAAAAGCTACAATTTTTACAAGTTTAATACTGTTAGTTGTAATTTAATTGCTAGTTACTTAACTAATAGATCTCCAATAACAGTATCATAAATGACAAATCTTCAATGTGGAAAACGAAATCTGGGTATTCCTCAAGGGTCAGTTCTCGGTCCAACTTTATTTTTGTTGTACATCAACGATATTGCTAATCACTTATCAGTAAATGATTTAATATTATTTGCTGATGACACGACTATACTAACGACTAATGCTGATCTTAACGTGGTACATGATGAAATGTTGGTTGCTCAAGAGGAGGCTCAAAAATGGTTTGAAAATAATAAACTGAAATTAAAAGATGCCAAAACTGTAAATGTGATTTTTAGTCATAAACCTGTTGTCGGCAATTATGCATGTCAAGTTAAGTACCTGGGCATTCATCTTGACTTCAAATTGCAATGGAACAAACACATTGACATTTTAGCAACGAAACTGTCCAAAAACATATTAGTTATTAGAAATTTAGTGAAATTAGTACCCACTGATGACCTAGTAACTGCCTAACACTCACTTTTTATATCTCCTATTTTGTACGGTTTGATAGGCTGGGGTCACGCATCAAATTCATCTCGCATATTTGGGCTGCAAAGAAAAGTAGTTAGGATTATGACAAATTTGAGCTATAGAGCCGATGTAAAACATAAATTCATCGATTTAAAATTACTTACGTTTCCATGTTTGTATATTTATCAATGTCTTGTTTATGTCAAAAGAACCTAGGAAATTATAAGTTGAGTAGTGATATTCACCAACATTTGACTAGAAATGCGTCTAACATTAGAATTACTTATTCTAGACTCTCAACAAACAGATGTGGATTTAATTATTTTGGACCAAAGCTGTTCAATTTCTTACCGATACATATCCAAAATATGCCTTTACAGAAATATAAAGAAATAATTAAATCTATTTTGATCCAAAATGCATTTTATGAAATTGATGAATTTTTTTGTTATAAATTTGCTAGTCACATGTGATGTTTGTTAGTTGAAGTAATAAACTTCGTGTATCGATTGCTTCGCCATTTGACGTATACAAACAATTTTTGTAATTGTATAGTATCAATAAATATATTATTATTATTATTATTAAAGTGCAGATTAATTGGCATCCAGTCCAGACGTGGAAAAGATTAAATTATGAGTGCAAGTGTAAAAACATTAAGTGAAAATAAACCTAATGTCAAGGATAGATATATTAATTCAAGTGCAGAGAAGGATACGACTAGGCAGGCGTCAATTAACATCGGACGTCTTAAGATATAATTAAAACACTCTTAGTTTGAAAGTCAAGGAGTCAAAATCATAAAACTTGCAGTTTGGCATTTGGCGAGTGGACAACAAATAATTATTCTCGCAAATAAAAAGCCGAGGAGTAAATATTAAATTGGGATTTGAAAGACGGAACTTGAAATGTAATGTAAACATTGATATAAAATCGCAACGTTTAAACTCCGTGAAAGTTAATCGTACGTGAAAATTTAAATTTCAAGAACGAATAAAACATCCAAAACAAGAAGAATTCATCATGCCGTTAATATTAATATTTGTATTTTATTTGTGAAAATGTTAACCTAAAGACCCTGAGGTTAAATTAAATAATTTTGTTTTAATGTGTTAATTTAAGTTTTATAATTCAATTCATTTTTTTTTAATTAAATAAATACGATCCATGGCAATATGTAGACCAAACTGGCACATCATCACGAGACCGAAGAAGCACAAAACCACCGCAAGAACAATTACGTGGGAACATAAGCAGTTGTACAACATGAAACCGACACAGCACATAATATAGCAATTCAAGAAACCAAGATGTTGATGAGAAAGCGTAAATTCTAGCCTAGACTTTACAGAGTAGCGATTGAAATACATAAGAATTCTAATAACTTCATTAGGTACAGAGGAACTTATTATCCAGTTTTAGATCTTCTGAAGAAGAGACCACTATGTCTCTCAAAACTTTAAGAAACCAAAACCAAAGTTGTGGTCAATAGCCCAGAAGTGACCATATCACAAACCAATACTATGATTGGTACGGTAGAACTCAGCAAGTATAGTGAAAAGGGTTGAAGTGATCTTTAAAAAAATTAGTCATAATACCACCACGAAACAACTGCAAAACAAGGCTTCTTTTATTAAATAAGAAAGCGCAAATATGTTAGTTAGATAGCTTGAATAGTTGCGGTAGCAAAAGAGACCATAAGATCCAGGTACACATTGCACTTTTTCCTTAAGAAGATTATTACGGATGTATGAAACAGAACTGGTTGCCAATGCTCAAGTTATTTCACTTAATACAGAAACACTTAAAAAAGTTCAAATCAAGTTCTTAGCGGGTAACCATGATCAAGGCTATCAACAGTAACCAAGTAAACTTAACACTACTCTTGGAGAATTTAGGATCACGAAGGATATTAGGAAAATGAAAAAACTGAAGCCAAATTCAACCAATACTAACACTGAGATCTAAATTAAGACTAAAGCCGACAAAGTTCAAAGATTGAAAGCTGGTTTAGAGGATCAAAGGCACTGGAAAGCTGTTTAGGCTTCAAGGAGTAATGTTCTGTAGACGTGACATAGGAGTCTTATTAAGTCATCCTTTCTGAAAAAAAATATCTACATAGAATGAGATTAACACTGTATACAAGTAGATCTGCCTCGTACTAGGAAGAAGAGGACTAGATATTTTTGGTTGCCCTTAATGTACACTTTACAAATTAAAATACTCAAGATGTATAAAAAATTAAATCTATGTCGGTCTATACCCTAAAAGTAGTGGTGATGGGCAACCTACATGTCATAGGAGTTAAAATAGTAACATTTAAAGGGCTGACGTAAAAACTCTACTGTAAACTATGCAACTAAAGTTATTTATTATAAACTTCCGTCACAATTTAAATCGCTTTAATATTCCAACAATTTTACTGGGGCGAACGCGAAATCTAAATTGACGTAGAAAATTCCTGAACGTAACTTAAAAATGGTTTGTGATTGCTGTCAAAGTCACAATATTTTTTGAATTTTTGTTTTAAACTTGTTATTCGAAACTGACCATCCTGGAAAACATTGTTAAATAGCCATGATCTAATGCAACCGTTTCTTTGTTTTATGTTAAGTTTTCGTTGACGTTTGTGTTGCTTACTAAAATTATGTCTTACGCAGCTATGTCGACAGATATGTAAAAGCAGTTACATAAGTCGATCCTTCGATAATTATAGCCAACTAAGTGTTAGTAAAAATAACACCCATTTGTACAATAGTAAACTTACACTCGAATTCTCTCACTTCTGACGAAACAGCTGTCGAGTGATTCTCGGTGTTTGTCTGCTATTGTACAACGTCTTGCGAACTTACAGTTTTTTTAATTTTTGCTAACACTTTTAGTTGGCTATAATTATCTGAATGATCTACTTATGTAACTGCTTTTATATATCTGTCGACATAGACTGCTTAATGCGAATGCATTTACGTACGTGATCGTTAATACCCGGACAGGACCTTACTCAATAGGTGATATCCCCTGCTTCTCTCTCACAGAGACGATATAAACAGGGACTTTCTATTTGAAGCTAACTTCCGGACGGTACTAGGTAATAAAAAGAACTGGGCGTCCGGGGGATCTTTCTTCTCAGTGCCAGATGGTCAGATCTGCTGATTTACAGACGGATCAAGGACGGTTGAAGGTATCGATGCGGGGTATTTGGCCCACGCACTAAACACAACAAGTTCATAGGCAAGTATAGCAGTACCTTTTAGGCGAAAGTTCACGCAATAGAACGCTGCGTGCAGTGGATCGAGGCAGACATATCAATATTATGTCCGATAACCAGGCGGCCATCTCACCGCTAAGTATTTGTGTCATCAGCTCAAAAATGGTAAGAACTTGCAAAAAGAAACTAGATAAACTAGGGACATGCAATAAGATCACCCTAGCTTGAGTCCCAGGATTTCTGGGATTTCTCCTCGTTGAGCAGGCGGATGCCCTTGCCAGGAAAGTGGCGGCCACACCGTTTGTAGGACCAGAGCCCTTCTGTGGTATTGGCAAGCACACAATACGTGAAGTACTCCGGGCTGAAGAAGCCAAGGAAAATTGAGAACACTGGATCAATCTACTAGGGCTGAGGCAAAAAGCTCAACTAGGTGACAACCAAAGAGCACAAGGATTACATAGCAGTTAGCAGGAATCACTTACTGGTTTTCTGACTGAGCACTGCCGACTTGGCGGACATCTTGCTAAGATTGGTGTAACAACAAACTCGACATGCAGATTTTGCTGCGCGTCGAAAGAGACCCCGACCCACCTACTTACGGAATGTGAAGCCACATTTTCCAGAAGGTGAAACTGTTTTGGGAAACGTTTCCTCAAACTGGAGGAAATTACTCCCCTCAATCCAAGGTCAGTCCTAAGATTTCTCAGAGAACTTAACCTACTGAAGGAGCTGTAAGTTCAGAGAGGGGGAGCACAATAATCAGTACTGATTCCGTGCTACACACCCCAGATTACATCTATCTATCTATCTAACACGAGTTGACACTAGGTGTGACAAAACTTATTGTTCGAATATCATGTCTTACGTTATACAACCATGGCTACGTCTATCTAAAAATCTCTCAAACGCTTCCAATAAAAAAAATTATAACAAATTTAAAAGTACCAAGTGAATAAGATGAAAATGAATATTTACTGAGCCCACTCCTAGTTACTTTACCCTAAACTCACAAATTTCCAGCTCGCTCTTTAAAACTATTTCACATTTTTGATTGACATTGTTGGATGTTATGTGCATAGGTTGTTTTAATCAGATTAGTTAAATTTTATTAAAAATATATAGAAGTTAAGGATTTTGAATTAAATAGAATATAAAAGTATTTAATTTAACTGTTATTTAATTAAAAAATTTGAATTTACATAACAGGGTAAATTCGTCATCACGTACAACCCGATAACAGTTGGAGAAGAGGAAGCTGATGTGGAAGTTACATCAACAGATCTTGGAACATACCCATACAAATTTCAATTAATTGCTAAACCCCCCTTTCCTGAAAAAATTATATCTTTCATTGCCAAGCTTGGACAGGCAGTGGTTCAAAAAACGAATCTATTTAATACATCTAAAAACTCTGCGACATTTTTACCTGACGTAAGTAAGATTTTAAATTATTATTTTGTTAAACTTTGTTTTTTTAGTTTGCCCATTCTCACATATTTCATTTAGATGAAACGCTTACTGTAGAAGGAAATGCCACAAAAGAGTTCAGCATCATTTTTGATCCCATAGAAGTTGGCACCATTTCATCTACATTAGTCATGACGTCAAAAGAAACTGGACCGTACATGTAAGCCCTGATAGATAATGTTATCAGTAAAATACTGAAAGTTTGTCTAGTTACACATTAAAAGGTAAATGCGAAATGCCGCAACCCCAAGGACCGTTTTTTATTATCCCTGGAAGTTTCACGGCAATCAATTTTAAAAATCCCTTCGATGAAATTATGGAATTTTGTTTTGTTACCGAACCTGCTATATTTTCGGTCAAATATAATTTGCAAAGTTTAAAATCAAAGGACGCAATCGATGTGAATGTAAGTTTGGTTCCATTTCAAAATTTAGAAGTACTGATTGATCGAAAATATTCAATTACTGGAAGATTAACGGTTTATTCAACCAGACAAGGGTTTTCTCACATCAAATGGATTTATTATTTACATGGAGATCTTAACTGTTAGTTATTTTTATACGATTATTTTATGTAGTTTAAATATAAAATTATATATGTTAGACGTTTTCTAGTGAATGTTTTACTGTTTTATATAATGACTAGGAAGAAGGTCCATATTGTTTTTAAGTCATGACGGTTTTAATGATTTTATGTAAAACCAATGAAAATCGGTTTTTATGTAACAGTATAAAATAGTGCCATTTGTAAAGTTGAATTTATAAATTGACATCAGTTAAGAATATTTTCTTCTTCAATTAATGTAGCCGAAACGTTGGCAATTATGTAGCAATAAGACCAGTAGTTTTATTACTCGATTTCCACCTTGAAGGAACATATCTTAGAAGTTCTATTATAAATTGACTTTCCTCAATGACACCACTCAACGGTACATTCTACATTTTTATTTTCATAGCAATGGAAATATTGAATTTTTAAAAGTACAATATTGTCGTCAGCAAAAGTTAATATCTTGTAATTAAGTATCTTTATAAGTATAGTAGTGGTTGAAAAAAAAGATTGTACGCCACTCACCTGGAAACTGTTTCTACATGCTTAGCAGATTTTCAAGCCTCGCCTTTGGCTCAGCCTGGAATTTGCATACCAGTCGGTAAAGTATCATTTGGTGTTGAACGTAATAACTATTATAATGTATAATAATATAGGATATGGCAAGTAGTAATTATTTTTGTTAATGTAAATATTTACCCACCTGCGCAACCACAATATTTAATTCAGGATACCCGCTAACCATTAACGTAAAAGATGACATCGGATGTTCTTACCTCAATTTAACTTAATAATATTAATAATAATAATATTTGCACGCCTTCCTTTTGCTGTCAGCTGAATAAGCAAAGTAAGATTTTTTCCTCCTCTCTTTTCCATTTTGAGTTACATTAAAATTTATGGTTAAAAACGATCTCACTACACTACACTGGTAGTACACGACAATAGTCTGTTCAACAAAAACGTTGAAGACTATAGTAACTTCATTGGTATAAGTATATATAACTCTAACAAACCATATACATTATTAAATAGGACAGTCTTAGCTATAATTTCACAAAAATAAAAATAGTTTTTACACGTCATTCGTTTGTTGTGACGGATCGGTTAAAGTTTATTTTTGTAGAGAATTTTTCGTATTTTTCATCTATCTAAACATTTACTAAGATCATGTCAAGAAAATTCTGAGAAAACTTTAAAAAACCAATTTGATTTAGTAGCCCGTTACATCAAAACTTTTATAGAAACAAAAATAAAAACAATAACAAGTAAGCTTTGAGTTCAAATACATTTTTCTTTGTAGTTTAAACAGAATATAGAAAATTACGTAAGATACACATTGATAGAGGTACACATTCGCTTACAGCCATATATAGATCCCCATGTCATTGATTTTCAGAAAGATACAAAAGTCAGAAGAAGTTTTTTCTGCAGCTGCAGTTGATAATCAATTGGAAAAATTAGAGAAAAAATCTGGCGTGTACCTTTCTACATATGAGTTCTGGCGTTACAACAAATGGCGTTGCGTTTCGCCAAATATAAATTATCTGAATTTTAAAAAGCCTTTGCGGTGTAAATAATAGAAAAAGAGAGAACTTTTTAAGATCAGGCACAAGCTTTATTAGATTAGATGATTAGAAGGTGATAACGCACACATTTAGTAAATATAAACAATGGTTTTAAGGCAAGGTAAATAAATCATATTTTCCTTGTGAATTTTGATGTACTTGGCTCTTGTCCCACAAGGCTGACAGTTTTTGTTTTGAGATATAGATAAATTTTGTTTACAGTCCACAAAAAAAAGGTTTTATCATATTTTCATGCAGTTTTGTTTGAATATAAAAATTTATCGTATTTTAAAGTTAAGGCAATGTAATTAAAGTGTTTAATGAAGTTGTGTTTCAAAAGTTAGAGACATAATTTTAAGCAAAACCCAAGTACGTATTTTTCGAAGGTTCAAAGGGTAAAGGTAAAACAGAAAAATATTCATACCTTTACGAGGAAAACTGCAATGAAAAATCAATCATTGATTATACTGTAGTGCGTTCATGATAAAAGGAACAAGTTCGATTAAAATTTAGATGATGAATTTCTAAAGAAACTTCTCACCTAAATTTTAATCAAATTTGATCATGAATGCAAAGCATATTACTATACAAAGGCTTAAGGTTTACGAAAAAAGGGAGAAGACATTAACAGTTACCTGCTCGTGGAGTGTCAACAAAACTGAAAATAAAGATGAAAGAGAAAACAAATAAATAGACTAGTTTCTAAAAAAATAAAATTTATAAACTTTCAATCAAAAGATAACAAAAGATATACCCAAAAATTGGTAACTTATATACACGAAATAAAGGTAACACGATTAAATTTCAAAAAGCAGTGTTAGATCAGTAATATTACGTATAATAAAAAAAAAACAGCATGGTGGAGCAGAAAAAATCAAAAATGATCTAAAATCCAAAAATAAGTTTGGAAAAATTATCTAGCAAATAAAACGACAAAAAATTTTAACAAATTAAACAGCCAAAAATAAACAAAAAAAAGAAAAGGCGTAGGAGAACTTTGGAGAAAAATAAAGATAAGTTATCATACAAATCAAAAACTATTCTATAAACGATAACTCTCAAAGATCTTAAGAACCGAGAAACTACAAGATAAAATAAATCAGTGAGAGACAAGAATGCTAACAAAATTTTTATGAATTACTGGGAGCGGATAAAAAATTATAAATAGTCAGTTGCACAAGAAGCAATAAAGAAAAATAGAAGTACACGAAGCATTAAGTGTAATAAACATATTAAAGAATGGGGAATTTGCAGGACGCGACAAGTTTAAACTACAACAATTACATAGTTCACGAAAACAGAGTGGTTCCAGTAGTATTTAGATCTCGCTGGAAGTCAATATCATAAAAACCCAAATACTAATTAAGAATTTTATTCAACACAACGCCTGTGTTCACTTTATACCGAAAAAAAGAAGCCGAAATGCTTTCTATCTGCGCTCAAAACAAGTCTTGTGCTTATATTTAGTCTGAAGCTTTCGATGATTGTTTTATACTCAGACTAAATATAAGTATCTATAGACAAGTAACGTGCACCTTTGTCTTGAAGTCGCCATTATAACGATGCGTTTTTATTTTTAAACAACGCACCGTTACTAAATTAACTTGAATAATTAATTAATTGTTATTATACGACTGATTTTGTTGTGTATTTAACTGTTATTATTTTGTATATTATTAATTTGTAAACCCAAAGCAAAAGATAATTGTACGAAATTCAATAGCGTCGCTGCTCGGACGCCATTTGTGACGCTTGCTTCCCAACTCTGTTAGTTTCTATAACAAAAGCGGACGGATCTCGGGCGCCAGATTTGATGACGACGTTTAGAAGGAAAGGGGTAAGGACGGGGCTATCACTGTCACGTCAAGATGATTGTCACGAAAATAACAAAAACTCCTT
Organism: Abscondita cerata; assembly: GCA_030710515.1. Classification (NCBI taxonomy): domain Eukaryota; kingdom Metazoa; phylum Arthropoda; class Insecta; order Coleoptera; family Lampyridae; genus Abscondita; species Abscondita cerata. The sequence continues at coordinate 200,958 of JALBCR010002424.1, read as the reverse complement.
CAATTCAGTATATGAAAAGGTTAAATTCATGTTCCGGCATGTCACTGTTAACCTAAAACACATGTCAACTGTCACTGTAAACCTTTCAAATACATGACACATTTTGTATATTTGCCATTTCCACTTACAAATTTTCACTCGTCACGTGACATTTTAGTATCGTCCTTCAGTGCTCTCTTTCTAGCATTTTTGCTTCAATTTTCGGTATAAAGCGAATATTACTCGTCTAGGTACTTATGTTTATCAAACAGCATGTTAAACTAAATATCTAAAAAAAAAACAAATACATTAGTACTCCCGAAACACTCTAGAAAACTGATACAAATTAGATCAAATTCTAATCGTGAAGAAATTGACAAAAAAGGTTGACAAAAAGTGACGCAATAGTTTGATGAAAATTGTTCTATTATAGTTGACAACTTCTTTGTCAATAAAGTTTATAAGCAAATTCATGAATTTATTTGATGGAAGTAATGAATATTAATATTTAATAGCAAATAGCAGTTAATTATTTGAATAAACACAGATGTGTTAAGTTTTATTTAATTTTCCGTAACCTTCTCAAAAAACAGTACAGGCTTAAGGAAGGCAAAGTACACTGTGAAGCAATTTGTAAAATGGAATTATACATTTCAGCAAAGGTCAAAAATTATTAAAGTACTAAGGTCTCATTTTTATTGGTTAATTTTATCTGTTGGTTAATCATCTTAGAAACGCGACTTTCTAAAAATTTGTTTGGCTTAATACTGGGTTTCCATAGTAATTAACCGATTAATAAAGTTAACTGTAGGTGAAACAATCAGACCTAAGTGGTAAGCTATTATACGAATGCTTACCTGCTACGCTACTACCATTCCTACATCCGGGCAAAACAAGATATCGCACGCCTACACAAAGCTAAAATGAAAATTGGGTTTTAGAAAGAAATGGTTTAAACAAAAGTTATAAACAATAAAATTTTTTTAACAATTTTTCTTTCTTCATAACTTATTTTGTATAATTGATATTGGTGGAGATATTGTTACAACAATTAGTTCTGTGGTTGTTATATCTCAGTAATTACTGATTGACGGCTCTTTTGGCTTTAAAGATTATGCCCAAAATCTAATTAGATCTGCGTTATCATAAATAAGAATAATGTGAAAAGTTTCATAAAACCAGGATCGTGGTTTTCTTGACATCTTGTTTACATAGAACAGTCTTTTTTTTTGTTTCATATAACGTACTAACTCTAATTCGTTAGAAAAATTTTAAAAAGGGGTGTTTTTAGGTTTGGAAACCGTCAGCATAACTCTCATTTTATCTATAAGTGTGGGAGTAAAAATTGGTAATAGTGTCGAAGTTTTACTAAACAACAACATAAAGAAATCAAATAGTTTTAGAAAAATCGCTGGTAAAAATAAAAAATTGAGAAAAACAAGTTCAAAGTTGATACGCAATTTACAATTCAAATATTGAGATGGTATTGAAAAACTGCCCAAACGTATGAAAAATAATTTTTTAAAATGATTTAAATATTAACTCTGAAAGCATCTAAGCGTAAAAATGTAAAAAAGCAAAGTGTTTCTGCGATTTTTGAATTAGTTGCCACTTTTAGCGCATTTTAAAATTTTATCAATCTACCTTAATTTTTTACTCACATCTTATGAAATCTACAGATTTTGAATTTTTAAATATTCAATTTACATCCGATCCGATTCGATCAAGTAATTACTGAAACAATCACGTAACACTAGTTATTGTAACAATATCTCCACCAATATCAATTTTTGGAAATTTTATTTTCTATAGCTTTTGTTTGAACCATTTTTTCTCAAACTCAATTTTATTTTTCGCTTATCGAGCGATGTGGAGTTCTGCGGTAAACAGTTGTTTTACATGGCATTTTTTAAGCATTGGATAAAGTTTCTTTACTTGCGGTTCTCATTTAAATAAAAACCGAAAGATGTTTTTGTTTTAACACTCCGATTTACAACACATATAAGTACCTACAACCATTGATTATAAAATTCATAATCAATGCTACAACGTATTTCCTTACTACTTCCTGCAATATGTTATTTCTTAAAGCTTCCGCATTTTTCAGAATTTTGATCCTACTTTTTTTGCAAAATGTGACAGAGGCAAACATCAAAATACCAAAATTGTTTTAATTTGTACTTTGATGAATGATATTTTATGTGTGATGTAAGTCCTACAAGTGTGTGGAGTTTTTAATCTGCTTTTTCAAAAAAAGTTGCAGTTGGGCCTTATTTTCCGAAAGTTCGGTTAATAAGGCCCAGTGAAGAAATTGAGGTTGTATAATAATGCCTACCTGAAAACAGGCAAAAAAGATAAGTAGATCTTTTTTTTCCCAAAAACAAAGTGAGTTCGCATCTCAATAAAGTATAGAATGAGTTTTCAGACTAAATGAAGTAACAGCATTAGGAAGAACATAATTTTATTTCTTTGAAACTTAAATTAACTGAACTTAACTTTGGTTTTCCAGACTAGAGAAGAAAATAAAATAATATTCACGTTTTTATAAAAAATACCATACTGAGACAATAGTTAAGAATTTTAAGCTTTAAACTAAATACAAAGCACGCACTTGAATATTTCCTGGTCTTTTTTTGTGAGGCCAACACACATTTCGTGACACCAAGAGCCGCAAATCACACATCGCCTCATGTCAAGTTGCTTTGTTTCGTCACACACAAAGCAATACCAAGACTCTTTTCCTGGAGGATATTATTCTCTGCGTGCTTACCCACATTCGCTGATGTTGATGGAGTTGGATCCTCTCTTTTTTTGGAAGCAGCAGGTTTGGGCTTAGGATTCTTAGTTATTGAAGTAGAAAGAGATCTTTGGTTACGATCTGAGCCTTGTAATTGAGAGACTTTCTCTTTTGAGTTTTCCCTTTAAATTTGTGCAATTCTGGGGTAGGGAAGCAGCTCTTTAAACGAAGTATTGAGATCTTCATCTTTTGTCTGTGTTTGCCCATGAACAGGTGCTTCAGAACGATTTCCAATCTTATCAGAAACTTTTCATAGGCAGCATTCTTCAGAATATTACTCAGTGCACTCAATGGTACATCATCTGCTGAGTCGTTTGAATCGCAATCATGGAGATCAATAGGATGGTCGTTTCCATTATTGCGCCTAATGCCGTCATTCTCTTCGGTCTCCAATGGTTCCATTGCGAAAGGACGTTCGGTTGCTAGCGAAGGTGCGAAAGCTGATTCTGGGATAACAGTACGATCAAGTGGATATATGCCTGTTGCTTGGAAGCCGCTCAAAATATTTTCTGGTGTCATACATTTCGGCCAAACTCTAGAGAAAATTTTGCCAAAGCGATGTTTGTTCAGTTTACGATCAGGGTGTGCATCCCAATACCTGAGAAGTTCTTGGTCCCAGTGATGTTCGAAAGACCTGTAGACAGCTTTGTCCAACGGTTGAAGTTCATGTGTTGTATTAGAGGGTAAGCAGTATAGCCTTATATTTAGATCTTCTGCAACCGTGACGATGGAAATATCCAAATGGCAAGCAGCACCATCAAAAATAAGCAGGATTTTATTTGGACCCTTGTAGCGATGTAGATGCGTTAGAAATTCAATGAAGAGTTGATTTGTCATGCTTCCTTTGTCAGCCATTCTGACCAAGGTACCTGCTGGTAGGTTATCTGTCCATTCGGGTTTCAAGCGCTTTCCTTTGAATAGGACCATAGGTGGGATACTATTTCCAAGAGCATTGCAGCAGCCAGCGATTGTCACATTTTCAGCATGTTCAGGTGCAACTAAGTGGATACGTCTGGCACCTTTTTGTCCAATGACCAGCTGTTGATGGTGAATAGTAAGTCGGCACCCCTTTTCGTCCATATTGAAAATATTTTGTGGGTTCTTATGTAAATCCATTTCCTCAAAGATTTGGGCCAGCTTATCAAAGTGATCTCCGACTATGAATTTATTCAATTTTTGAGCACGAGCTGGATTCATTAGCTGAGCCTTGCGACGCGCCAAGACGGGATTTCGTTTCAAGAACCCATATAGCCAATCCTTTCCAGCGATTTCCTTTGCAGCATTGAATGGATTTTGGATGTTGTTTTCACGACAGAATTTGAACGCAGAGCGACGTACCAGCATTGGTGTTAGAGGCATTCCTATCTCACACAGACGAATATCTTTGAAGAAACTCTTCTTCTTGGTATTTGGTTAATACACTGGATCGCCCAATTTTTTATCCATAATTCCAGAAGCCAGGTGATTCCTTAGAGTTCTTCTGGGTACATTAAATCGTTGAGCAGCTTCTCTTTGAGACATTTCTCCGGCGTTTATTGCGTTAATTGCAGCTTTCAACTGCTCAGGAGTCCATGAAGCTCGCTTTAATTTTGGTGGCATCGTTGTTGAGAAACTACCCAAAAGATATAATAATACAAAAAGTCCTTTAGAATGACCTTCGCATGAAAAGATTCTTCCACAAGGCATCCTGTTTTTTGTCAACTGACTGCGGCTATAATTTTCCGTAAACGCAATACCGATAAGCCAGTCAGTTGACAAAAACAGGGTGCCTTGTGGAAGAATCTTGGAATCAAGATAAAGGAAGGTATTTTCCTTTGTTTCGAATTCAATTTTATACCACGCACATGTACACCTAGCGTCGTTCAGGGTTCCAACTGACTACACCAACCACGTGCTTATTCTTCGGAATTTCTGCGTTGCCTGATCATGAACCGGCTGCCACCTATCACACAATGTTGTCAGATTGTACGAGAAATCGCCATATTTTGAGTTATGACTAGTGGGCCTTCTTAGCCGCTGGGCCTTAAATGCCGCAGGTACCTTACGATGCGCAAAGTTTTTAGTTGAACAAACTGGACTTTGACTTAAGAAAGTATTTAAGGGATTGAATTTTTAACGTGTTGAAAAAAACAAACTATCCAATAGAAAATTGATAACAGATTATTGGAAAGATAAAAACACTGAAGTGAATAAGTTACGAAACTAATACTATCGAATATCTGAAAAGGTTCTGAGTGAAGTGTATAGTTTTGGTAGGCAACAGGTATACAACTACTGTATACTGTGGTGGTAGATAATAACTAACTGCAGTCTGCTAGTCAACTTGTTGAGCAATAAAAACTGATTGTAAGATTAGACCCCGCACTACTTCTGATATGTTTTAAAAAGCTCTTAAAAAAGTTGTTTTATAAAAGTACTATAAAATCTTAAAGTATGTTCTACATGTATATGATAATCTGAACAGTATAAAAAAACACACAATCATTCAATTTCATAAAATTAAATTAGTTAACGCCTAGGTAAAATGGTACACCTATATATTACAAAATCAATTTAGAATGTGAAAAAGTTGTTTTTGGTAAAATTTGTGTTTAAGTGTAGCTGTTACAGAAGCTAACTAACTGACTGATAGCCCCCCCCCCACAAGTATGAAATAACTAGATTAAAGTGTTAGAACCCGTCCCCATTGACCGTTTTACAAATTTGAGGAATGATGGATGAATTTAATAATACTAGGCTTCTTTTTTATTAATAATGAAAACTGCAAAACAAAAAACTTTTAAATAAAGACTCTACCAACGCCCCTGGCCACGCCCTGAATGGAAATTTTCGGTTTTTTCCGTTGGTTTGAAGGCAAGACCCATCGGCATGCCAAATTTCAAGTCTCTACGACGTCTGAAAGTACCCGTTTAATTTCGAAGACAGACATAGAAAACAATTAGGCGCTTTATTATATAGGATAAAAATAATAGACAGAGAATTTATTTAATACTTTATCATAAAAAGAAAACATCATTTATCTTGAAACATATTTAAGACAAGAGTTTTATAAAATTCCACGTCGATCTGTTCTACAATCACAGCATTTGCCTTCTTATTTTTTAGATGATCTACAACCATCTGGCCTCTCGTCAAAGAACCTTGCAATTCAACTGCAACGTGTTGCTCAGATTTTCTTGTAACGATTTCCGGATACAACAAAATTGCCGCTAAATATGCATCAGCCGGTATCCAAGTTCGGGTGTCGTTAGTGTCACGGGGATAAAATTTGTCTTCAACCTTGTTTAAGAAATTCATCCTTGAGCATTTTCCTAATACTTCTCTTCGCCACTTCTATATTTAAAAAAAAAAGTCAATGCATCGCCACAAAAGAGCTAGAGCTTACTAAAGTGATTTCGGCAGCGTAGCATGGTTCTATAGGTAAAATTGTAGTAGGACAAGTGATTGTTTGTAGAACAATGTGGGCTGCCTCTGGATCAACATAAAAGTTGAATTCCCCACTCGACGTTTCGTTTCCTCTACCTGAAATATTTCATCGTAATTGACAAGATCGAGGTCTGCAGTATATTTAATACCTTGATGATTTCCACCCATTATATAAAATTCTTTAACTTTGTCAAAAAAATTTGAGTCCAGTTTGGCAGCGAGAGCTACGTTTGTTAAAGGTCCTAAACATACCAAAGTTATCTTTCCCGGATTTTTATTAACAATATCGCACATAAAATTAGAAGATTTTTCTTCTTTTATAATTGACAAACTTGGCTCATCCGTAAAAACGTCTCCAAAACCGTCCTTTCCAAAATAATCGGAACAGGGTGCGTTATGTTGGAGTAATGCATCTTTGACTCCCTTGTAAATTGGAATCTAAGAGAAGACATTTGAATATGAACTTAATGTTACTTAACAATAGCGTTACTTACGTCGGTACGATTTTCATGTTCTAAAAATCGTACGATGTTTTTGCAAGCATTTTCTAGGCAAGTATTTCCTGTTGTTAATGTTATGGCTTCAATTTTAATTAAGTTCTGTTTCTCGGCTTCCAAAAATATGAGCAAAGCGTGGCCGTCATCAATTCCCGGATCCGTATCGATTATGACTCGCTTCATGTCGAAAGACATTCTTTATTAATTCTAAAACAAAAACAATAAAAAATAAACATAGTTCCCTGTCGCAACTATTACTGCTGGTAAACGGCAAGTGTGTAATGACATACAATTAGGACGCGACTAAATGGTTTTGTAGAACTACCGAGGCCGAAATAATAAGTGAACTTGAATTTTTATCAAAAAACAAATTTGCTTCTATATACGATTTATCGTTCGTGATAATTGAGATAATAGTTATGCGATATTTTTAATACATTTTTTTATCGTTATTAATTACCAATTCGCACAACAAAAATTGCGTGGACGTAACGAAACTGTATAGCAAAACTTCTTGCGAATTAGTTTTGATGTCTAATCTAAGATTGCGGTTAATAGGATGTTTGACCAAACCAAAAAACACATGGTAATAGATAAGTTTTATTTTTTTGTGATCGAAGGTTAATCGATACAAACATATTACGTAATTATTATAGAACAGTGTGAAGAAAAGCCGACTAGGTCGTTGAGAATGAATGATTATTTCAATAATTTTTTAACTTTTTTACTCCATATCTTATAAATAAAATGCGACGGTCAAAACACTCCATTTTTTACTTTTCCGACGAATTAGAGTTAGAATGAAGCTTTTATGTCCCGGCCGTCCGTCCGGTGCATGTAAAAGAAGAAATCAAGAGAACCACCTGTTCGATTTTTATGAAACTTTGCCCATGAACCTTATTTATAATTCCACAGATCTGATTGTACTTTGGGCATAATTTATCTAGCCAAAAGGGGCGTTAACCTATACAGATTTGTTAATATTTAAAATATTTAGAAAAATATTTTTTTACGCATTTTTGTTTCGAATAAAGATTGTTTATAAATTAATTTTATACAACTTTTGTTTAAGCAATTTTTTTGATCCGATAATAATAACAAGATATAACAATCACGTGACATTAATTGTTATTACAATATATCCACCAATATCAATTATACGAAAAAGTTAAGGGAAAAAAGAGTTGTTTTTATAGCTTTTGTTTAAGCAATTTTTTTTCTAAAACACAATTATTTTCCTTTGTGAGACTGAGAATTTTCAACTCTTCTTAAGGGAACTTGTTTTTTATTATTGATGTCTTTACACTCCAAAAGTATGGGGAGTTAACTTTTATCACACTTCTTGTCTTAGGTGAAATTTAAATGAACGCCCAATCTTTTCTACAAAATTAAAACTGACACGATTTAAATGATTTAAAAATAATATTTAAAAATAGAAAGGAACTTAAGCACGCATCAAAATTTTATATAGGTACTACAGTTACAACGTCAATCTCCGATGAAAATAAAGTAATAAATAATCTACAAAAGATTAACAAGCGTTTCGCGCAGAACTCTACATGATCTCGATCCTAATAAAGTGCGCCTCGGCCTAAAAATTACAAGTAAACGAGGAAACGGTGAGAAATGCGAAAATAATGCGATCAGGATAAAATTGATAATCCACTTGCAGAAATGAAAGTTAATTAATTTCAGATTAGCTCCCACATTACAATAATCAAATATAATTCAATGAGAAATAAATAATTAGTTTAAAGCTACTTTTGTTTGTTCATAAACACCTTCAATCCAAACTCACTACTATTTACACAAATGTTATTTTTATTGACTACCATTATTAAGCTAAGACTACTGCAGCGGTAACCAATAACTTTTTCATGCCTCCGGTCATTATTGACAGTTTTGTAGGATTTAAAATCGGCCGGGAACATCAAATTCCCCGACCTAGACCTTACAAAAGTGACATTTGGTAAAATTTCCCAGAAGCGGGGTGGCAGCATTGTTGCTAATTTTCTAAATGTCAACAGAAACGGACACAAAGAAAAAAACATCAATGCTTAATAAACAAATAATCGATTGGAATCATGGAAAACGTGGAATCCTCACGCAGATGTAACCGTAACGTTAATGTAGTACCAATTAATACTTTAAATAAACTTCAACTAATGTGATTATTTTTTTGGTTATGTGTGGGTGGGTTGAAAGCAATTAATTTTGAATATTTTTTAATGTTGATGTCTTTAATATTCTGATTGATTTTAACATTGAAAATATGGACCAAAAGTTGCAGAATTGTTTTTTTATTTCTCATCAAAATATGCAAGAAGAACATACTAGTTGTAAATGTTAGTGGTACTATTACTATTGCACAATTTCTTAAATTCTTTATACGCTTTCCAGTACCGAGTTACAGATTTTGCTGGTAATAAATTATTAATCACTGCTTCCGCTGAATTTTTATGTGAGCTGGTGTTTCCATACTTCGTTTTCCATTAAATTCTTCACCACAAAGTGTCACTTTATTTAAGTAAATCAAGTAAATATGCAGTGACAAGTGGGTACCAACCAGAGAAAAGTAAATCCTTAGAAATAAATTGGTGAACTAAATAATAATTTTGTAAGTATTTTGAGATTTGTCGGCATAAAAATTTTTGTGGATTACACGTTCAGAAAATTTTCTGGACTAGTGATCAAAATAACTATATTGCTACGGTTTAAATTACCACTTTGGAGTCCGCTTTCGTCAGTGAGTTCTTATGGTTTTTTCACTTCTTTTTAATGGATTCTTACTTGATGGCATTTTCTGAAATTTAGAAACGCTGTTTTTTGATACTTTAACAATGCTTTTAATTAATTTTTGGAGGAACGTGTCTAAATCTGAAGCCTCTTGGAAGTTTATAATTTTTCTTTTCGCCGCTGTTTAGCAGTTACTTCATGTTTATTCGTAATGAAACACACTTTATTACTGAGTACTTTCCGCCCCTATAACAAAAATTGCCTTTTTTGATACTAACATTTTTATATCTGTACTTGGAGGAGTATTTTGAACGATAAATTTTCCATTTTATGTGTGTTCCGTTTTAGTTATTTTTGCGGGTATTTTATAAAATCATTTTATTTTTATTTTGAACTTGCTTAGGGTTTTTCCGAGAGTGCGCGATAGAGGGGCACGTACTGGGACATTCACACAATGTTAATAGTATTAGAGTTGATTCTTTCATTTTTATCGACTCCTATACTCAACAATAGAGAAAATAAGTGAAATCAGTGCAATTACTTCAACAAAGAAAATTTAGTGCACCAGTTGATAAACATTCCATGTTATCCCAAATGATTCCTATCCTTATAATCATCATTATCCGGTTAACTTGGTGAGTAAAATAAATAAATTATCACTTACGCTAATACGCAACATTTGGTCCTATTCGAGCACGAATATTGCTTACCGTGAAGTGCACTGATTTCGCGTATTCAAATAGCTTTCATTCATTGCATTTAGTTATATTTTAATAGATTACAATGTCTGCTACACATTACAACAGCATTGAAAATTTTAACAGCAAAAAGGGCATTTTTCTCGTATTCAAAGATTGTTTGATTCTAGTAAAGATATTTCTACTAAAGATAAACTAATTTTCAAATTAGGTACGAATCTTTACAAACCACTAAGATTGATTTCATGGCAGTACTAGACGAAATCAATATTTTAGAATTTTAGATTGATCCAAATTACGTTACCACGTACAAGGTTTTAGAAATATTTGACGAAATGATTTGCAATATAAAAGCTGTCGCTAAAACAGTAGTTTCTAATCCGGAGTTTAAGGAAGAATCCCGACAGAAACACGTTTGCAAATCTTTTCGTAAATTACCAGAATTACCTTTACCAAAATTTAGTGGTAAAATTAAAGATTGGTTCTTATGTATAGAATGTTATAACAATACTATTCATAACAATAAGGATCTGAATGATATTGATCTCGTACATTACTTGATTGGTTGCTTAAGTGTGTGTTCCAGTATTCCTCCGACAGGCCATAACTATCGAATTATTTTGAAAACACTTGTAGATAAATATCAAGATAAACGCATGATTGCAAATTCATACTTAGAACAACTATTTAATTTTAAGCAAGCTCAGAATGAAACTTTAATAGTTTAAATTTATTTTTGGAAACATTTCATCTCGCCATCACTGCTTTAATGAAATTACATATTGCAAACTTAGCTGATTTTATTTTGTCTTATTTAGCATTTTTAAAACTTAGTCCGGAAACTCAACAAATGTTTGAGAATACCCGCCGAAATTTGGATGTTCCTTCATACGAAGATATTTTAACCATTGTGAGGGAACAAGCTAAGATTTGTTTTCGTACACAAAATTCTTTTCAACCGTCTGTCTTGCAATTCTAGCAAATACATTAGTAGTAGACCAAAACCAACACAATCATTTGTTGTTCAAGGTAATAGCAACAGCACATGTGTCATTTGTAACTTGTCGCTTGAAGCATCACACCTTGATCCATTTTCGTATTTCGTCGAATGAAGTTCATTCTGACTTTCAACAAAACACTTTAGGTATTGAATCTAAAGGTAACAAATCTAGTAACGAGGTCTCAACAAATGTTAATGATTCTAAAATTAGATCCGAAGCGGACAGCATCAATACATCTTCAGCAACATTTTGTTCTCTTGGAAATCATAGTTTGTGCGCAACAAATGGCACTGTGCTTTTATCAACGGCACAAGTTTATATATTAGATGCATTCGGGGTTTAACACCAAATTCAAGTTCTTGTGGACAGTTGTAGTCAAATAAATTTTATTTCGTTGGATGTTTGTCGAAAGCTGAAATTGAATACTAGCAAACTCGGTACTTGGGCTCATGGTATTGGTTCTTCATCTAGTGTAGTTTATGGTTCTGCCAGTATCGTGATTATTTCTCAAATTGATGAAACTAAACGATACCCTATTCAACCCTTGGTGGTAGAAAAAATTACCGATAACTTGCCCGTTACAAAAATAATACAAATAATTTGCGTCATTTATTCAGTTTAGAATTAGCTGATAGTAATCCTACAAAAATTGTTGGAATTATTGACGCCCAATTATTTCCATATTTATTAGGTAGCAATCGTGTCACTGGCCCCCTAACAGTCCTATCGCAATTGAAACCACTCTAGGTTACATTGTAATTGGGTCCGTTCCGATAGAATCTGATTCATTAGAGATACATAGTTTTTATTCTACAGTGGAATCGTCCCTTGAGACGTTAGTAAAAAGGTTTTTTGACGTAGAAGATATTCCTTCATCTGTAATAAAAAATCCAGACAACGTGGAATGCGAGAGTATGTTTCAATCTTCTTATCATCGTAATTCTTTAGGTCGTTATGTAGTTAGTTTGCCGTTTAAACACAGTCCTGCAAATTTAAGAGAATCTTACTCAACAACTCTTCGAAGGTATTTAAGAAGGTATATAACTGTTCAACAGTTGGCAAACGACGAAAAAACATCATATCCCTAAGCTGCTGAAGTTGTTAATCGTGATATGTACGTGGATGACCTTGTCACAAGTACGGATTCGGAAGAACTAGCCTTCAATTTGTATAGCCAAACAGTGAAACTCTTTCGAAAAGGAGGATTTGAATTAACAAAATGGGCCACAAATTCTCATAGTTTACTACAAAAAATTCCTTTTAAAAATCGAACAGTAAACTTCTCAACTTTGAATCTGATTTTCTTGGTGTATTAGGATTACAATGGATCCCTAGTGTTTATGCTTTATTTAATAAGGTTTGTACGAAACGAAATATTTTGTCTACTATAGCTCGATGTTATGATCTTTTAGGATTTCTAGCTCCTGTAACATTGTAAATTAAACTGCTGATAAAAAATCTTTGGGTTTTAAATTTGAATTAGGACAAAATTCCTCCAGCGAGTATAGTTCGGCAATGGACTGAAATAAAACATACGTTACCCTCTTTAGCGAAGTGTCAAATTTCGCGATATTTGGGAACCACCCAGAATCAAAACGTTAGTTTAATAGAATTTTGTGATGCTTGCACAACCTCATTTGGAGCAGTTGTGTATTTGCGAACAATTTGTCATTCAGAAGAAATACAAGTTTCTCTTCTTTGTGCAAAATCCAAAGTTTCTCCTATCAAACTTGTTTCTATTCCTTGTTTGGAACTTTGTGCAGCTCACCTTTTCGCAAAACTGATCAATTTTATAGTTAATTGTTACAAACCCAAACTTAATATTACATCGGTTTATGCTTTATCAGATTCAACTGTGGCCGTTAATTGGATAGGATCACATCCGTCTCAACTTCAAACTTTTGTCGGTAATAAAGTTGCGCAAATTCAAAATTTAGTTTGTATAAATTCGTGGTTTCACGAAGATGGGAAAAATAACATTAGTGATTGGTTATCAAGAGGTTTGTCTCCTTTGAAGTTTTTAAATAACATTGATTGGATAAATGATCCTCAATGGTTAAAATTAGATTCATCCAAATGGCCTATAAAACGGGTGTCACCGTTAGCAAATTTACCAGAGATAAAACAAATTTCTTTGGCAGTAGTAGAACATGATAAATCAAACGTATTTTATCAATTAGTTTCCAAGTGTTCTTCATGGCGTAAGTTATTACGTTGTACAGTTTATGTCTTAGGATTTTTGAGAATTTTACCTCATGATCGCCACATCGTAGCATCTGATTTAGAAAAAGCGGAAAACGTATTGTTGAAAATAATTCAACGTATTCATTTTTCTGATAAAATTGTGTTATTAGAAACAACTGGTAATTGTTCTCCAAGCGTTCGTAAACTTAGGCCTTTTATCGTAGATCAATTACTAAGTAGGTGGTCGCCTAGTTAATTCCAATTTAGATTTCGATAGTCGTCATACCATACTTTTTCCGAAAAGCGAACACTTTGTAGATTTGTTAATAGAACATTATCATCGAAATAATTTACATACTGGACCTAGTTTAGTCTTGTCTTTATTAAGACCGATATTGATATTATCTGGTCGTAGTGTTGTTCGAAGAGTTATATACAAATGTAATTATTGCTTTAGATTTTGTCCTCAAACTAACTATCCGTTAATGAGCAATTTACCTTCTCATAGACTACAAAAGGCAAAACCATTTTTGAGGACAGGCGTTGATTAAGACGGACCATTTTCTATAGTTTTAAGTCACCGTCGAGGTACTCATTCTGAAAAGGCTTACATATGTTTGTTTGTGTGCCTTGCTGTCACAGCAGTTCATTTAGAGTTAGTGTCCAATTTATCTACTCTTAGTTTTATTCATTTCGCGCAGGGGATTGTGTGCTACTTTATATTCTGACCGAGGTACTAATTTTATTGGTGTTAGAACTGTTTTAAAAGAGGTATATCAATTAATTGCATCAGAAGATTTTTAGTTCGAATTTAGTAACGAATTAGCTAAACGGGGCATCGAATGGAAATTTACCGTAGCTGGGAAGACTGTGGGAGTCTAACATAAAATGTGTGAAAACGCATTTAACTAAAGTAGTTGGGTCACAGTTATTAACTTATAAAGAGATGAATACTCTTTTACCCAAATTGAAGCATTGCTGAACTCACGACCTTTGTGCATTTTATCTTGTGATCTAGCAGAGCCTCTTGCGTTAACACCTGTTCATTTTTAACTCTTACTCCATTAGATAGATTGCCAACATCTGATCTTACCAGTGTTCCTATTAATAGACTAGATAGATATCAGTTAATAGACCATATGGTGCAACGTTTTTGGAAGCGATGGCACATTGAGTATTTGCATACCCTACAAACTCGGGAATGTTAGAATACAAAATCTAATCCCATCTAAATATACTATCGTTTTAGTTTAAGAACCAAACATTCCACTTTTGCTCTGGCCTTTAGGGCGCATTATAGAAGTATTTCCTGGTAGTGACGGAATCATACGAGTAGTATCTATTAAAACAAAAAAAGAGTATCTATAGACGTCCAGTGGTAAAGGTGTGTCCTTTACCCACACAATAAAATTTAGTTTGCAATTGTAGTTATACCTACTATATAATTTATAGTGTTTTTTTTTTCTTTATTACTATTGTAAAATTTTGATGTAAAATTGGATTTAGTTTCTGAAAATGCTTTTAGGCGGCGGGAATGTTCCGTTTTAGTTATTTTGGGGGTATTTTATAAAATCATTTTATTTTTATTTTGAACTTATTTAGGGTTTTTCCGAGAGTGCGCGAATGACGGGCACATAAGGTAAGTGACCCAAATTCAGACAGTGTCCTAAATTCAGACATATTTCTGTTTATTCCGTTAAAATAAGAAATTTACAATATCCAGATATACGTTAAGAGATCTGTTGGTACAATTTAACATTAATTCTATCAGTCAAAATTCGTTTTCTATTTTACCGACATTGTAACGGTCAGTGTCATAATCTGTGAGTTGGATGGTGGTTGAAAATTGTGTCCTGTGATTATCTACCAAGAATTTCTTATAAGGTAAGCAGATTTTAACTATTACTTTATGTACTATTAAGACACCCTTAATTGAGAAAATTAGAATAAACTTTGTTGCAGTTGAATATAAAGGCTTTAAATTTTCATTTTAACAGGGTTTTCTGTCAGTGTAATTACAGAATTAAAAAAATTTATGGTCTCGGAATTAGGTGCAAGCAAATTCGTATGTTTCGTAAATCAGACACTGGGTGTCGGAATTGTGTACATAAGATATGTATTGGATATGGATTTCTTTCTTTCTTTTCGCTTAGATTAACATAAGTCTATACCGTTTTAAATAATAGAGTTCCTTTAAGAGCTTTATCCAAATTCCGACACAGGTGTCAGAGTTAGGGATTTCAACTGTCTGAATTACGTTCAATTTATGTAAACGGATATTCTCTGTTATTTGTACATTTAGATATCATTAGTATTAATTATTATTATTTATCATTGAAATCTTTGCTTTAGTTACAGAATGTCGGCTAAAAAATTGCAAATATAGCAAAGACGATTTAAGACGTGCTTTGGATGCCATAAAAATGGCACACCGTGTTTAGCTGTCGCGAAACAATATAACATCCCGAGAACTACGCTTATTGGGAAGATTCGGGGTATTTACCCAGAAGAATGTCGTAGCGGAGCACCTTCAGTACTAACTGTAAATGAAGAAAACCTATTGGTTCAATGGATCATTAATATGGGGCGCATGGGTTTTCCTGTAACCAAAGATCAATTGCTCGACAGTGTTTCACTTCTGATAAAAAATTTAAAGCGTTCTAACAATTTTGCAGATGGAAGACCAGGTCGTCACTGGTATGATTTATTTACTAAAAGGCACCCTGAAATTAGTGAACGAATAGCACAAAACTTATGCGTATCCCGAGCAGCCGTAACTGAAAACAAAATCAGAAACTGGCACAAAGAAATTGAAGAATACTTTATTTCATCTAACATTAATATTACTGATCCACAAAGAATATTCAACACGGATGAATCTGCTTTTTTCTATCGCCAAAAGGTCGTAAGATACTTGCTAAGAAAGGAAGTAAGTCACTTCATGATAGATCCGGTGATGACAAAGAATGTCTGACTGTTCTTGTTACTGGTAATGCTGCTGGTCAACTAGCTCCACCCATTATAATGAAAGAATACCTAGTATCACAGGTGCCTAAAGGTTGGGGGATGAAAGTAACCAGCGGATGATACCTAGAATTGATGGAAAAATTTTACCATGGCGCGAAAATTCAATTGTAAAATAATAGAAAGGAAAAAAAAAAAAATTAACTTTACCTCTAAAAAACTTTTAAAAAAAAAAAAAAATTTGAAAAACTTTTTAACAAATTCCACACACATCCTACAACCTCTGGATGTGGGGTTGTTTAAATCTTTGAAACTGAAATGGAAAAGTGAAGTACAATTTTAAAACCCAAATGAAAGACACATTTTGAAATAGACTTTTTTTTTTTTTTTTTAAAATTTTTAAAAAAAAAAATAAATTTTGAAAAAAATTTTAAAAATTCTTTAAATAGGGTCTTTTTTTAAAAATGAACAACTTCTACGACAACACAGTTGAACAAAACTAATGAAATAGACCTGAAATAGTGAGTCATTTGCGATATCTTGAATCTAATGTTAAGCCAGATTTTTAAAATAATTTTTTTTTTTTTTTGGTTAAATATTAAAAAAAAAAAATAAAAAAAAATTTTTTTTAAAAATTTTTTAAAAAATTTAAAAAAAAATAGTTTTTTTTTAAAAAAAAAAAAAAACTAAAAATAAAAAAAAAAAAATAAAAAGTTTAATAAAAAAAAAAGGGTGGGAAAAAAAAATTTTTTTTTAAAATTATGATTATTTATTTTAAGAAATTTTTGAAATAGAACCCACAGTTAAAAATACTGAAACCGAAGTAAAACTTGTTGTTGGTCCTAAGGAAAATCCTGGTAAAGAAAATATAATAGAAAAAAAGAAAAGCATTGACAGAAACAGCTAAGAAAGAAACTGACAAAACCACAAAACCTAATGTCATAGAAAAGAATATAGAAAAAATAGTCGAAAACATTCAATTGACCCCAGAAAAACGAACTAATGTCATTGAAGATGAGCAACTAAGAGAGGAATCGGTCAATAAAGCAGAAAAGAATATAGAAAAATTTTAAAAACATTCAATTGACCCCAGAGAAACGAACTGATATCATTGAAAACGAGTATCTAAGAGAAGCATCGGCCAATAAAGCTGAAAATGTGGATACTTGCAGTAATACTAAACATTCTAGGGTATTGCCAGGAGTGGTTATACCATCTCCGTTTAAAACTCTTTGTTCTGGCCTGAACCAACCAAAAAAATAACCTCAAGAAAGAGTCGAGTTAAAGTTCCTTCTGTAGGCACCTCCGATGCTTGGAGAGAATATTTCTTGAAAAAGAGGAAGAACAGAAAAAGCAATTCAAGAAAAGAGGATAGAAAGAGAAAAGGGAAGAAAACAAGAGATTGGGTCAAGAAAAAGTAAAACCTAGAAAAAGATTATTCGGCAAAATAAACAAAAAACACAGAGGATGAAAATGGGTCAGATAGTGAAGAAGTCTCAATTCAGAATAATGATGAAACAGAAAATGACCAAATTGAAGATGAAGGTAAGAAACAAATTTTACATAAGTAAGTATTTAGGTTAATTTTACTATACAATAATTATTTAACAGGTAATGAAGAAGTAGAATCCACAGTTGTTGACGAAATAAAATTGGTGATTTTGTAATTGTCAGCTATTTTGAAGACTATTATCCAGCTCAAATTACAAATAAAAACACTGAAAAGGTGTTAGGTAATGCAATGGCTAAGGCTGGTAGATGGTGGAAATGGCCAAATATTAAAGATGAAATTTGGTATGATAATCATGAAGTCATCAAGAAGATCAAACCTCCTGTGGAAATAAATAAAGAGGATTTTTGCTGTTAAAGAGTTAGAAAATCATATGTAGTAATATTAGAAATCTTTCAAGTTATTTTTGTATTAACTTTTAATAATAAATACTTAAGTGATTTTATTTTTATCGAAAAAATGTGTGATTAGTCACTGTCAGAATTAGGTACACTGATATGTCTGATTTTGGAACAAACTGGACTCTTATTGTCGGAATTAGGTGATTTTGAGATGGTTATAATAAATATATAATTTAAATTAATTTATTTAAGTTTTATGATAAATAACTAGCCAGATCTCCTTAGAAATAATTATTAATTCTAGAAAATTAAAACTGATCAATGTCACTGAATAATTATTAATTATATTGAAAAAATGTAACGTAAATTCCTAAAGGTGTCTGAATTTGGGCCACTTACCTTACTGGGGCATTCACACAATGTTAATAGTATTAGACTTGATATGTTCATTTTCATCGACTCCTATACTCAACAATAGAGAAAATAAGTGAAATCAGTGCAATTGCTTCAACAAAGAAAATTTAGTGCACCAGTTGATAAACATTCCATGTTATCCCAAATGATTCCTATCCTTATAATCATCATTATCCGGTTAACTTGGTAAGTAAAATAAATAAATTATCATTTACGCTAATACGCAACATTGTGTTTGTATTTTTAGACAAAAATTTTCTTTCAAAACAGTTATTTGTGGTACAAGTGTATGAAGTAAGACTTTTATGCAATTGCGAGTGTTTTAATTTCAAGGAGTATTTTATCTACGTCAGAACTACCTAACATTTGCAAGAACTATACAACAGAAGAACACATTTTTTAAATTCTAAATGTTCGTGTTTTTGCCTGGCATAACCAAATCATTTAATAATAACAATCCCATTTAAGTTAAATTGCACTTCGGCTAAATAAATTTTGGCGTACTTTAATTAAAGTCAAAAACTTTTCAAAAATAAACATAGTGTTTCTTTAAGCAAATGAAATGAAAATAAAACGAGTTTATGACTCGAAAAAAAACATCTAGAAAAACTCAAAAACCCTTAAAAAGTAATAAGCGTATCATAAATTATAACAATTACTTTGTAGAAGTCAAAATATATAAACTAAAATTTTAAATACTTAATACAAGAAGCAAAAGTAAAAATATCTTCACTACAATTAACTAATTAGCGCTAACCAGTTAAGATCGTATTAAAATTGAAATTATCTTTATCGATATAAAAAAATCAGCAATATCGTTGAACGGCTGCACATCACCGACATCAATTATCTTAGACCGATGTTTTTTTCATGTATTGATACACGCGTGGACTTTAAAAAAGCCCATTCCCGAGGCGTTTTACAAGTAGACATTAAGTTTGGACGTCCTTTAAATGTTTATAATACTTCACGTAAATTTTCTATTGTATTAAAATACCGGCGCAAAACCAGTTTCGTATTGAGACTAGTTGTAATCCCGCCCCGTAGACGTACGATTGTTTTCCTACTAGAAACATAAACACGAGCAAGAAAAGAATACCGACAATTTTCTCAATTGCACTCTCACACGACCGTCAGGTAAATAAATCTTAAAATATACGCTGTATACGTGAAATCTCGTTTTAATCGGGTGGCCATCCGTAAAACGCTAAACCTCAGCGAAGGCGTTATTAATTCGAATCGTTAGTGCAAATATTCGGTCGCAAAATAACGTGTACGTACAAACGTAAAAATTATTAAAGTGCAATAAAAATGAATAGAGAAATCTTAAAATCTAAGTACTCATCCCTAACGTGGTGATGTTAATTGAAAGAAGTCGCTGGCGCATGATAGAATTCGGTTTCTCGGAGATGCGCATGATAGAATTCGGTTTCTCGGAGGTGTCAAAGGTGAAGGTTATCGTGGTCGACCAGTTCTCACGATTCTCAGGTGTCGACGGATTAACATATACTCACTGCAGGAGCCAGATAAAGATTATAGATGATAGCACATTGGTGACGAAGAAGACCAAGTTTTTGTAGTTGCAAGGTCTACAAAGGACAACGTAATTTCTTTACCTACGGTTTTTAAAGGATAAAAGTAACATATAGCGGCTATTTCTTTTATGGATTATTCTTTTTCAGTTTTTTTGGACCGTAATAAATTAATTTACCTACAAGAAAGCAATTAAAGTAACGTTATTTCCAAGAAAAACCTTTACCCAATGCAATAGTTTCTTAAAATACAGGATGGAGATGTAGGTCAATGAGGAGCGCATTCTAAAAATATTTGCTAATATACAGTGTGATTCGTACAAAAATGACTTACCAAAGTTATATTTTTTCTTATGAAACACTATGTATTTAAATACGATTTTGAATTGTAGTTGAGAAATATACCAAACTTTTATAAAGTTTCCTATACTTAACCCCTCAGGTTCTTGAGCTATTTAACATTGTTTAAAAATAAAAGATTTTAGAAAAAACTCAGTACCCAAAAGTAAAATAATTTTAACAGATTCTACTTTTGACGTTAGATGGCAGACTGTTTACCAAATTAACTAACTTCTTTATAAACACAAGAAGTTATACAGGGTGTCCACAAAATTTGACTTTATTCTTAACACATTCAAATGATAATATCGTGCACATTTCAAATAGAGCATTCTGTATTTTATAAGCTCATCTAATAGTAGATTTAACGCTCTTTTAAACCGTATTAGGGTTTCCTATACCTAACTCGTTTGAATTTAATATTATTTACATACTCTTACAACTACACGTGGTTCAACAATAAAAAATGTTAAATTCGGTTGTCAAAGATTTTTATTAGCAATTCTTTATTTCATTATTGAAAGTAGTGAAATACATAATTCAATGATACTCTATTCAAGAACGAATTGATATGGTGCTTGTTATTAAAGAATACTTTGAAAATTGTTTGTTTGCGATTCGACGTTATGCGGAGAACTTTCCGGATCGTGTACAACCCCACACAAAGGAATTTCAATAGTTATTGCAAATATTTTGCACCACAAGTAATGTAGCTTACCAAAAACGTGAAAAACCAAAGACCGTTACGAATAATGAAAACAATGAGCTGTTTGTAATAGGATCAGTTATTGAAAATGCAAATACGTCCACCAGAGCAATCGCAAGAGAATCAGGTATTAGTCAATCTAGTGTGACCAGGATCTTAAGAAAACACAAATATCATATCCAACTTCACCAAAGTTTATTCAAAACGGATTTTTAAAAAATGATTTTTTGCTTATAGGTGCTTGAAAGAGTTAACGGTAAAGTTAATTTTTTGTTCAGTGATGAGGCTACTTTTATAACAATTGTTTAGTTAACCGTCATAATTTTCACTATTATGACACAGAAAATCAAACAGTCGCTGTAGTTTAAATGTATTTGGAGGAATAACTGGGGATTATGTAATTGATTCATATTTTATTGATGTTTATTTAAGTGCTAATAAATTTTACAATTTTTAAGAGGACACTTTTGAACGTTACTAGAAAACTTATACCTTTAAATGTTAGAAGGAAAATATGGTTACAGTTAGACACACTTTTAAGAACCGTGAGGAACTATTTAAATAGAAAGTTTACAAAATAAGTGGATGGGAAGAAGTGGGCTAGTTAATTGGCAACATGTATGAATTTTTTTATGAAGGTCCAAAATGCTTTTCTGACCGTTTCACCTGCCATGTTACAAAAAGACAATCGATTGATAAGAGAATTCAAATGTGTATTCTTCATGATGGTAAACAGTTTGAACATTTATTATACGTTGTTGTTTGTCTGCTTTGGTAAATTGATTTACGTTAGCTTAAAATAAATACTTAGTTACAATTTTGTTTAAACAGTAAGGTTTTTTATTGTTGAAACGGGTGCAGTTGTAAGAATATGTAAATAACATCAAATTCAAACGAGTTAGGTATAGGAAACCCTAATAAAGTTTGAAAGAGAGTTAAATCTACTATTAGATGAGCTCATAAAACACAGAGTGCTCCATTTGAAATAAACACAATATTATCATTTGAATGTGTTAACAATAAAGCTAAATATTGTGGACACCCTGTATAACGTCTTGGGTTTGTAAAAAAATTAGTCGATTCGGTAAACAATCTGGCATCTAACGTCAAAAATAGGATCTGTTAAAATTATTTTGCTTTTGGGTTTGAGTTTTTTCTAAAACTTTGGTACTCCATTGTTTTATAGATTGCCCTGTATATTGAAAAATATTTTTAAAATGCGCTTCTTATTGACCTACATTTTCATGATGCAAAAGAATTTACAAAATATATTCCGTTTAGCCATAAAGTTACTTTACCGCGGTCGTGACTCACGCTGTATATGAATCTTCGAAAACCACAAACTAGAAAATGACAACGTTAGACGAGTAATACGCCTAAAATAAAGTTCACAAAAAAATAACGCGCGAAATAAGTAGCCTACCATACAAGGAGAAAGTCACTCATGAAATTACCAAAATTCAAATACTTTCACCTGTGGCGCCGACATGAAGAGTTTAGCAGAAAATTACCGTCACTAAATCACCCTAAAGCAAAACTGAAAATTTGACTTGAGCGGACAAAAGACTTCATGTGAGAAATCAAAAAGAGAAAATGTGAAACAAAACTTAGATTTCGTTGCTAAAAAGCGGATTAATAACTCCCAGAGAAAATTGAAACCAAAAGGAATGATCAGGAACTAAGGTCTAGTATGAAAAATCTCTTTAAGAAGTAGATCACCCGAGAAGGCAACAAAGTTACCAGACACAAACACAGATACAGAAAAGAGTTAAGACAATGCACAAGAAAAGAAGTTTAGGTCAAAATCAAGAATCGACAGAACCTTAAAGACTAAATGACTACCAAATGACCCAAAGCACATCCATCTTGAATATAACCCAAAAAAAGGAACCTCAGGAAAAGGTTTACGGAGCGATAGAAATAGGAATAAGGCCGGCCAATATGAGGTTAAGATAAACTCTAGGAAGACAATCAAGGTCGGGAGTTTTTATAGGCGGCGTGAATGTCGAGTGAGAGACGTCAGGCATCACTCCCACCAAGATCGTCGCGAAAGATGGTAAATCGCGTTGTCGGGCTCTCAGCGTGAATCCATTCCCCGTCACGACGCCCGTGCAGTTAGGCCTTCCCTTTCTTCCAAAACAAAGAGCAAATTGGTTTACCCTCACCCGTACGGCCCTCTAAAAAGTGGTGTGCCTGGTAAAAGCAAGCTTGGCGAAGTCAAAAGCTCCAACACTTCCTCACGCCAAGCTGGTCTCTAATCAGTGCGGTACCCCCTAGCAAGAAAGAAAGAAGGGACACATGATAGAAAAAACCAAGAAAAAAGTGTGATTCACTATTTCTCTCTGCGAGAATTGAGAATAAACAGCACACACAAAAAACAAATAAAACAAACACGCAACACAAAGGTTGACTTGATGTTATAGCCAACAGAGAAAGTGACCATTCTTATGTTCAAATGCCCAACCAACCATCTTAAAATCAAGGAACGCCGTTAAGATGAGTTGTCGGTGCCAATGGGACTTGCGAACAAATGCTAAGGTGTATAGAGTCGGCCAAAGGAAATAACCTAAACATAAAAATGCTGGATTTAACATCTCAAAGAAAACATGATTTGCCTCCTAGAAAATTTGACTAAAAGAGCTATAAAAAATAATAATTACGCTACTACAAGAATGCCCTGCAATTTTAGCAGCAAAAAAACCAAAAGAAAATATTAGCAAGCAAGGAACCAACAATTCATGAAAGTTTATCAAAGAGTAGATTTTGAATACAAAAGTCGACTTTATGTCGAAATCCTTTTCAGAAGAGAAAGTATTCAGTCATCTTATACATCACAGTTCACTTGGTTATCACACCAAACCCACAACTCCAATTACTATTCAAAATTGACCCAAAACCAATTATAAAGAAATCTTATAGGTCAAGAAATATCAGATTCAGAAAAACCAAAAAAAAGCAGAATTACCAGAGATATCCGTTCAAACCTAACCCAGTTCAGTTTGCGTTTTTTATGACGCTTTGGGTAATACAGAGAGATATTAGTATTCCTCGGATGCCCATCAATTGGAGTATCAGAATCGTCTGAGTCGACATAAGCAGGCTTGAGATCTTTGGCCTGCCAGATACCTAGAAATTGATGACTCGAATCTTACAATTCATAGGTTTATGGAGAGACCACAGCCTTAATATAACAAGGGTTTAGAAACTTAAAAGTTAGTAGAAAGTTAAAAGAGTCAGCTGCTCAATAGAGAACAAAGTTTTGTTTCCATACTCTATCTCATATGTTATTATATTTTACCTGGCGTTTTCGTAGATTGTAACGTCTTTGTTGTTTGGTATATGTCTTGTTTAGTTTCTGGAGGATACTAGGGCGTAAGTTCTCATACAACTTTGGATTAGGTGTAGGAAGAGCGTCAAAGTCAGACAGTTTTGTCCAGGTTCATTAAACGACTATGTTACAATAAAAAACCCAAGGGTTAAGAAGCAAATTATTTTAATTAGAGCGAGGTATTAAATTATTGCCTAGCTTTGTTCGTCGGTATGCATCGTAGGTTGAAGGAAAACAAGTGATCGTATGCGAAAGAAGATCTTAATTAATTAATTATTTTAATTTTGAATTATGAATAATGCCGGTAAGGCGCCACTGGTTCCGAGATAAAAGACAAACCATCGATTTAAACCAGAGATTCCTGATAGTTGTAAAATTTGTACGTTAAATTAAAACAACAAGAATCCACACGTAAAAATAGAGTGTTATATATTTTTGCGATTCATAACAATAAAAACGTACACAAGCACAAAACGAAATTACAGTTTTTAATTCGGTGAGGCATACTTAGAACATCAAATTTTGAACAAAAATACTAATATTTGGCTTAAATTAAATAACTTAAACATATTCAATAAACGTAAAATAATAGAATTTAGAAGTTAATATTAGATTAGGTACGAATTATTATTATTATTGCATGCCTATGTAGATTGGGTTAAGTGAAAGAACAGAGCCTGGGTCATGAATGTCCTGGCAGCTGAACTTCGCTCTTTGGATTAGGTCCATATTATTTGTTTCGTTTTATATTACCTATATATATATATATATATATATATATATATATATATATATATATATTATTTCTTTATATATTATGGAGTAAACTAATCTACTAAAGTTCTATTATTATTATTATTATCATTATTATTATTATTAATTCTCAGATAGGACAAGCGCACGATCACCAAAGCGGAATGGACGCTATGTTCGAACGACAATATTTGCGTAATTCGCACGAGCTATAATCTTAACGTCGCAATGTGAGTAGTCTAAACTTGTACAGAATTTAGCGTAAAATAGAGGTTGTAAAATAAACGCGTATCAATAACGTCTAATTTAGGTTTACAATACCTGGTAGCAAGCTGTTGTTCGAGA
The DNA here is from genome assembly GCA_030710515.1 of Abscondita cerata. Classification (NCBI taxonomy): domain Eukaryota; kingdom Metazoa; phylum Arthropoda; class Insecta; order Coleoptera; family Lampyridae; genus Abscondita; species Abscondita cerata. Next base: position 175,408 of record JALBCR010002424.1, on the reverse strand, counting down.
ATGTGTGACTCAAAGCGATGATTGGACAAGAGCAGGCAAAAATCATAGTTTACGGAAGGCATCCAGCCGTTGTGAGATTCGTTTTTGCTGGAATAAAATAAACACTCCCAAGTCTAAACTTGTGTATGTTGCATGAACCCTTGACCTTCGAACACAAATCGACTTCAAATCGTCTTGGCACGAAATTGCTTTTATTTTTTTTTCGACAATGCACGGCAATAGTAAACTCCAATTACAAACTAGTGATTAGTTTACTCCCAGAAATTCGTCTAAAAACGGAAAAGAAAAGTAATCGGTAACATCGCTGCTTAAATGTGGGTGATAAAATCCCAGGTAGAACAAAACGTTTTTTGAACATAATGGACGTTTCAATTAAGGAATATATTTGTCCGTACTGGAACGTTTTCTTTAGCTGTTTCAAATCACGTTTATGGAACGTGCGCATGAAACGTAATATTGAGAACGTTCCAAAACGATTCATTTGGGGTTTGTTTCGAAACGTTCTAAAAAGTTCAGACGTTGTTACGATGGGACATAAAGGGGACGTTTTATTTAAGTCGTATATGGTGTACTGGAAACGTCACTTTGGGGTTTTAAAAGTGTTTATGGAACGTTGCGTTGGTTCGAAATATAAAAAGATATATGTAGTCGTAAAGAAATGCTTTTGTTGTAAGTTTTGAAACTTTCTACATGTGCAACAGTTCTGTGATATTCTATTTATGTTACTCATGTCACACTTAAGCTACCTGTTTTTTAGATGACAAATGATAAATAATTAAAATGCTTGAGATGGTGGAAAAGTATTACATAGGTTCAGTAAAAGTCAGAAATAACGTTGTAAATTATTTTACGTTTTATGTACTGATTACATCCAATTGAATCATCACAGTAAAAACTACATGAAACATACAACGGTATATAGGTTTGGTGGTATGACATGTTTTAAACGCACTTGTCAACTTTGCATTTAACAGAGAAAACAAGTTTTTTAGAAGGTCATCCACCACCCCACGCACAATGCAAAAAAATATTTTCCAAACAACAAAGTGATGTACTGCCGCGCAAATATTTAACCAACTACTTAATGTCTTTCCATAGCTGATTGTGCATCGAGCATCGTACTAGTAGCGTGATTAAATTTCCGTATTTTAGAGTTTTTTTATAAATAGTTATTGTGTTTTGTATTATAGTGTTATAGTAGTGATTAGTGTTATAGTGGGGCCAGCAGTGAATTGAACAATAATAAACTTAATTAAGTTAAGAAACATGTCTGAAACAGCTTCGGTAAGTAGATCTGCACGTAGTACATACAAACACATAACTAAAGGTGATATCAGACTATTAGCCCAAGTCAAATGAGTAGAATTAAAAGTCTACAGAGCAAAATTGGTTTAGCAATTCATTCATTCGTCAATTTGATTTTGTGTTTAGCCGTTATACAGTAAAATCCGTTAAATGTGATCACGTATAATGTTATCGGTCGCTTATTGTTATCATTTTGACCGGGAACCGATCGTTTGAATTAGTCTACATGCAAAAATTACCGGGTAATGTGATCAAAAAATCGGGTATTGTTACCACTTTCGAGGAATTTCAAGCACAATAAAATCCTTTTCTAAGTAAATTTATGGTTAAATGACAAGTTTCTTTAGAAAACACGTTGCTTATTTTAATCCCTACACAAAGACTAATGCGGACTAACGGTTTATTTTTCACTTCCAAGAATATCAAACACATTGATCTAACTTTTAAAATGAATTTGTGAACATTTACGTTTTTATTTTATTTTTAAACCACGTTATTTTCTTTTCAGAGGGTGTGGGTGTTTTTGTAAATGTGCACTTAATTTTGTGCATTCAAATTTCTCGTTAAAAGAGAAAGCGGAAATTATAGAAAAATACGATAAACTTTCAAAAATGGGTCAAAGCAATGCAGCCGCTCAATCCCCTTATTGTTATCGGTCGGTTAATCGGTTAATGTTATCAAAATATATCTGGCCCAAAGTGATCACATTAAGCGGATTTTACTGTATAAGTAAAAGAAGGTTGCTGAATGAAATATAAAAATGAATAAAATTAATCATCTGATATCACCTACTTTCTAAGTATTAAAATCTGACACTTCTTTGTCTATAGACAAAGTAAACTAAAAGTTTTTATATCAAACGTTTAAGTTTAAATTTATTATAGAAAATATTTTGCTATTCCAAAACGGAACGACTAATTTCCTGATTTTACTTTTAATAAACGGTATTACATTTTATTCACAATCAAACTGTAATGTGCCGATTACCATGAAAAGTTAGGATGTAGGCGATCACGTGATACCGTTGAAATTTTTTACCTGCAGGCATTGATATAATCGATGCTGCTAGCTAGTAATAATTGTTAATTTACCTGATCGGCTAAGTTCAATCAATGAACTACGGATTGTTTTAATTTGAGGTTCAGGATTTTTACCATTTACTGGTCCGGATTGTTAACAAACGTTTATTAAATCAATTCAAAACTATTTTCGCATTTGTAACTGTAAATTAAATAGATGTTTGAAGATACTTTTCTGAAGGTCAATTTTGTTTTAATCCGAATTTAAGCTTATTATTATTATCATTGAAAACAAAGTTCAGCACAATATTAAGTGGCCAGATTTGATCATGTTCAGGTTTTGTATTTCAAATTAAGTTATCAAATATTTTCATTATTAACGAACTTTCAAATATTTTGAATCAATTTCGATTAAGAAATCTCGAATGCTTTGTCGGAATTTTTTTTTAAATTATTGTACGTATAACAAACTTCAAGCAACATAATTTTTTAGACTAACATCTTTTCTAAAAGGAATTTGATATAAATATAATTTTGTTCGAATTAAACAATTCAAATTTCAAACTAGTAATTAAATTGTAGAAAAAATATTGAACCATTATTTCATCTACTTATCATTTTATAATCTAATACTAATTAAATCAAACTTATACCCAAAATTTTAAAATACTTGTTTTTGTTAAGAAAAGTCCAATTTTGATGGGACTTTCTACTACTGCGCGTACAATAATTCTCTTTAGTTAATGACAAAGTTAAATTAAAGAACAATTAAGAGAAAATAATTAATGAATTAAGAATTCCAAGAAATTCTCGGAAATTCCAACAAACACAGAAAAAACAAAGAATAAAATGATCAGATTTTAAAAAAGTACTTCTAAAAATTGATTGACGAACTTCAAATTTCGTCATTAACCAAGTTGAATTTTTTGACTTACTAAAGTACTTTCAAATTAAACAACTGAATTTTTGTATGATGAGAAATTTGTGCTTTAAATCATGTATATCATCGAACCGGGAATTTTCTTTCATCGCAATTACAAGGTGAAGGAAAATAGCAAGCAATACGCAATAGAAATCAGAATTGTTCATTTAACTTTATTTTTACAATATAAAGGAAATCTAGAAAACTCATAACATTTTAATTTTTGTCATACAGAATGGCGGTTACTCAAAAGACACATTAGACGCTTGATATGCTTGGAAAAGCAACAGCAGCAGAAGCGACTAAAACAAATTGTTAAAGAAACCCAGAATGCAGAGTTCAACACTCAACCAATGCAAATAGAGTCGCAAGCAGTACCTGGCCCTTCAACTGAAAACAAAAAAGAAACGCTTTTGTCTCCTACCATACAAGTGGATGAGGTCTTTCCTACTTCATACCTTAATCCAAACCACAGCGACGATTACGTGCAGAACTACTGGGACAGTAAGGAGAACAGTAGTTTTACTCAAAAATTGGCTGCTTGGGTTGTTAATTGCAATATAGCTCACACACATGTAGATAAATTACTAATACTTCTACGGGAAGAAAATCTTAAAGTTCCTAAATCTACAAAAACTCTTCTACAAACACCCAGATCATGCAATATTATATCTGTGGAACCAGGTCACTATAGTCATTTAGGGATACAGAAAGGTATTTCGACATGTTTCAAAAGTGAAAGTATTTACGAATACAACAAAATCCCAAATGAAATTACAATTGATGTTAATATTGACGGATTGCCAATATCTCAAAATTCATCTTTTTGGCCAATATTAGGTAATATTGTGGAGTTATCTAGAATTTTTATAATTGGAGCTTATCATGGGATACAGAAACCAAAAGATGTCAACACGTTTTTACAGCTATTTATAGAAGACATGAATGTGATTCAAAGAGATGGGGTTACTTTAAAAATGGAAAAAATATTAAAGTTAAATTGAACAATATTATATGCGATGCACCCGCAAAAGCTTTTATACTTTGCGTCAAAGGACATAATGCTGCTGTAGGTTGCAACAAATGCTTCACCGAGGAACATACATACACAATTGTATGACTTATCCCGACACGGAATGCCAGTTAAGGACTAATGCTTCATTTCGTCCAGAAAGTACAAGAGGAATACCACAAAGCAGTATCACCCTTGGAAAAACTACAAAATTTTGATATAATTAATCAAATACCCTTAGATTATATGCACTTAGTTTTATTAGGTGTAATGAAAAAAATGCTTATTATCTTAATAAGAGGAAAACAAGGGTTACGTCTATTTCCAGAAAATATTAAAAAATCAATAATAAATTAGAAATATTAAAGACAGTTTTACCGAATTACATATTTTCTCGAAAACCCAGAACCCTTGATTTTGTTGATAAATGGAAAGCAACTGAATTTAGACAGTTTCTTTTGTATACAGGAGTTTATATTTTAGAAGGTGTATTATCAGAGCAACAGTATGCTCACTTTCGATTATTACATGTTGCTATTCGTTTATTATGTCACCCTATTTTATCACAAAACCAAATTCATTTGAAAAATGCAGAAAAATTATTACGTAGTTTTGTGGAAGATTTTGGAATTTTTATGGAGAAAATAGCATAACCTATAACGTGCATAATTTAATACACCTAACGGCTGATGTAGAGAGAAATGGACCTCTAGATAGTTTCAGTGCTTTCCGTTTTGAAAATTTTATGAAGGAAATTAAAAATTGCGTTCGTGGTTCCAATATGCAACTACAACAGCTAATAAAACGAACAATTGAAAAAGGGAACCACCAAAAAGAAAAAGGAAAAAAATCACCTTTAAAAACAATTAATCTTGGAGACTACTTTATTTCTGAAACTGACGAAATTCTGCAAGTTAGAGATATTTTATTCGACAATGTGGTAAAAGTCAAAACTTTTAGAAATCCATCGTATTTCTATTTAGAACCTTACGATTCTAGAGTTTTTGGGAATATTTACCTTTCAAATGGAAAAATTTGTTGTGAACCAATATCCGATGAAATCATTAACTAGAAAATGCATTCTCATTAATTCAAATACTCCTAGTACTAGTATTGCAATGGAATTGCTTCACACAGTGTAATCAAATTAGTATAAACATCTCACGAATATCAATTATTTCTTCTTTACAACAGACATATTTAATTACAAAAAACATATACTTAGTAAGCAATCTGCGGGATGCATTATTTTATTTATTTACAATAACTTCCCTTCTTGATCGGTTTTGATGATTCTTTAGGTATAATGAAATATTTTTACCTTACTTGTAATATATTGTTATTTTAGGAACCTTTCTGCGTTGTGCAATTTACGTCAGATTTGAAAATTGAGGCCGTACCAAGGACTTGGTTAAATTTTGATGATAATGACCAAGCGATATGCAAATGGCCGTTGAATACAAAAAACTTTGCCGCTCTAGTCAGAAATAGGGCTATACCGGAAATTGACTGGATAGAGCATTCGTGCCAAATTCTAAAATATTGTAGTAAGTATTACCTAAATTATCTCATTTAAGATGTAATAGAGAAACAATCTGCGATTGCACAAAATTTAAGTGTTTTTTTAACTACAATCTAAGTATCTTATATGTTTTAGATACGTTACTAGATGCACGAAGAAAATTACAAAATTAGAAAAAGATGAGTCATCAACAAGTGGCGATGAAAGAGGCAGGGGCTGCAGAAAGACAAAAGTTTTTTCAAGATCAACTGCTTTAGATTTAGATACGAATGTGTCTAATTATAGTCGTAATTTGATGCCATTAGCATCTCCATCTCCGGTTTTATCAATTTCCTCTACATCTTCAAGACTTGTATCTACGAATCATGAAGATTTTTCAAATTCATTAATCAGAACCTTCTTTTGCAAGGTAATTTGAATTAATAATTGCATCATATCATTTAATACTAATAACCAATTTTGTGTTCAGTATTAACAGCTGTGGAAGAAAACACTGCCGCTGCCAATAGCGCAACTAAAGCATACAAAAACATGGAAAAAAAGTTAGAGGAGTTTTGTAATATACGGATTATTTGTAAAACGTGCATCGCCGCAAAGAACACGCACGTGAGCGAAAAGAGTGTAAAATTGAAACTTGTAAATGGACAACTGTACAACACGAGGTGAATAAAGTTCTTTTATCTTTCACGGGTTGTTTAGTAGTCGTGGGCACGAGATTAACTCAATTAACCACCTAAGTAAAAACACGACAATGGCGACGAGGCAAAACGGTTGCTAAACATAAATAAACGCAAGTAGAAGGCACGAGTCTAGAGTTAACATCGACGTGAAAATGGCATTAATGGGTCTATACAAACCTTTGACGCAAGAAACGGTAATGGATATTGTATCAAGAACAATTAGAGCAGTTTTCGACGTGAACAGCATTAAGGACTCTGAGACAGAAAAAAAGAGAGCGGCAGCATTGCTGAGTTTAATAGGACAGGACACATATAAAACGTTAAGAGATTTGTGCACACCGGTGTTACCAAAAGAAAAACGTATCTTGAATTGTGTGACCTATTAAAAAAACATTTTTCACCTGCTACATGTGTTTACCGTGAAAGAATACAATTTTACGATGCGAAGCAAGAAATTGGGGAAAGCATCAATGAATGGTATGCAAGAATGCACAACCTTGCAACGAATTGTGAATTTGGTGAACATCTGCAACCTACATTATTAGACAAATTTATGTGTGGTCTAAGAAAAGGGGGCATCCGTGATCGATTGTGTGAAGAGAAGAAACGACAAACCTCAAGAAGATGTTAGAAAATAGCCATGGCGAAAGAAGTCATAAGCAATGAAGCAAAGGGCGAGGTCAACCTAATCAAACAAAAGTACAGTTACAAAGGGAAGTCGGCTAAGAATCTCAACACCAGCGGGAGCAACAAATCGAACCAAATGGAGGTGCAACAGCTGTGGAAAATGTCATACAGGTAATCAAATTTGTAAATACAGTAAATACAAATGTAATTTATGCGATAAAGTAGGGCATTTACAAAGGTTTGCGCAAATAACAAAAATCAACACATGATTAATGTAGAGCATAATGACAGTGATTCAAGCGAAAATGTACCAATAAATTTGTTAGAATTTAGTGATAGCAAGAATTGAATCTAAATGTGTACGTAAATGAACAAGCGCTACAAATGCAACTAGATAGTGGTGCAGGGGTTTCGGTAATAAGAAAAGATTACTATGAAAAATATTTTCAAATTGTAGTTTAGAAAAATCTCCAAAATAGTTCTAAAACGTTTACTGGTGATCACATTAAATCATTAGGAAGTTTCAAAGTAAGGTTATCATTTGAAGATAAAATAATCGAAAATTTTGTTTTGCATGTGGTACAAAATGGAAATCAAAATCTGCTAGGTAGAGATTTTTTTATCTAAATTTAACTTTAAACTTGTAAATAATGTAATCACAGAAAACATTTTAGAAAGGATTGTAAACAATTATAAGGAGTTATTTGACAATAAATTAGGTTGTTATAAAGGGAAAATATTTAAACTCTATGTAAAAGATAATTGTACACCAATATTCTGTAAACCACGACCGATACCCATCACATTTTAAACCCAAGGTAAGAGGCAGAACTAAGCAGATTGCAAAAGAAGGAGTAATAACACCAATCGAAAGCAGCGATTGGGGTACACCCATAGTACCAATTCAAAAAGTAAAGGAAGCAATATCATCGGACCAAGTTCTAATACATTTTTGATCCGGAGATGCCGATAGTTTTATCAACGGACGCTTCTCTGCAAGGAATTGCAGCAGCTTTATCACATAGAATAGCTAATGGGGATCTCAGACCTATTGCATTCATATCAAGAACGCTGTCATCGGCGGAACAAAACTACTCAGTCATAGATCGAGAGGCTTTGGCTATATACTGGGCCGTAAAAAAATTTTACCATTACCTAATGGGACAAAAATTTGTGATAAAAACGGATCACAAACCCTTGCAGTCGCTGTTCAGCGAAAACAAGGCAACGCCCACTATGGCCAATAGCAGGATTCAACGTTGGGCTATTTATTTGTCAGGATTCGCGTACAAAATTGAATATATAAAAGGATCTGACAACAACGTGGCTGATATGTTAAGTAGGCATCCATTAATTGAAGCTCACCATGAGAAGGAGGAGGAAGAGCAAGTAAATCTGGTTATGACAGAAGGTTTACCAATAGATGCGGTCAAAATAAGCGTCGAGACTAGAAGAGATGCGTTATTAAGCAAGGTACTCAATTATGTAATGACTGGTTGGCCAGAAAACATAAAAAGAGGAAGAAATAAAACCTTTCTTTAACAGGAAAAACGAAATTACGTGTGAACAAGGAGTTTTATTATGGGGTTATCGAGTAATAGTACCAAAGAAATTACGCAACCAACTGCTGGAGGAATTGCACTCGACTCATTTGGGTGTTGTCAAAATGAAGTCAGTGGCAAGAGCGCATTTTTGGTGGCCAAAACTCGATTGCATAATAGCAGATGTGGCGAAGTCTTGTAAATACTGCAGCAAAACGGCAGGAGACCAAACAAAATCAATTCCTACACCGTGGTACAGACCACAACGGCCTTGGCAGAGGGTTCATGTAGATTTCTTGGGACCAATCAACAACTTCTATTATTTAATCGTTATAGATGCATATAGCAAATGGCCTGAAATTTTCAGAATGAAAAAATAACATCCGAAGAAACGATCAAAAGAGTGCGAGAATTATGTACAAGATTTGGAATTATGGAAACGTTGGTATCAGACAACGGCCCGCAATTAGTATCAAAAGAATTTGAACGATTTCTGCAAAGAACGGAATACGACATATTACAACAGTACCTTACCACCCATCGACTAACGGTCAAGCTGAGAACGCCGTAAAACTTTTAAGAAAGCATTTTATGCAGCGTTAGCCGACAAGAAGAACAGCAATATAGACGAAGACATTTTGATTAGTAGGTTTCTCTTACAGTATAGGAACACAAACCACTGTACGACTAATGAAACTCCAGCATTTTTAATGCTAGGAAGAAATATCAGGACGATTTTGATTTGGTAAAACCAGATACAAATAGAAAAGTTGCAATCAGTCAAGAAAACCAGGTCAAAAACGCTAAAGGAAGAAAATACGAGCAGCTTACCGAAGGGGAAGAAGTATATGTAAGGGACTACCGAAACAATAAAATAACATGGACAGAAGCTAAAATTATACAAATATTAGGAAACAAAACTTATTTATGCGAACTAAAGGAAGATAACTTAACATGGAGAAGACATGTGGACCAAATTAAAAGAGAATCGAGCCTCTATCCTGGGAAACCTCCAACAATCCTGACACACCCACAAGCATTCCTAACCGAGTCGCGCCTAAAAATATTATTAATAGCAAGTCAGAGGTAGAAATCAGACCAAACTTAGATGTAAACAATGACAATAACAATGAAAATGTAGGTAATAAGAGACCAAAAGACATGTGACGAAACCTAGTCATTTAGCAGATTTTGTATTGAATAAGATTAGTTTTAAGATAGAATAGACATCGCATATCTAAAAGGGGAGATGTAATATACGGATTATTTGTAAAACGTGCAACGCCGCAAAGAACACGCACGTGAGCGAAAGAGTGTAAAATTGAAACTTGTAAATGGACAACTGTACAACACGAGGTGAATAAAGTTCTTTTATCTTTCACGGGTTGTTTAGTAGTCGTGGGCACGAGATTAACTCAATTAACCACCTAAGTAAAAACACGACAAGTTTCAACTGAAACAAAATTTTATTCTAGATGAATTGGCAAAGTCAATGTCGCCTTAAACATACGAAAAGGACAACGACAGATACGGAGGATGCCTTGAATATATGCCAGCCAATTGAATGTCTGCCTCTATTAAGTACTGAGGAAGTGATAGACTTCGAAAAAGAATTGGAGTCCGAAGACGTCATAAAAAATATGTAAGAACATTGACATAATTTTAGATATACAAAAATTTGTTTTCCTTTTTTTAATTTTGGATATTTGCGCTTGAAATGACTTGCGGTCATCAAGCCCCTCTTCTAGCAGCGCTATAGATACGTTCATAATATGTAATTATAAATATTGATTTCTAGTAATAACTTAAATTTAAAGAAAACACAATAAACTTTGGTGGATGCACAGATGAAAATAGTCTTATATTTATATGTACAAAATTTTTTATACATGTTACATAACTGCAACAAAAGTTGGCAACATATGGAAAACTTTTTATTATTGATTTTATAGAAAAAAGTTATTCTTCATAAAAAGTTGTACATAGCCTAAAACCTAAAATGAAATTATCAGATGTCAATTTTTTCAAACCATATACGAGGTGTTTTAAAAATACGATTTTTGGTACAGAAGTAAAATATCTTTACTTATTGTGACAATATTAAACTTTGGCTATAAACGTTGTTCAGAATTAAAAACTATTCCTTAATATGAAATCACATCCTTCTACTTGACTCTTTTTCATTTTATTTATAAATTGTTCTTAAAATATTTTAATTGTAATTTCAAGATTTCGATAGGGATTAAAAGTTACGTTTATTCGGTAAGAAATATTAGAAATAGACAAATATGTAGTTACTATGATTTATTTTGAAAATGCAATTCAACACATTTCATTCATAAAAACAAATCTCTAATGATTTTTTTTATAAACAACATGTCCACCGTCTCTTTTCAAGCTTGAGCAAATTTTTCTATTACATTTCTAATAATTGCCGGAGTAACTAGATTGAATGTATTACTTAATGTTCAAAAAGTTTCTGATACGTGGTCAACATTTACAGATATATTATATGAGAATTTTCGATTCTATCAAAAATAAAGGTACTTTACTCTTGTGTCAAAGCCATACTTTTTAAAGACCCCATGTATTTTTAATTTTTGATCCAAAATAAATAAATAATAGTAATAGTATTGATGTCATTTTAACCTACATAATCAAGAAAACTGAAATTTTTTTCTTTAATTTAATTATTATATTTAAGTAACAGCTTCATCTGCAAGTTTTTAATATAAAATTAGAACATAGATGTCAGTAATATTATATTTACCTTTCTGTTACACAGGTATCACATTTAAAACTCTACATGGCGGCTCGACCAGATAACTCAATTCGAAAGTGCCTGGAGAGTATTTATGGTGCCGAATTGGCCAAAAATGCGCTTGGACAGAAGCTAAAGGAAACTTTAGCATCAAAGACCTAAAGCAAACGCAACTTTTGGAAGGTATTTACATCAAACTTAATAAAGTCAGTTTTATCATATGTTGTTTGTTTCAGGAGCAATAAGAAAAAATCATCGAACCTAACCAAAGACGAGTTTAAACAACATACCTCAAATTGGTTTAGAAGGTCAGAACACGCCTCAACAGAATTAAAAAGATCACAAATCCTAATAACAATGAAATTGTTGATCTGTAGATATTACGAAATATATACACGTTATATACCTTAAATTTTTTTTAATTTTGAACTTGTACATTAAGATACATCTATAGGCATATATGCCTGTGATGTAATAAAACACAACACTATAATAAGCACCACAACTGTTATTACTTGAACCATATCTAAAACGTATAGTGATACCGGTTGTATATAAAAGCATCAGAAAGAAACAAATAATTTAACAACTTGACTAATGATAATTCTATTATTCATTATTTATATAAAGTTTTGAAAAAAATCTAATCAGATCACCGCATTTATAAAACATAACTGCTGTTCAATGTTCAATCAAAATTAGGCAAGCGGTTATGATTTTCATTAAGAAAATAATTTTTTTATTATTATTAAGCCTGAATTAAATTGTTAGCTTTTGGGAGGTTCTAATAACGTTCAGAACTACAGTATAAGTCATTCCTAGTAACGTTCTTAAAACGTTTTCACAAAAGTAAATTTAGCTTTAAACAGAACGTTCTGAATTTGGTACTGTGTATGTTTCTAAAACGTTTACATCACGTTTCATTTACATTCAAATGGAACGTTCCAAATTGAAACGTTTTTGAAGGCAAACATTTTACGTTTTGAATGACTTCTTTGGAACAATTTTGAGACGTTACACGCAATGTTTTACGTTCCACGGGAACGTATGTGAAACGTTTTAGAAACGTAAATGTTCTACTGAGAAACGTTTTTGAATTTGGTACTGCGTATGTTTCTAAAACGTTTAAATTACGTTTCATCTACATTCAAATGGAACGTTCTAAATTGGAACGTTTTGAGGGCGGACATTTACGTTTTGAATGATTTCTTTGGAACAACTTTGGGACGTTTTACCCAATGTTTCACGTTCCACGAGTACGTACGTGAAACGTTTTTGAAACGTAAATGTTCTACCTGGGTTAAACTTACGGTATTCAACCGGGAAGAAACGAAAATCTACTTCAAGAATTAGCAATCATAAAGTGAATCGGTCTACTGAAGCATTACAACCCGCATGTTCCAAGCACTATAGACTAGATATCATTCGATCGAACACCACAAGAGGTAGAAATAGAAAAAAGCTAGAGTATCCGGTCCCCTAACACAAATTATGGTGTGACATTGAATCAATGAGAAAGTTAATGGAACAGCCATGTGTGGACGCTCCAAAGAAACACGAAAAACATTTAGTGTTGAATATGCAAATAAAACTCTTAACAACTAAAAGAATTGTCTGTCATAATGTGCTCACAACCGAATAAGGCGGAGTAAGGACTACAATCCATGACTTCGTGCTTTGCTGTCCGGATAGCACAACCAACCTTTGCAAGGTTCACATTCCAATGTCGATGACTGAACACGATTGGCACGTTCCGCGGGATTAGCTCTAGGGTTATATCTAGCAGTATACAAGATCGTCGTCAAATATTCTTCGCAAAGTTTTGTAAATTTTCTACTAAGGTATTGTGGAGTACCAAACAAAAGGAATACTTAGTCTTCAAGAATTTTAGTGACATTCTTAGTAGTAGCTCAGCGTAATAGGAAGAACATAGTACATAGTGTAATTTTTTTGCTTTTTCCTGTTACAAGTCTTGTAGTTTGGACCGTAGTTGGAATCCGTCTTTGAAAACACTTTTTTCTTAAAACATTTGTCTGCAACATAAATTCTTATACTACACAAACATCGACCATTTGAAACTTACTCTTTCGGAGGACTTCTCTTGCTTTCAATTTCCTCTCTTGGAGTTTGACCAAGTAGAAAGGCTTTCTTTCAGTATTTATATGGTAGGGGAGATCGGGTATGGTTGTCACACGGGTTGGTTGTCACAAGTTTGATATTTCAGTTAATACGCATAAGCTGCAACACAGCATGCTTTCACAACGAAGATATATAATATGCTAACACGCCAACAAGATCTCAGTCGTCCACTGTGCTTGTAGCGGGAGTGGTGTGTAAAATTATTTTTAGTGGTACCTGAGTAATTTCGCATAAGCTTCAACTATATGTAATATCGTCCACGATTGGCACATATAAAATTAAGTGAGCTATCAGTACATTACTAGATGTTATACTCTATTGATTTAAAAGTCGAATGAATGTATTCAGTTGATGATAATTGGTTAAATGAAATTATTGTAAAAAATGCGGTATGGCGTTGGTTGTCTCATGCAGTTTGAGTATGGTTGTCACATGTGACAACCAACCCCATAATAGACTGTATAATGCAAATGAAAAGGAAACATATTTATTTACTAAACCAAAAATATTATTAAGAACATGTCAATTTCTAATTTAATTTTTTCTATCTTCTGTATAGTTTTTTTACTATATAGGGTCGTCCAAATGTAAAAAGTAATATTAGATATCGGCCAGTTTGAAATTTTCTGCGGTAATAATTTAATGTGTGTACTTCAATATTTTGTCAACAAATTGTATTTTTCAGATAACTAGTCATAATAAAATCCCAAGAAACTTCAAAAAAACCAACAATCGGGGTGAAACTTCACCCAATATGATGTTAAGAGCAGTTCGGTTGGTCAAACTGGAAGGTAAATCAATCAGGAGTGTGGCCAAAGGTTTCGACATCTATCGAACCCTTGCAAGATACTGCCAGATAATAAATGAAAATGATGTTCGCGGTACGCATCTAACTCCGGCCATAAAAGTTGGTTATATACAAAACCGATTGATTTTTTCGCCCGAATTAGAAAAACAGTTAGAGGAATACTTGTGTCAAGCTTCAGACTTATATTATGGCTTGTCCCCTAAGGAAGTTCGTAAGCTCGCCTATGATCTTGCCATTGCAAATACATTAAAAATTTCCAACAAATGGTCTGAAACATATTTAGCAGGCCCAGATTGGTTTTCTTCGTTTATGAAACGCCATCCTAGACTTTCACTTAGATCTCCTGAGGCAACTAGCCTAGCCCGAGCTTCTGGCTTCAATAAAACAAATGTTGAATCATTTTTTAGTAACCTTTAACGCGTCATCACTCGACATAAATTTGAGGCTAAAGACATTTGGAATATGGATGAAACCGGGATAACAACAGTCCAAAAACCTCAGAGAATTATAGCAAGAAAGGGACATAAGCAGGTCGGATACATGACATCTGGAGAAAGAGGCACTCTTGTGACTCTAGCATGTTCAATTTCAGCCAGCGGAAATACCATACCACCATACTTTTTATATTTCCCCGAGTACACTACAAAGAACACTTTGTACGGAATGGGCCAATTGTAGCCAAGGTGGATGTAAGCCTTCAGGTTGGATGGTTGAGGAAAACTTTTGTGACTATCTTAAACACTTTGCAAAACATGTTAAATGTTCAACTAATCAACCGTGCCTCTTGATTCTTGACAATCATGGCTCACATTTGTCCATTGATGGTTTAAATTATGCCAAGTCTACAGGCATTGTAATGTTATCCTTCCCCCCACTGTTCACACAGATTGCAGCCACTTGATAGGACAGTGTACGGGCCACTTAAAAAATATGTCAATGCTGCTTGCGATCAATGGATGTTAAATAATCCCGGTTCGACAATGACGAAATATTTGACGACAGCGAATTCCTTGGAAGCTATACAACCGATCGACCAAACCCTAATCAAATTTTGGCAAAAACTAACAATACAATTAATGAGCCGATATCAAACCAAGAAATACATCCTGTGATGAGCCTGAAACCAATATTTCAATTATATCTAAAGAGGAAACGCCAAATTCGCCCAGCAACGATAATAAAATTAATATCTTATCGGAAGTATCCTTAAATACTTCTAAAGATGCTTCTGAACCAGGTCCAAGTGGGCAACAACAATATATTATTTCCCCAATCCAGATCAGGCCGTTTGCGAAAGCTCCACCCAGAAAAGGGATTAAACGTAATGGCAACAGAAAACGTCACTCAGCTGTTTTAACAGATACACCGGAGAAACAACAATTAGAAGAGTTGAAAAGACAAAGAGATATGAAACGTGTCAAAACTGCGAAAAGGCGAGTAGATGACGAAAATGGAAACGAAAAAATGCTAAATCCAAATTTAAGAGATACACAGAAGTATGAAAAAAATGCTTTTGTTTAATTTGCATGGAGCTGTTTTCCAACAGTAAATCCAACAAAACATGGATTCAGTGTATTGAATGCCGTTTATCGGCTCATCTTGCGTGCACCAGCGACGAACTAAATCTTGTTTGTCATAATTGTGAGTCTGAGGTGTCGGAATAAATTGTATTTGATGTTTTGTTAAAGTAAAAATAAATATTTAAAAAAAGCCGTTATCTCCTATTTGAACAACACGGGACAACCAACCCATAGTGATGGGACAACCATCCCAGGGACGGGGTAAGTTGTCACACTTGTAAATATAAGTTTAAATTAAAAACCACTTTTTTTTGCTATTTCCAACAACAACAAGATTTTAGCTGTAGATGAAAAATAGTGTCTTAGTGATGTAATAACATTAATATTTTAATATATTTGTTCAATAATTTGGAAAAATTAGAAACTAAAACTTGTGACAACCATACCTGGTCTCCCTACTTACTGTCCCGGCGCGCTTCGCTACGCCAAATAAAAGAATTGTTAGCAGTTATATGTTATACTAACAAAGAGAAGCGAAAAAGCATCACTGATTTTCAAAAAATCATATCTCCGAAAGTATGCGTCTGATCGCAAATTTTTTGTTGGAAAGTTGTTTATAAATGTGTGAGGTTAGGTTAAAATATTTGGTTCTTGGTATCATATACCTTTTTTCTAATTCGTCTATTATACCGCCTATACATTCGCTGAAAATTATTTTTCTGGGAAATCAAACGGATTGCTAACAACTCTTAGCGAGATTCAGTCTCTTGTTTCATACGATATCTATAAAAATATTTGTTTATAAATAGGTGAGACCAGGTTAAAATATTTGGTTCTTGATATCATATACCTTTTTCTAATTCGTCTATTATTCCTCCTAATAGTAATTAATTGTTCATTTTATAAAAAAGCTTGATTGTTATGTAAATAATCCTAATAATGTAAATCATTTAGCCTAATGACACCATAAACAGCATGAACGAACAGGAACTACAAGTTGAATCGTAACAACTACTACTAAAATATCGTTTATAAATTACTTCATATCACCGACTTAGTCGGTAACAAACAACGTCTATTTGCTTACAGACTAACGTTCCAATAAAAAATCGTTAAAATACAGACAATCGTTAGCTAACAATTTGTTTATGGGTCGTTATGAGTTACAGAATAAGCACCTATTACTTATTAAATACTGTTTTGTCATTGTTGAAAGGATTTTAGTAGAACAGAGAAAAATGATTTATGGTGTCACTTCAACTATTGAAAGGTGGAGCTGCGCTGAAACCATCCGATAACAATATTCAATTTTTTTAGAAGAAATGGATCTCATATTTAAAAAAAATACCTGGGAATACTGAACTAAAAGAATAAATAGTGTAGGATGTTTTTACAAACCAGTTGTCCATGGGAAAACACTTAGTTCATTGTTAATTAAAATGATTTATTTCTTATTTATTCTTCTTTGAGGAGGGGCACCAAAAAACTACTAAGTCGACTTGACTTATAAAGTTTTCTAAAATTTTCTTCTGGTAGGGTCTTAAAATAAACTCAAAGAAATTACTTAACTATCAACACATTAAATCAAATTTATTATTATCTATCTAGTTCCACTAAAATTTGTTGTAAAAGGAGTCCATCCATGTGATAAATTTCATATGAAACTCACAAACAAATTCCATACGTTCACAAAAGATTGCTAAAATGGCTCTCGTTTACTAACTATCCAATACTAGTAAGTTTACCGTTCATGAACGATAAGTAAAATTTACAGAGTAAGTATTGTCGGAATAACTGTCTAGCGAACGATGTTCGTTTACGAACGATATTGTTAAGTGTTACAGAATAGACCATTAGTCGCCTTAAAGTTCTGTCAAAAACTTACGGCAAATGCTGCTAAATAAATGTATATTTAAATAGGCCCGTTTAAAGTAAAACAGAAATTTAATATAATAATAAGAAACTTCTGCAAAAATTAGGGGAACAGATATCATTCTCAAACAGTGTGCTATATTTGCTCGTTAAGCTATACTCAAGTATGTCGTCGATTTTTCTGAAATTTAAAAAATTGCTCTTTGTATCGCGATTAATTGAAAAATTATAATATTCAAATAACTTTTTTTCTAAACTTTATTTTGAAAAACTAAGTCCGTACGTCAATTTTAGTTGTACTTATAAATCAGATCATAAATCGAGCCTAGTCATCATTTATGCGGAAAATGTTTGAAATTTATTTAAAATTTTAATTGTATGGTGTGTTGCCTATCTCCTTTCCTTGCCGCCATAAGATCTTTAATCAAAATAATTCATATATTACTTATTGTACTGCTTTAATCTGCTAAAGTGGAAAACAAAAGTAATAGCAAGTAATATACATAATTAATATTTTATTATAGTAACACCTGTTATTAAGTACTGCAATTAAAAAGAAGTTAGGTTCAATCAAATAATTACAGTCATAAGAAAAAGAGATCTAGAATCGTCCAATACAAATATTTAATGTTTAATAAGTGAAATGTTTATTAAATAGTTCTTCTTAGTTAATACTAGTTTCCACCTGCTAATATTAGATTATCTTCAGTTATGTAACATAAAAAATAAAAAAATGAGAGATAAATAAAATTGTTATAATTTAAAAAATTAAGTAATTGTTTTAGAAAATTACCTATTTTGATTGTTAAAGTTAAAGTTAATTTTAAAATCTAACATTGTTTTATTTTTCTTTAATTTATTTTTTTTATTTTTTATGTTGCTAACTGAAGATGACCTGTCCTAGCGGGTTAAAACTAGTATTAAGTAGAATTGATTAATTTAAAACATTTTACTTATTAAGCATAAAATTATCTACGATTTATCAATTAAGTACAAATACCACATAACATATACCTATATGAATTCGCATTTTTATCAAAAATAAATAATTACAAGTTTCAACGTGCTACAACCTCACAGTAGATACTAAAAAACGAGGTTAATATTATTTTCAACAGCTTAAAATAGGAATACGGATACGGAAGCGTTTGACGTACATGAAGGTTGTTTCCCGATTATGCATCACGTCAAGTGCAACGTTTATACGATCTCAGAGGAAACAATAATGTCATTCAGTGTCAAGTTCAACAAATAGTGAAAACTTTTAATCAGATTTAAATTTATTTACAACAGTTTTTAAATGTTTTCAGTTCTATTTGGTTTTCATTACCAAAAAAATCTAATTGTTTTAATATAATATGTATCCATTTTCAGATTAGAGAGACATATGTGCATATTAATAAATTAACACGACGGAACTTTGAATATAAAAATTAAAGAAAACAATTTTTTGTAAGGGTCAACACAGAGGTCTCGAGAAGTTATTAGGGTTGTTTTATTAATAATTCACGTTTTGCAATTGTCTCCTGTTTTGATTTATTCTACTACAGTAGAATTTATAGCCCAGTAAATTCTCTGACAATTTTGAGGCCGGTGGTATAACACCTTCGTTTTGATGTTTTAAATGTTGTGACAAATCCCATAAAAAAAGTTATTAAAGGTCAAATGACGGAAATTTTGTTTTTTTGCGAATAACTCGTTTTCTATATGCCTTCTACGGTGGTGGGACTTTTATAATAATTAAAGACAAAAAATTCTATACAACTTTACTGTAAATCACTTTTTTCTACGAGCAGCCGTTTTTGAGATACGAATTTCATCTAAATTTTTTTATTCTTCTTTTTTTTCGATAAATTTTGTTTTTTGCTTGAGACTTTTTTCTATGAATTTTTGCTGTTGCCAAATAGCTTAAATTGTAGAGCTCAAAATTATCCATAAAAATAAAAATGGTAGAATTTAGAACGCTAATCGATTACGTATATGTACTTTGAATAAACTGAGTACGTTGTTTACCTTATCAAAAATAAACAAAACGTTTAACACATCTAAATTAATCTAATCGATTAAATTTGTGCACTAGATTGTCACATGAATATTAATAAATGCCATTATCATTGAAAATATAAACATCGAATATATAATTAAATTGCGCACTGTTTACGACAGCAGATTTTATAGTGTATTAAATATCATTCTTATTGATTTTTAATCAATATGAAAAATTATTAAAAGTATCAGTAATTAATCTCTATGAAAAAATTCAAAATAAAATAAAAAATATCAGTTTAGGTACCTAATAGAAAATGAAAAATTGTAAATTTGAAAATATAAAATAAATGAATTTTAAATAAACCAATGTGATAAATATTGAAGAAATAATAATATTCTTATTTATTTACCTCATATACGAGCACCAAGCTCATATTATTACAAATATAATAGTGTAGTACTATATCTAATTATAAAAGGTCTTAAAATTATAGGAAACGATCCCAAAATATCAAATTAAGATTACAAATTAATTAGTTATTACCGTAAAGATGGTATTGTTGTTTCTGAAAGTCATCAAATTTCGAGCAGCTCAGCTTTAAACCTAGATTTCGTCGTGTCTAAGATATCTCTTCTATACTTTCGCCAGCGTGTCCTATAACCTAGAGCAGATGATTTTGAAGTCATACGTATTTCGCTTGGTAATGAATATAACTCTTATAAGTCTTTCACAGTTCTCATTGTACTTAACTCCCGATCGTGCAGAGGATATGTTCTCTGTGACACACCGGAAGTAACTAACACTTTACGCAATACATAACTACATATTTTTACATGCCGGGTACGATTACAGAGTGCCACCAAACCCAACTTTTTTGAGCTTAATAAAACGTGGCCGAATCTGTGTAAAGGCTTTAGTGAAATTTGTCTATATGGTGTCCATCTGTATATTTCTAATCCAGCATACATCGATTGAGAGATGGTAGAGCGACAAATGGTTGATCATAAAGCCGTGTTGTCTACTGTCGATCAGGTGAGTTAAAGGTGGACAAAGCTGCGCCAGTATTATACACCCAAATATCGTAGAGAATACGCATTTGTATCTGATTCTTGAATAATAGTTTTATGAATGCCCCTTTCCAGATGCCTGGGAAGTAACCTGATAAATGTATACATCGTTGAATAAATAAGGTTGGAAAACGATCAGATCCAGAACGTTTGGTAGGATCATTTTAAGCATAATAAAAATGGGTTATTGCTGAGGTATGCATCGATAAAAAGTTACAACTTTTGTTGTAATCGCCTAAACTTTTCTATTTGACAACACTGGAACATAATGATGCGGTGAGGGCAGAGACAAAGTAGTCAAGATAATTTTAAATTGTAGAAGGGATAAAATGTTAAGACGTATATATCCATCAACCCAAACTGCAGTTCTTGGTGACCATAATGTATATATTCGCATTCGTATTTTTTGTGCTACATTCAATGCATGCGACGAATATATTCGTAAGCTATGATTTATTTGTAGTGGGATACTTGTCTAAACCAGCGCACCCTTCGAAATTATTTTTAGTGTGATTTCTGTGGTGTTCTTGCTTGTATTCTATGCTACGTGAAAGGAATTCGAAGAAAATCGTGATATTGGTGTGTTGAGTGTAAGGCAGGGTTTTGTCCATAGCAATATCTTGTCATGCCCATCGACAAAAACCTTACCTACTCTTTAAAAGTGAATTTAAAGCTATTATAAATTCTTATAACAGTTTGTTATCACAAAATTCAGTTCGACACCGTACCGACATGTTAGTTCTCAATAAATATCTTTGCAGCTGCACTATTGCTGACACACATCCGAGTCATTCAACTCATACGTGAAAGGTTAAAGTTCACCAAGAGAAACAACAAGGCACGTCTTTCTTCACAACGCCATATGTTGGAAAAACTTAATTTGATCTTTGGTAAATTAAAATTAGTTCCATTAATTGACTTATAATTAAATTTTCCGAAGGAGTGTTTAAAGTACTATACTTAGAAATTACTTGTTTAGCTTCAGATTTTAACTTAAAGTATTGCAAACTACATTCATCGGTAAAATGTGTGTCTTGCGACATCTCGTGTAAACATTGACACGTGTGAATAGTATAAACTGCTGTTGGCATTTTTCTTAGTTTATACATTCATCGGCTTTACTTAACTCTTCGTCTATCATTTGTTCTGTGGAACTGTCATCATCCGCGCGGTAGGTATATGTTATATCAGCCAAAGAAAAGCTCGCCATCAGCGAATTTTTTATGAACATCTTCATTTAATTTCTTAAATGGTGCACTCTAGGAAGTAAATAGGAGCACCCAGAGCTTTACCATTCTCCGGAAATTAAACTTAGGTATTCGAGGATTCAAAATAAATAATTCAACACGCGTCGCTCACTCGTCGATCAACGTTATCTCTATCCTCCCGTGACTGGACCCCTCGAACTCGCAAGAAGATATCGAGTCGTCAATTTGCTTATGATTTTGTCGCTTTGTTTGTGTTTTCTTCAAAAGTCCGAAGGAAAGTGAATTGATTTTTTATTAAATAAGCGAATTGGTAATTTAAGTGGGATCAAGCATCCACTAGTACTAGTGGCGGGGAAGCAAAAATACCTCAAATACGATGATATTTATTTGGACTTTGAGTTTACTTCAATAGAAGTAAATAACGAAGTAAGACTGTAGTGTGAGCTTTGTTTGAAAATTCTATCGAACAAAAATGCTCCCAAGCACAGTACTTCTAAGTAAGCCAATATCCCACATCTTGTAGCCATTCATCCTGGTTTAAAAATTGCTTGGTATTTTAATTGAAAGTCGGCCCTGCTATATTACTACACGCCACGATGGTAATTACATTCACATTTTGAAACTAATGGAGAAGATTACGGTGTTTAGAAAACATTACATTACTTCTAATTTCGTAAGACCTGATGCCATTTTTCAGAAAATACCTTTTGAATGAATGGTTTTTGACATATTTTGTTAAAAATAATCTCAAAAAAATAACGGGGATCCAGAATTCACTTCGCAACAAGAAGAGAGTCTCATTGAACTCTTTTGTGCAGCAACTTAAGAATCACATGTTCCCATTTTGTGGAGTTTTCGTTATTCGTCCAATATCAATATTTAACTTCAAGCTTAAAAATTCTAAAATTTTTAATCCGTATTCACCCAGAACTCCACATCGCTCCGATACTAAGAAAAGTATAAGAAAGTACCAAAAGTGTGCAGTCACATAAAACATTTTGCTTGAAAAATAAAATAAACATCTACAAGGTATAAAAAGAGTGTCGCAACTTACAAAGTTTTAATAAAGAAAAACGTTACTTAATAGTAATATTAATATATACCATTAATAACGCATAACCTTTATGATAGGTCCAGGTGCCGCAAGTTTTCTCTTTTTTACCGTTTTAAGAACGAATTGAAAGAAATTTTGCTAAAAAAAATTGCATTTTAGAACAAAAATAGATCGATAAAGAATTATAGATAATAACATTTCTAATACATCCATAACTTTTATTGAATAATTCAGATTTTTGGAGATAATGTTAAAACATCTCATGTCACGTGATTGTCATATCTCAGTAATAATCGGATCAAGAAATAATTGAAACAAAAGTTGTGTATAATGAAATTACAAACAAATACTAAAAATGTGTAAAATGAATATTTTTGCAAATATTTCAAGAATGGAAAAATCTATGTAGGCTTACGGCTATTTTCACTTAAAAGATTATAGCCCAAACATCTTTATAACTTTAATAAAAATCAGACCAGTGTGGTTTTCTTGATATTGTGTTTACACGCGGAGGAGCGGTCGGTCGTGGTTAGATATCAGCCTTCCAGATAATATTTTTTTTGGTTTTATTCATTAAAAAAATAAAAAATTTTAAGATTTTTTAGCCCTATGTTAGTATCATTACCAAATTGTTAAATATTGCTGTTTTTTTAATCTTTATTCATTCTTGTCCTTTCACTTCTGAAAAAATGATCAAAATGAAATTACCGAAAACTACATGAGAGGTGTACATAAACCTAATACAGATAGATAGTGTATAACGTATATTTCTAAAATAATAAGTCGTATACAGAGTGTTCCATTTGAAAAAAGATAATTATGTGACTTTTAATATGATGAGTTTATTTTATTTCTATTTCTAGAACACCCTGCATAACAAAATAATAATTTAGCATTTTCAAACAATACAGAGTTATGTTGTGTACAGTTTCTCAAATATGTAAGCTATTATCCAAATGTTGTTAGAAGATATTCGATGTTTTCTACATAGGGAAAAAGTTTAGATTTAAAAATTATAACTTAAAACTTTTTAAAATATACATAAGGAATTATTAACAAAATTTGTTCAGAATAACTTAAACATTTAAAAAATTAAAAAATATACAGGGTGTCTTATTTAAATTATCGAATTTATAACATGTTTCCTGTATAACTGGAGGTGGCAAGGGGATGCTATTATTTTCAATAAATAAATCACTCTTCAAAACCCCTCCATGTAAATTTTCAGCTACGCTTAGTTATGGAGATCCGTCTAACCAACGCTTTATCTGTTGCACTCTGTAGGATCTTTTCTGTTCTACATCATTAAGCTTACACATTAAATAATACTAAATTTAAAACATGTTGGTGGTCAATTTAAGTATAAATATCAAATCAAATTCATCATATAGACGTTTTTACAGAAAAATTTATTTACTTATACTCTGCCATATTCTGTACTTTTAAATCGTAATATAGTAACATCGGAAGATCGTATCTTATAATCTGTTCGTAGCAAAATATTTTACAGATTAGTATTATTTGCAATTCTGTAGTTCTGTCAATTTTTTTAAAGTATCTCTGTAAGGATTAAAAGAAAACGTAAATACTTACGAGATTCTGTAGCTTACAGCAACAAAGAAAACTGCAAATTTTACGCTACAATCTTACGATCGCTATGATTTGTACACAGAATTGCAGGCTTACTATGTATTGCAATACATATAAGTGCGATTTTCAAACTTTTCTTATAATAACAAACTAAAACTAAATACAAAATAACTACTATATGTATCGAAATCATTATTCTACATCTGCATCTATAGTACGCGTGGAGTTCATGTTTGTTTTCAATTCATAGAAAAAATTTATTTTCTTATAATCTTTGACTCGGTGGAAGTTAAGAGGTCAATGCATTATTCAAATCGGTATTAATTTATTTTAATACAAACAAGTATTAGCGTCATAGCAGTTCATTTCGCGTATCATTCAAACATTGTTTAAGTAAGAAAATATAATTTCTCGTGAATAAATGGAAAACACTAGACATACTAGAAACTGAAAAGAGGCTAATTGCTCTAATTACTTTACCAAAATAATGTAAACTACCTGTAAATCCAACAGTTTAGAGTAAAGAATTATACACAAAATGTAAAATTATAAACCAACACGGAAAACAGAAAGACTGTGACTATCAAACAAGCTTGTGGGAATACTGAGTAGGTAATTGATATATGAAAGTGGAAAAAAGAAAGGATCGAAACACAGTAGAACCTGTGCTGTGTTTTACAATGAAATATGACTCGTTAATGCAGATCTTGAAAAAAGCAGGAGTAACAAAATCAACAATGATAATCGTAAAAACCAAAAAGGTCTTGGAGTAAAAGAATAAAAAAGGTGATATACAAGACACAACTGATCTAGAAGATGAGCAAGAGAAAGAGATTGAGCAAGCTTCAGACCAAATATAGACAAGTAACGTGCACCATTCTTTTGAAGTCGCTATGATAGAAAGAGAGGTACTAGGACGGAGCTATCACTGTCACGTGGCGCGTGGAAAAATAACAAACACTATTTCAATTCAGCATATGATAAGGTTAAATTCATGCCCCGGCTTGACACTGTTAACCTATAAAATACATGACACATCTTGTATATCTTCAATTTCCACTCGCCTCGTGATATTTTAGTGTCGGCCTTCAGTGCTCTCTTTCTAGCATTCCGGCTTCATTTTTCAGTATAAAGCGAATATAGCGTTACTCGTCTGGGCACTTAGTCTAAGGAGCAAACTGATCAGATAATGCTTTCACGTCACATACATTAATAAAGTTAATGTTTCTTATGCTAGTATTTCGTTCCGGTTCATTTTTCCTGCAATGGCAATTATACCACGCAGCGAAAATCAGTTCAATAAACTCGTTTAGCAACCGGTTCAAAAAACCGATTTAGAATTCGATTTACCGATTAATAGATTAGACTGTCTCGATTTTTAGAACCTAGAATACCGGTTAATCGATTTAATACGGTTTAATCAGCAGCATGTGCGTTTATTTAATTATTTTTTTCTAAATACCGCCTGTTATACAAATATTATATCAAGTTACTCAAGTATATATATAAAAGATCATCGGCAACTCAAAGTTTAAATATCCCCGACTTTGTAGGTCAAAATGTATTTACACTCGTTATCTGTATCAAAAATAGACTAGTACATTGTAATTTTATCGTTGCTCTCGAATAATCGCATTTCATTTGTAAAATTAATTTTCGTTGATTCTACATTTTATTGAATCGATGTACATTGAAATATCGGACAATGTTGAAGATACAAAGAAGGTTAAATAGAAAAAAAAGTTGCGTTTCCACCCACGGAACTTCTAGCAAATGTGTTGGTGATTTTGAAGTGTACTCTTAATAGCGCAACTTTTTCTCCATTTAACCGACTTCCGATTTCCAAAATTCCTATTGTATACTGGGCACCCTGTATTTAGTAAGTAATTTATACTTGTCAGTGCAGAATAGACCCGATCAGTGGTGACGTCAAATTAAACCGCTAAAATCAAAATTCGGTACTTGGCAAAATTGTGGTCAAAAAGTGAACCTTAAGTACATGGACTTAAGGGTGATAATAAAATAGGTCAATAAAAAGTGGTTGGTTTTCCAATATACACACATAAATAAGGGAAATCGTTGTCATATTCACTAATTCTGAACCTTTATCTTTCATCTAGTATCAATATTACATTTTCAAATAGCATATTTTTATTATAAATTAAAATTAACTTATATGCGCAAAAACCAGCTGGCGGGAATAGTAATGTTAGAAATACGCACCGGGTTAACCTTATACTTTGTAATTGCTGTTTTCCTTTGTTGTTCCTGGCGTTACTCTTGTTTCTTTATTAGCTTATTTACTCGTTTACTTCACTAGTTTGTTCTTTATAATACGTAATTTATAGTTTAATTTAATAGTACTTCATAGTAATTAGGTTATGGTTAACCCGGTGCGTATTTCTAAAATTACTGTTCCCGCCAGCTGATTTCTGCGCATGTATTTGTAGTATAAAAATAATTTTAATTTATAATAAAAATATGCTATTTGAAAATGTAATATTGATACTAGATGAAAGATAAAGGTTCAGAATTAGTGAATATGACAACGATTTCTCTTATTTATGCGTATATATTGGAAAACCAACCAACTTCTATTGATCTATTTGAATATAACCCTTAAGTCCTTGTACTTAAGCTTCACTTTTCGTCCACAATTTTGCAAAGTACCGAATTTTGAATTTAGCGGTTTGTACGTGACGTCACACTAATCGGGTCTATTGCAAAACATGAATAAAACCTTTATTTAATCCAGATAACACCAATACAGTCAAAAATGTTTCTACGCATATATTACAAAGAAAACGAAACAATGTTCACTATCGCAAATTTACACATTACTTCTTAAGAAATATCTTGCAATTTTCGTTTTACACCTTCTTTCAGAATTCATAGTGGGAGTGAGACCACTGAGCATTGCATTTTCCAATCTCTCTCACTAGACTGTGTTCATCAGTTCAATCTAGGACAAACATTTTCTGAGTTTTCTTTTCCTCATCGGTTGTTGTTTTTGTACCTCACACATGTAGGGTCTATGTGGCAACAGTGGCTCACTTTTTTTTCTTCGACTTATATAATTGCCAAACTATCTCATACACGTGCAAAAATTGGCACACGTGTAGTATAAATATCTTCGATCAATAATCCATAAGCTATTTTGAAGTAGGATAAGTACAAAAATAGATAAAAATTATTTTACAAAAAATTTGATCCACTGTGTACAAGATGGTGTAGGCAGTAGCTCACGTATTAGTACACAGTGGATCATTTTCGAAAAGACTGAATGGATTTGAAAAACACATTAAAATGATTTAAATATTTTTATTAATACAAACAATACAACTGTTAATAACTTTTAACTACAACTAACTTTTAACGAATGTTTATATGAGCAAATTCGTAAGAAAATATATAATTTGACTTTTGTCTTGTAGTGGTGCCACTTATGTTAGGTGCTAATACTATTATTTTGATATAATTTTCTTGTACAAGAGAAACATCAGCAATGTTTGGCATGTGAAACTGATTGCTTGTGTTGGTTTTCAACCTTAATAATTCTTTTACGATTTCGCCCACATAATAAATACTTTGCTTCTTTGTAGAAAACTGCACTAAAACAAAGTCATGTTCTATTGGAAACCTTTCTAACTGATCTTGTAGATTTTCTTCAGTAATAACTGGGACGTCAGATTCTGCTTCGTTGTTTCCTGCCCAGTCAACATCATCTTTAGAATTGTCGGACAGAACAATATCTAACGACTCTTCAGAATCACTGTCAATAACCTTTTTTGTAAGTTTTCCATACTTCATTTTCTTTCATTTCATTTCTTGACATGGTCCAGCCTTAATGAGTTCTCTAAATTTAAATGGAGAAACAATAGTAGCCAAATTTGTTCCGGTGGATACATTCTTTTCTGAAGTTGACGACTCTATTACATTTAAATCTGGTGTTTGTTCATTTGATGGTCCAGGTTGTAAATTAATACGATCTAATTTAGGTTTTTTTTCGCGTGATGGCCCGGGTTGTGCATCTGTGATATGAATACCGTCTAGTGTAGCATGCACTGCATTCAAAGGATTGGAACTTTCTTGTAAAACTCCACATCTATCTGAACAATCATTACAACGTTCTGTAACGGTTGCAGTTCACAAATAAATAATAGATAAAATTAAAGTGACGGCTCTAGCGATGCAACCTAGAAAAGAAAGAACACAAGAATATTGTGCACGAAATAGCATACTAAATGCTTGGAGGTATTTATAAACGTTAGTACAGCAGTGTCCGGCTAAGTCGGTGAGATGGTGAAGGTCCTTAGGAAAACTAAAAGAAATAACTGCTGAGTAACGTGCCGCCACTTGCTGGGTAACGGAGAGAAATAAAACCGATCAGCAGAAATTCACTTGGTTTTACTTAGAATCTAACACGCTACAACAAATACAAATTTAAGAGAGACAAAAGACACATAAATATAACACATACAATTTAAAATATTAGGAGTATCTAGTAGATTACGCGATCAAATTTGTATTAATTCAGTTAAGTTTATCGTTTATTAACCCCAAGATATAGATAGCGTACCAATTTAACATTGGTGATTAAGAAACTTGAGGTACACTCGTCACGTGCACGCAGTGACTTAAAAACTAATAATACACACGTTCCAAATACAGGATGTAGCTTCTGCCAATCCAAAAGGCTTTTTATTTTAGCGTACCCCGCGAAACTTTGAAGGAGTTCGTGCTAATAACAACTAGTGTGGGAGTATGAAGGCTACCCCGAATAACAATGGTCTTAAATACTAAAGGTATAACCGCTTGATGTCGCGTGTACTTAAGTTTCAAACCTATGCAAATATTAATTGGTTCCTTAAAACGATAACTTATCTGTTTATGGTTGTACGTAATGCTGATAAAGAAGGTCCTTGCTAACGACACAGCTACTGGAAGATCAGGATGAGTTTGCTGGGAAGGAATAGAAGACCCAATTCTAGGAGCAGAAAGTCGTTGTGAAGAGCGGGCGTACCGCGTGCGATACCCTAAACCGCTGGAGGAAGATTCAGCCGAGTGTCTCTGAGGTCGGCAACAATACGAACGCAGGCATGTTTTGTGTCACAAACGGAATTGTAATTGCTGGTTCCAGCGTCCCCAGGAATTATCTAGACATTCTAGACAGTCAATTGTGAGAAAGATTTGAGGTCCAGACACGTGCTAAATCATACATTGTAATTAGCAATTAATAAAACCGCTAAATCAACCAAAGTAATAGCAAAGAAAACCACTTACGGCGTAAACTGGTCGTATTATATTTCCATACTAAATTATTGCACATTTACTGAAGCCACATAGCAATTTTTATTTAGTGTATAGCTTCGTACAGCACAGCCAATCGCCCAAGAAAAGGAACGTTTTTCAAGATGTCGGCTCGCCGCTTCGAATAGAAATCCCCAAATTGCGATTCACCAATCGGAAAATCCGGTTCAAAGCGTGGTAAATTTGAATCTTGTTGCAACGCGCAACTTGAAGATTTCGAACCGTAACAGTCTATCTGTGACAGAACTAGGCAAGAAGTCGGCTTCAATAAAAATATTTCTGTCGAACGAAAATATTTCTGTTAAAAGTCTATCTAGGATCATATGTCTAAATATGTAGAAATACATAGCTGTAGTGATTGGTCATCCAAACAAAACTAAGGGATAATAGTTTTAAACAAAAACTATGAACAAACCATGGAGAGTTGACTTTTGACAAATTGTTCAAATTATGACTAGTTCGCAACAACAAAATCAAGAAAACAATATCGCTAGAAGAGTCTATGATTATTCAAAAGCAGATCATTAAACCATCTAAGTTAGACGACTCGGCAGCGCAGTCAAACCTGAATTTGTTGAACGTCACTTATAATACAGGTATCAGATGCGCCACTACTGGAGCGTTTTATACAACTCGAGGTCTAGCCTGTATGCTGAGTATGGCACACCATCTCTGCCAGACGCAGATCTATGTTGGCCTTCTCGTACACACAATGCCAAAATTAGAATGTGAGGTAGTGGCAACTAGATAGGTCGATGTTAGTAAAAGATATCAACCCTTTCATCCAAGTCAGGTACATGTCTCTACGCAGTCCCACAAGTAGCGCAAAAAATACCTGTGGTTTTGTCTAACTAACATTCCTGAAAACCAACCATGGAAGCGGCACCTACATAAACTTTTTTAGACTTATCAGCGTAGGGTAACTTCATAAGCAAGTCATCGCGGTTCCGCCACGTCATGGACAGTTGCCATGTACTCAGGTTTATTAAATTGAAATAATTTGTAGAAATCTGTATTTAAACATGTAAATAACATTACAAAAATATAATAAGTTGAACATGTGTTAAACATTATTAGTACAACGTTAGAGTAAGTTATTTTCTGTGCAATATAGTATAAACAAACTTTTTGGGCAAAACTCAACATATAAAAAAATGTGTAACAGCGTTACATTACAACTAACAAAATTTTAACAGACACGGTGCAAAAAACCAACAACTTTTGTGGGAAAATCTGTGTAGGTTAACTGTCCTTTTGGGTTGATAGATTATGCTCAAAATCGTATCGGTTCTGTGCTATTATAAATAAGACTCATATGCAAAATTTCATAAAAATTGAACCGGTGGTTTCTTGATATCTCCTCCCAACCGTTTGTCCACCAGGCAAAATAGTTTTCTGTTCTCCATTATAACGTAGTACATACTAGCTCTACTTTGTCGGAAAAAGTGAAAAATTTTCAGTTTGGAAACTGTTACGTAACTCTCTAATCTTATGTATAATTTGCGTGCACATTATGTTTCGGACGTTTAGGTTACATTTTATGTTTACTTAATTTAAGGTAATTGATAATGCATTTAGACGCCTTTGAATTTTGTAACTATTTTAAATTAATTTATATTTGCTCAAAAATTACTTTCAATACCTAAGTGAAAATTCAAATTAATGATAGGTATGCTACCGCTGTGAGAAACGTACCATCAGTGGTAACAGCCAAGCGGTAGACGCGTCAATATGACAAACTGAACCACCGCAGGCGCGCTGGTTCGAATCCAGTTAACGGCGAGAGATTCTATCGAGCCAATTTAAAAAAAAGCAAATCAAGATTCAACAACGTGATAATATAAATAGTTACGAACAATAAAAACAATAAGATAAAAATGTTACGTTTTATTGTACACGATGTGCAACATAACAATTGTTAACATTTTTACCTTGACATAATCTATTATATCAACATTTAATAAACGTTGAACTGCTTTAAATGGAAACCATCAAATTAATTACTTATTTCTATAATAAAGAGCCTTAATAAAGACCAGCATGGTTGGTCGAAACGTCGGCACAATAAAAGAGCAAGAATGTTTAATTGAACTTGACACTTCCACTCCTACAGAAGGCTCGTTAATTGAAAAGGATACTATTTAAACGTAATTATAATGGTTTTGGTCCTTCATAATGTCACATCAAAGTTTTATTATTTTATATTTTAATTAATAATCACATACTACTTAAATTTTGTTTATATTTTTTCCCATTTTATTGATTTTATCACAGATGTGACCTTTATTAGAATTCATTCGAGGATAACAATTATTATAAATTGATTTTGGTTTTACAGCTGTTGTTTGTTAATTTTCCAGTCACACAGATTGTGTGAAAACAAACAACTAAGTTTTAAATAATTAAAATAATTTAAAAAATCTTAGCTGTTTTGTTTTCAAACAATCTGCGTTTCTGGAAAATGACAATTATTGTTATTTACATTGTCGAAACTAGTCATAATTAATATATTATTAAAGTATTGGGTAACGACATACAATTTTATTTAGATTGTTTTTTATCACTTGCATTGATTATAACTATAATCAATGTCACTTGCATAACCATCAATCCCACACCGCCGACTGGGCAGCAGACTCGGAACTTATGCTTGCGTTTTCATACACATACATACAATTTGGCAACCGTTGTCTGACGACTAAAGAGACGACTTGACAAGTCGCGAGCGGTTTTATTGGTGAAATTACTCTTTATGCAAGATGATAGACACAACGACTTATGCGGTTGTGTTATCAAATGATTCTAGACACCCACGTCGGTTTGTCGGCTGCATGACATACGGATTAAAGAACTTTTCTTCATCTTGTAATTGAATACATCCATATATTCTTCGTTTCTTCTTGATCCTTATTTTCCAACGCAAATGTAGCGGTTTTTTATTTGACATTCATGCTGAATATACATCTAAGATTTCGGGATCTCTCTCCCCCTTCCGGAACCTCCCATAATCCCAAAAAGGGTTAAATTCCTTTAATCGGTTATAATTCGCCCTGCCGTGCTCGTACAAGCGGTTCAATGTGGTAGTTTTTGCGAGGATTTTGCGCGCTACAATTTCAGTCCTCCTAACCAAATTCAAAAAAAATTATTTAAGTATTTCAGAAACACATAGATTTGCTTAGGTTGATGGAAATCTATGAGTCCAGAAGTCCCTGAAAAACACTCATTATGTTCAGTTTTTTGACACTCGACATTTTGGTCCTATCCCACAAATTAATTGGAAATACATTTTTCGAGTTACGGCGTCGCAAAGGGGAACATTTTTGAAATGAACTGGGTCATTACCGCGTAAAAAACTACGGAATGATACGCTAGCGCACTCAGATTGCAGGTTTTTTTGCCGGCAACAATTTTGGTCTTATTCGGCAAATTGCTCAGATCGATTTATTTTTTGAGATATGGCCTAAAATTGCTCCATTTGATCAAAGTTGCCATTTCGGCGCTTTTTTTAGCAACAGTCCCGCGAAGAAGTTTGCGTGGTGACTATTTCAAATTTCTTTTACGCGCCCGACATTTTTGGTCCTCATCACAACCTCGAAAAATAAAAATTTTTGGAGATATCGAAGGAAAAAGTTTTAAACAATGTATTTACACAAAGCACTTTTACGTGCAGTGGTGCTAAAATGTGAATACTGTTATAAATATGTCAGGTAAGTAAAATTTTTGACTATGGGAGCGCTTATTATTTTAGGGCAGAACTTGTATTCCGATGGAACACAATGAGATTTCTATTAATTCTTTATCTTAAGAGGAACACAGCAAATGTTCTTCTTAAATTCTAAAAGGACCAGTTAGATTTGAATGCGCGATCCAGCTGCTCAGAGATTGGAGAAGAAGACGAAAGTTTTGAAACCATCGCCACCGATTCTGGTGTTGAAGACGAGGAAATCGTTAAAGTTAAAAAGTTAAAGAACTTCGATTAAGGAAAAATTTAGAGACATTCGGACGCTTTTACACGCGGGAAATAACCGATAACAATAATTTTCTTTTTAATTTTCCCTTTACGACGTCATATCTCGAAAAGTATCGATCTGAGCAATTTGCGAGATAAGACCAAAAATATTGTCCGCAAAAAAATGAGCAATCTAAGGACTATAGCGCGGCATTTCCTCGTTTTTTCGCGCGGGAATGAGCCCCGAAAGAAATATATCAAAACTTGTTTCCTTTACGACGCTATAACTCAGAAAATGTCGGTACAATTAATTCAGGATTCGACCAAAAATATCGGGCGTCAAGAACTAATGAAAAGAATAAGTGTCTTTCAGAGACTCTTGGATTTAGTGTTTTTTAGAATTTTCATATCTCGCGTTTTAATTATCGCACAGTCATAAACTTGATGCCTTTGGATTGGGTTTAAATTATACTTTCAAAAATGTTATCTGACAAAAACTATGCGTTTAACGGCAAAAAATTATTGCACTTCAAAGTCGACAGAACGCCATAAAAAAGTTTTATTCTTTTTCGGCTCCTATCTTTTTTCCAGTCCACCTGACGCTTTTTCGTGAGAGAACTTTATTAAAGATTAAGTAATTTTTATCATTTACAAAAAAATTATTCCGAAACGACCATTTCTCGCCCGTCAATCGACGGGCAAAATTGCTATGTTTTGCGCGGGATTTCGAAACACGCTGAATAGCGCCCGCGCTCCGCGTTGCAGTTTGTCGTAATACGAATTGTCCCTCGTTCATTTATTAAAATAAACGATTGTTTAAATATGTGTATTTATTCAATAAAAATTTTGTTGGAGTGGATCTTTATTTAAAAAATGAATATTTCGATGGATTTAATGATGACTTCATTCTTTCCAAATATTATTCAATTACAATATTGCTATTTGTTACTAATTTATTGGTACAGTAAGAAATTTATTTTTTGAACGCAGAACTGTGTTTATTTTTAAATAATTAATATTTCGACAGGTTTTACCTTTATAAACATATTTTTTTCCGCTTTTTCCGAACTCAATTTCGCCCCACCCTTGAGGTTGAGTTCACGGCGTGTTTTTTTCATGTGGTTTTCCCGATAGGCCTACTCCACAGTTTTAACTTTTTCTTTAGTGAATTTCTCACCCTACCATGATATAGATAACCATCGTCACGTTCATTCTCACTTATTACAGGTGATCAACTTGCTTTTCTTTTCAATGAAGCGGTTGATCTTCGTAAAAGTACCATTGTTAAAAGTTCGTCATCAACTTTGTCGTCTTCGTCATCAAGCCCTCTACATCTTCTTTTGCGGTCCTGTGGGTTTCTCCACAGCAAATCTTGCACAAAACAGAATATTTCAAACCTGCTTTTCGACATTCACAAGCCCTGTTACAGTTGATTGTAAATCCACAGGATACAATGTCCAGAAGTATGCGTGGTATCGGTTCCTGATCGGTTGTCATTGACCCCAAGTGCATTTATATCTTCACCGACCGAAATATGGCCTCGCTGCTGAGCTCTTGGAAGGAAACAGGTCGGTTGTGATAATGGGGTTTCTTCAAACATATCATCAATCACAACCGATCAGGAACCGATACCGCGCAAACTGCTGGACATTCTATCCTGTGGATATACAACCAACTGTAGCGGCTGGTGAAAGGTTAATGGAATGGGTTTTTATTTTCGGGAGGGGCTTGTGGATGTCAAAAACCAAGTTTGAAATGTTCTGTTTTTTTCAAGACTTGCTGTGGAGAAACCTGCGGAACAGAAAAAGTTCGGAGTTCGGAACAAGCTGAAAAAAATATGCTTATAAAGCTAAAGGCTGTGGAAGTATTAATTGTTTCAATATAAACACAGTTCTGAGTTCAAAAAAAGAAATTTCTACTGTACCAATAAATTATTAACAAATAGCAATTGTGTAATTGAATAATATTTGAAAACAATAAAGTCATCATTAAACTCATCGTAATGTAGTTGATCTTTTAAATAAAAATCCCCTCCAACAAAATTTTTATTGAACAAATAGGCACATTTAAACAATGTATGATGCATAACAATTGTTTAACAAGTTGTACTACGACGAAATGCAGCGCGATAATTAGAACCCGAGATATGAAAATTCCAAAACAAACACAAAATCCAAGATGGCGGAAAAAGGGTTGGTTTTAGGGGTGCAGCAAACTTAAGTTAAAAAAAAAAAAAAAAAAAAAAAAAAAAAAAAAAATAAAAAAAATAAAAAAAAAAAAAAAATTTTTTTTTTTTTTTAAAAATTATAAATATTTTTAAAAAAAAAAAAAAAAAAAAAAAAATTTTAAAATAAAAAAAAAAAAAATTAAAAAATAAAATTTATAATAAAATTAAAAAAAAAAAAAATAAAATATTTAAAAAAAAAAAAAAAAAAAAAAAAAAAATAAAAAAAAAAAAAAAATTTTTTAAAAAAAAAATATTAAAAAAAAAAAAAAAAAAAAAAAAAAAAAAAAATAAAAAAAAAAAAAAAAAAAAAAAAAAAAAAAAAAAAAAATAAAAAAAAAAAAAAATTAAAAAAAAAAAAAAAAATTTATATATAAAAAAAAAAAAAAAAAAAAAATTTTTAAAAAAAAAAAAAAAAAAAAAAAAAAAAAAATTTAAAAAAAAAAAAAAAAAATAAAAAAAAAATTTTTAATTAAAAAAAAAAAAAAATAAAAAAAAAAGGTAAATTCAAAAAAATAAACTCAAATTTTTCCCTAAATTATAAAACCCCACCTAAAAAAACATGCGGGTTCAGCAAGGCAATGTTTGCGATAGACAGTTTTCCGATCTTTTCTTAAAATTAAAAACGGAGAATACCTGGAAACTATAGTGTCAAGATTTTAATTCCACCAGATCTTGCTTCAGTTGTGTCGACTGTTAGAACCTAATATCCAGAAGATATCCTAGACCACCACAACCTACACAGCAAATCTATGGAGTGACTTGTGCGAAACGTGCGATTTTGACAGACAAGAACGATCAGGCTTCCGATTATAACACTAAGCTGAAGTCGTTTGAATGTGCAGAATATCAGTACAAATCTGTGGACACTGTAGTAGTACCGATACTATATCCTGTGGAGTTCCTAAATGCACCTAATCCGCCTGATCTTGCTGTCTCAAATACTAATCTTCAGACTAGTGGTAGAAGCCATCGTAATTACTGGCTGCGATCGAGGTAAATCGGTGTGTATACCGCGGATACCACTTATACCATCGGAGTACCCCTTCAAGTTTAAAAGGCTCCAGTTTCTCCTAAACATCTGTTTCGCAATGACAATTAATACGTCTTAGGGTCAGTCAGAAAACAACAGGTTAGGGGACTGTTTCTAGCACGCCCAGTTTTAGGTTGCCTGTTCGAGAGCGAGTTCAGCTATCAGCTTGGTCGTATTAGCACCTGAGGCTAAAACCTCTAATGTAGTGTACCTCTAGTATAATGGAAACCCAAGGACGAGTTTTTAGATACTTACCCGTTATGTTATAGCCGTAAGTCTATACGCTGACAAAGTCACGGGCAAGAGTTGATTAATAAAAATGTGAACAAAAATTTTTTAAAAAATATCTTTCTCTTGTCAAGCGCTTTTAAAATACCTCTTTTCGTTTATTTATTTTATAACATTATAGTTTATAAAACTCCTCGAATTCTGCCACTAGTCCCAAGGAGAGAATTCTGTTTATGAAGAATAATTTTCAAGTTACCAAAAGCAACATACAAATTTTAATAGGGTATATGATAATCATTCAATGACAGCAAAAGTTTCCTTATATTAAATATCATTAAAGTATTTCTAATACTACTCAAAGAAATTCTATATTATATTTTTTCCATAGAACTACATTCAAATAATTTATAAAAAAGTTGAAAAGTACGTTTCCTGTTCTTTCCCAAACAATTAATTGTTAACAATCATTCCAGAAGACTTATCAACAGTTATAATTTAAGTTACTATATTGACAAGAAATGAAAATATGTATTAGCACATATTTATTGAGAAAATTCTTATAAGTTGAAAGTGAAATATTATTGAAATTTAAGTACCTGCTTAACATGTAATGAGTAAAAGTTGTACAAGGCTAGCACAAACATTGACTGGTCTGAGTGAAGGTAAACAAAATACGAAATAAATTTAAGTAACATTTATTATTAAAAGTTGCGCCCTATAAGGGCAGGTCGATAATAAATATAAATTTAAAATAATAATGTTTGTGGCACCAAAAAGTGCTAGTTTCAACAAGATTCAACTATCATTGTACATAAATTACATCAATTTAATACTACAGTAAAGTTAACAATAATTTAATTCTTCATTTGCAAAATCCATTTGAGGATCCATTACAAGACTCTTTTAAGGCGATACATATCAACGATGTTTTTTAATAGCTGCTTCAGACTAAACGATGAGACTGCGACACCAACACCAGCTAATAAAATCGCTGTTGGGAAAACTAATTTGTCAGAATGATGCCTTGCTGATGGTACATTCTGTCAAAAAATGGGATCTTTAGGGACATGCGAATGAGTTATATAAGAGTTTATTACCTGTGCAATGGTGAGTCTTAAAGCGAAGTATCCAGCTTGCGACAGTCTCATTCTTCGTTGAATATTAACTAAACAGAAGTAAAGAACAGAATTAATACACTGAACGTAAATGCGACTGCAGCACGATAAATATAAACCGAGAGTGTTTGTATGACCGAGCGATGATAAAAGGTCGCGGTTGTGTATAGAGCACGAAATAATGCGAACTTTATATAACTGACTAGTGGTGGACGTTCACGTGCATGTACGTCAATTACAAATTACTATCAAAATCGAATATTATCGGAAAATTTCTGAATAAATAGAAATTAAACCGATACGGTACTTACCTGTCACATGCGGTAACCAAAAAGGAATGGAGTGACTCAAACTTGATAGGACATTAATTAAAGGTTCGTTCACAAGTGGTGCAAATAATTTGCGCTAAATTTAAAAGTTACTATTTTAGGATACGCATTTAGCGCACCATAAAGATAACGGCTGCTATTGTTTAAATTCAATTATGCTTTAAAACTGGATTTTTTAAACATTATTTTGAAATTATCTACGTACTTTTTATGTTATCTATAAATAAAAGAAAATTTCCTGATTAAACTGAAATTATCAGAATACTAATAAGTATACAAAATTTTGGAATTTTATACGTCATCAATTTTGTGTTGCCTGTAATTAAAATTTTTTGTCTTCAACTGATTAAACGACCATTGAAATACAAATGTGCATGTGAAACATAGTTCACACGTTACCATAAAACGGTTGGTTTTTTAATTAATTATTTAATTTTGTAACTATTAAAAATATAAAACTAATCTATTACGAGAAACATTTTTTCGGTCTCCATAGTAGCTACTTTCACCACTTAGAATCAAACCGGTGTTTTTTGATATTGTTGAACCCCAGATGTTAGAATTACTACGCCACTGCTTAACAGCTGGTGTATGTTTTTGTTTCTTAGACAGTGGCGGCTCGTGGTCAATCATACTGGGGAGGTCAAAAATTAATTTAAAAAATAGGCATACTTAAAAAATATAAATAACTCAAATGCACCCCAAAAATTTTATACAATCTACAATTTTGTTCAAAATATAGCGATTTTTCGAAACATTCTCATTAAAATCTCTAAGGATTTTCTGTAAGCATTGTCTATCTGTGTACGAATATCAACATTTCCTACGGTTGCAAAATTTACCGAGCATTTCATGTGTTCTGCAGACGAAACATGTTTTTTTATTTCCTCTTTTAAATGTTTTAAATCTCTGACACCGGATTTGGACTATAGCGAGTCTGACGAGTCTTTAGAAAATAATAAACAAACAAAACAGTAAAATACATTTGATACTTCACAACCACATATCCAGTTAGCTAAATCGTACATTACCTTGCGAAAGTTTCCGATGAACATCTTTATTTTTGTTAGTCTGTCTTATTCTTGTTTTTGGAAAAGACGAACATTTGTCTTGAACCGTTGATTGAAATATTGGTAAAGATAGTCAACCGCTTGTATTTGCTTGTATCACGGATGCAATTCACATATGCATGTTGGGTTGCGTTTTTGTTTACTTTTTTCACCTGTACTGAAGCGCTAAGTTATAATGTGTACGATTCTTGAAATAGAATAGTTCAATTTATTCCACCGTTGTAAAAATGGCGCAACATACAATCCGTAAAATTTACTTTTGTCAATACAATGTTGCAACGTTTTCAAATATTTAGTAAACGTATTAACTAGTAATTAAAAGTGACGAATTTTTCATTTATGAATAATACCATTGATGATACATATCTTGGATTTTAATGACAATGTTTTTTAATAATTTACTAAAATACATGCGAAGCGTTATTTGTTAAAACAGTTTGGTTTGGTCGGTGTTAGATAAATAAGAAACAATTATTTTACAAATTATGCTTGCACTTTATTTTTAACTTGCAAATAATAATGTTGACATTTGTTTGTCATTTAATAACTTCGTTAGGAATAAAGTAGAACATACTGGGAGAAATACCACTAGAGTTCAGAAACGCAAAATTATTGGTTTTTGTATCTACTTGTTTTACGTGTTCAGTTGAAAAGGATTTTAAATAAAAATTGGTTTTCAAATTTTTCAATTCAAAAGGCAACAAGTTACCGTGTTTTTTAGGGAAAGTGGGTTCCACTAGACCTTCAAATTTAAATTCACTTGGTAATAAAACCTATTCCTATTACTTCTAAAAATAAAAGTACTAGATTTTAGCTTGAGGTGTGTTGTCTCCCGACGCGGTGCGGATAATACGTGTATAATACACTATTCTTTTCTGTGACGAAATAAATGACGATTTAATATTGAAAAATCATATTACAATAGAATTAGAAAATTATTGAGGGAAATTTGGTGTTAAAAATAGTACTCACTTTTTTCCCGAGGAAAAAAAATAATTTACGAAAAGTGACACTTTGTTATCTGTTAGTAGAGATAAAAAGTTAGGATTTTACTCTTTGAAACTGTATCAAAATATCATGGTTTCGAATTAAAATAGTTTAATTAAAGTAAAAATAGCTCATTAATTATAAACATTGTTTCAAAAATTACAATTCCAACTGATCTAAAATAATAGTAATAATTTACAAACAATTTACACATAAATAATAACGTACCTAATACAATGCTATACATAAAACATATCCAAACATTTACACTTATTTATGCAGATAATATTCTTATTTTACGGTGTGGTTTTGTGACATCACTGTAATTATAGCTATTAGAAATATGTTTATTAGCCTCCCACTTTAAGGTTCGATATAGTTTTATTTTAACCAACTGATCGATAATTAACAGTTTATGAGTGTCGCATTCTCTGAACCATGAATTCACACTGCTGTTGAGACATTTTTTATACGGAGTTTAATTTTTTCAATAAACCATAATCTGTTTTAAAAAGATGAAATTCTTCAGTAAAAGTTTCAATAAAAAAAACACAAATTTTGAGAATTCGGGTGATGGTCTGTGTAAGTATTTAATTCCATCAGATTTGCTGTAATCTTTATATAGAATTAATGATTCGTTCACATTGAAAACACTTGAGTCGTTAACTGTTAGCATTTTCTTACACGTATTACAATGTACTTTTTTATATATGTAGTGACTTAAATAACCCGCAACATACGACACTGAACAAGATTCTAAAGAACTATTAATTACGACATTGTCTTCATTGATTTTGTTCTCCAGACAGGTTCTAGATATTGAAACAAATGTATTACGAGGAGTCTTCCGGATTATCGTTTATGAGTCACATTCCTTATCGGCTTAGTCAGAAATTCTACAATTGCATACTTTTAGCAACACCTTTAGTAAATGAGTAGGCTTGTTATAATATTGTTTAGATGCAAACAGTTGAGTACGTTAGATTGTAATATAAGAAAATTCAACATTCGTTCCAACATAAAAAGGGATAGCGTTTCTATGTTAAAAATTTTAATTTCAATGACCAAAATTTAGAAATTTACTTGCGTAAGCCTAATAGATTTTAAAACATTTTCAACGGATAAACGATGTTAATGTAATAAATATATGAGTATGGAATTTTCAAAAGTATTTAAAGAAATTGTTTTTTTGTGGAGAACGTTTTTCAACGATTTCTTTACGAAATTAATACTTTTAAATCTGCAGGTTTTTTTTCATAATAATAAACTTTATTCACATGTGTATGTATACAATCTTTGTACATATATGTGTTTGTCATGATGGTATAACCATTGTTATAACCTTACGTAAGAAAGATACAAATAAATATTATTACATTGAACAATTAACAGACAATAGAAAAAAAATATATAACAAAGGACACACATTTAATTAGTACGTCGACAAAATCAATAAATTCTTGTATATTGTAGAACGCATGTTTTTGTTTGTTTGTCAACATTGACTCAATGCACCAATATTTCAATCAACGGCATGATGCATTGGCAACAATGTCGTGCCTTAGCATAAACTATCAGCAAAATTACAGTTTTCTATTTCACATTTATCGGCAATACTGTTCTGTAAATTCTACAATACAATTGACGTATTTTCTTAGCACAAAGCGATACTACCGACCTCTGATGTTTAGAACAAATTTCGGGGTCGCATAATCCCGTAAGGTTGACTATCTTTACCAATATTTCAATCAACGCTTGAACTCAACTAATTTTGTAAATTAAGTTTGTTAGCACTTTTAGTTGTTTAATTTTCTGCACTACCAACATTTTCTATTATAACGCATGCACACGCGAATCAAAATAGTATTTTTACAAAACAACACAACAACAGTAAAACATATCAATATAAATTCTTAAAATTGGTTTAAAACACGCGAAAATCGAATCAAAAATCGAGCGTAGTTGTACACTCCTATACGAAATCAACGTAAACTGCGGGATCCGGCTCATGACCAAAAGTTGATTATTGTTTCGGACGTTCGCGTTTATTCGGGCGCTGCACGTTTTTCGAGTTTTCGGGTA
Organism: Abscondita cerata; assembly: GCA_030710515.1. Classification (NCBI taxonomy): domain Eukaryota; kingdom Metazoa; phylum Arthropoda; class Insecta; order Coleoptera; family Lampyridae; genus Abscondita; species Abscondita cerata. The sequence goes on along the minus strand of JALBCR010002424.1, from coordinate 132,444 downwards.
GATCTAATTCAATGAGGACAATTCGCACCGCCAGCCCAAAGGTTGAAGAGGATGAATTACGAACGACGGTCGATAAATTTTAAGTTATTATACTTGCGACTTTTGCGAGTAAATTACCTATTTTAATAAAACCGTAATAATTAATATTTTTTATATATTGTCAGCATTTTTTGGGAGGTCATTGACCAATTGACCATATGGACAAGCCGCCACTGAGACTTAACCGAGTCTACATATAGCTCCCGGTCAAACAATGAGCTTTCTTCTTTTCTTAGTTGTCATGGTTCATTTTCAAAAAGTTAGAATTTCCGCAGCTTCTAATGTATTTTTACGTCTTTTCCTTTAATAAGAAAAGATAATCGAACTTCCTGTTGTTCCTATCGATTAATTTTAATTTGGAAAACTAATTGTTTATTTCCAAACTAGAAAAATAATAAAAGATGCGCTTAAAAACTTATTGTACCTACTAATTACACGTAGAAGCAATTCTAGTACATTTAATAAAACGCAAACATTGTCACCTAGACTCTTCACAGCGGCACACTTTTGTTGTCATTACTAGGAACAGAAATAACCTTCTGAAGATGAATTTAAACATAACGAAAGTAATTATACACTACAACTACGAGATAATCAGTATATCAACAGATGAAGGTGTAAAACACCAAAATATCGAATTGAAATTTGAGCTGAGAAGTTGAGAAAATTAATTTAGTTCATTAATGTACATGGTATGATTACAATGAATTGTCTGTGTATCCATGTTTTTAAGAATATTAACAATAATGTCTTAGAGAAGTAGTTTAGAATCAAAAAGTTATGGTAGATGTCGAAAATGAAAGATTCAATTCGATCGGCTAACTTTGATTTTTTTTTATTTTTTCATCTTTTTTATTTAGTCATTTTATATCCGCTGGATATAGCCATCTTTCATGTTCTTCCAATTTTCTCAATTTTGTGCGACATTATACCAGTTTAGTTCAGCTATTTTCTTTATATCGTAACTCCATCTCATCTAAGGTCTTCCTACTTTTCATTTTCATTTCCATGTTCTTCATGTGATTAACTTTCCACTCAATTTATTTATTCCCACTTTGATAACAATGCACTTCTAATGAGCTTTTAATCCGTTTTTGTTTTTGTGTTATCTATATGTTAATCTTATGATGGTCTCTCAATTTTATTGCTATTATTTTTCTCCCTATTGCTATTTTTCTTAATTCTTTTATAAGAATGTATGTCTTTGCTCCATACGTTACCATATTGACAATATTCTATTCCCACTAATTTTTTTTTTCTTCAAGCGACAATAAAACGTCATATTATTGAACTACTGGCAGACGCTAAAATTCTTTTTACTGTCTAGACATTAAAAAGTAAAACAGTTATTTTGTTTCACAACTATTTAGAGGTTGGTACCTCGGTTATGTCATATTATGAATGTAACAGTAAAAGTACCAACTTGATTTGTCGAGAATAAAAGTCACTATAAGACTCGAGAATCTCGAAAATTTGAAAATAACACATGAAAACTAGCAATAAACGCTTGAAGAAAATAGTAGATTATTTTACTAGAGTTAAACAATATAATTGTTGAGCTTAAAAGTTTGCTGGCGAGGTGTTAGCCGAGACAGCAAATTAAGCGAAAACAATTATATTTTTAACTCCAAGTGAAATATATTATTTTTTCTTCAAGCGTTTATTGCTAGTTTTCATGTGTTATTTTCAAATTTTCGAGATTCTCGAGTCTTATAGTGACTTTTATTCTCGACGAATCAAGTTGGTACTTTACTGTTACATTCATAATATGACATAACCGAGGTACCAACCTCTAAATAGTTGTGAAAACAAAATAACTGTTTTGCTTTTAATGTCTAGACAGTAAAAAGAATTTTTAGCGTCTGCCAGTAGTTCAATAATATGACGTCTTTATTGTCGCTTGAAGAAAATAGTAGATTATTTACTAGAGTTAAACAATATAATTGTTGAGCTTAAAAGTTTGCTGGCGAGGTGTTAGCCGAGACAGCAAATTAAGCGAAACAATTATATTTTTTAACTCCAAGTGAAATATATTATTTTTTCTTTAAGCATTTATTGCTAGTTTTCATGTGTTATTTTCAAATTTTCGAGATTTTCGAGTGTTATGGTGACGTTTTATTCTCGACGAATCAAGTTGGTACTTTACTGTTACATTCATAATATGACATAACCGAGGTACCAACCTCTAAATAGTTGTGAAAACAAATAACTGTTTTGCTTTTTAATGTCTAGACAGTAAAAAAGTTTTTAGCGTCTGCCAGTAGTTCAATAATATGACGTTTTATTGTCGCTTGAAGAAAAAATAATATATTTCACTTGAGTTAAAAAATATAATTGTTTCGTGATTTTGCCTGTCTCGGTAACACCTCGCCAGCAAACTTTTCAAGCTCAACAATTATATTGTTTAACTCTAGTAAAAATAATCTACTATTTATTATTGCGTTGGATAGTATTTTTAAATTTGGAAAAACAAAAATTTTTAAATTTTTTAGAGATTGGAAAACTTACAAAGTGAATTGTTAGTCATACGACTATAATGTTCCCGCGATATGACCACAGCCAATCCTAGTTACGAAGAAATTTGGTGTTGCCAATTCGTGTTGTCTGACTTTGTAAGTTGCAAGAGATATTGGTAATTCGAAGAGACAACAGGCATAATTTACATAAATTAAGATAAAAAACAAACACAAAAGATGAACAGATGCTCATCCCAAATACGTTCACGTGTCGGCAACGCTGTTTCGAACATATCCATTTTCATAAAAAGCGCACATAACGTGATTGGTCGCTTAACGGCGGTAGGTTCAAATTATTAAAAATTAAATATTGAAAACCAAAAACTAGAGACTTAATTAAATCTACAATCAATTTCAGATATTGATTTACCGTTTATATTACAAATTATATCCAACCAGAAAATAAAGCAATTTTGAATTTGTGGGAATATCTCATTGAATACAGTTCCGACTTGAGAGAGGGTTATTTTCATAAGCATACTCCAAACTTTTCTTACATTTTTGTCTATTTTCAACTGATGTTTATATTTATCAACTGTTATTGTTTGTCCAAGATACGCGTAGTTTGAGACTGTTTCTTTTCGATCATATCGTATTATTAATTTCTCAGGGACCTCATTTAGTTGCTTTGAATTGATCATTTATTTTGTCGTGTTGAACTTAGGAATCCTCAATTGAGCTTTCTATTAGAAAAAGTGTAATCATCTTTCCCTTAATCTTTATTAAGCATACGTTTCGTCTATTGCGTATAGCCTTCGAGTCCTTGATAAAGCTAAAAGGATTAAATTGAGAATTCCTAAAATATTTGACAAATAATATAATAGCTGTTAATAAATCTTATGTTCTAGGCCGACTCTTGTTGATGTTGTGTGTACCCTTCTTATATACCATTCAGTCCTTCTTTTGATTTAGTGTTTTAATGTTTAATCCTCTACCATTCCAATTCATACGTTTAATAGCATCTTCTAACACTAGTGCAAACAATTGGCCTTGCCCTCTTTTGTATTTTAATTTTAATTGTGTTTTTCTAAAGCTATGCCTGTATTATGGCATATATTTCTTGGATTTGGTTAGTGTATCTACAATATATTCTGCAGTTTTTAAGTACCTGCAGCAACACCCTGGGTTTACAACTCTCTTATAGTCGACAAAAGCTATAACAATATTTTTTTCATCTAAGACGTTTGTTATTGTTGGGTCTTTGAACGTTTTTGATTCATTTATGCTCCTCTAATAAGTTTTTGTCTAATTTGGTTTTATTCTATTGTTATAATCTCTTCTTCCAACATTTACATTGTTTTGTCACTTAGCTTGTTATTTGTGTTAAATTTTAGTCTTGGTTTTTACATTGTGCAGTTGCTTTTTTGTTTTTGTATGTCATTATTTAGCCATTAATATCTTGATCTTGGTAGTATTCCTGATTTATCTGAGTTTTGTTCTTAGTTCTTGGTTTGTCCATCTGGGCAATCCCACATCCACTTTCTGTTGCATTTTTTTTAAGAATATTAGGATGGAAACTGTTGTTGTTCTGTCACATCTAGTACCTAGTCCATTTTTTTTTTTTGATATAGTACCTTTCCGTATTGTCTTTTTGTTTACCAGCTATGCAGTTGAAATGGTATCCACACTTTATTCTCTGCGTACTTTCCTCCCCGCGCACTTCCTCCCCCCGCGTAGTTTGCTCTCCGATCACAATAAAAATTTAGGAAAACAAATAAAAGCACAGAAATTTGCTTGCAACGTGTTATCTGTATTAAGAGAGATTATTTGTTTTGTTTTAATCAGTTTAAGTTGTGTTCATGTGATTGGGGGTAAACGGTGTTAGTTGGTAGGCTACTGTTATTACAATTTCTTCTTTTAAAAAAATTACATTAATAAAAACAATTTCAAAACAAACTTTTTTTTTCACGTAAACTTGTTTTAATCAATTTAAGTTGTTTTCATGTGATCGGGGGTAAACGGTGTTGTTAGTAGGTTACAGTTATTACAATTTCTTTCTTTAAAAAAATTACATTCGTAATAACAATTCAAAAAAATTTTTTTTTTTACATAAATTTGTTTTAATCAATTTAGGTTGATGTGATCGGGGATAAACGGTGTTGGTTGGTAGATTACAGTTATTACAATTTCATTCTTAAAAAAAACTCACTGATGATAACATTTTTAAAAACAAACTTGTTTTCGCATAAACGTGTTTTAATCAATTTAAGTTATCATGTGATCGGAGGAAAACAGTGTTGGTTGGTAGGTTACATTTATTACAATTTTTTTTAAATTACATTCATAAAAACAATTTCAAAACAAACTTTTTTTTCACGTAAATTTGTTTTAATCAATTACAGTTGTTACATCTTTCTTAAAAAAAACTCACTGATAATAACATTTTCAAAATCAAACTTTTTTTATCAGTTTCTTTCTTTAAAAAAATTACAATGATAAAAAACAATTTCAAAAACAAACTTTATTTTCACGTAAATTTGTTTTAATTAATTTAAGTTGTTTTGATGTGATCGGGGTAAACGGTGTTGTTAGTAAGTTACAGTTATTGCAATTTTTTTCTTTAAAAATTACACTCATAATAACAATTTCAAAATCAAACTTTTTTTCACGGAGACGTCTTTAATCCATTAAGGTTGTTATCATGTGATCGGGGATAAACGGTGTTGGTTGGTAGATTACAGTTATTACAGTTTTTTTCTTGAAAACAATTACATTCACAATAACAATTTCAAAAACAAACTTTTTTTCACATAAATTTGTTTTAATCATGTATTTTTTGTCATTTTTTATTTTGAGCAGGGAAGAAAGTAGCGGGGAGGAAAGTGTTTTAGGAGGAAAAATAGCGGGGAGGAAGTACGCGGGGAGGAAAGTACGCGGTGAGGAAAGTACGCGGGAAGGAAAGTATTTCGGGAAGAAAAGTATGGGGGGAAGAAATTACGCGGGAGGAAAAGAATTTCTGGAGGAAAGTACCGGAGGAAAAGTACGCGTAGAGAAGGTACGCGGGGGGAAAGTACGTGGGGAGGAATGTGTTTCAGGGAGAAAAATACTCGGAGAGGAAAGTAAACGAGGAGGAAAGTACACGAGGAGGTATGCACGCGTCAATTAACGGATGTAAGCAGTATTTAATAATTTATAGGAGTATATATATATATCTCACTAGACAACAAAAATCCCACATCAAAGTCCTGAAAAACAACCCCGTTAGAGGTCTTCATAGAATTTCATTTATCTCAATAGCTGCCTGTGCATATGCCAAGATGATGATGTTAATTTATTTATTTTTATTGTAACTTATATAATGCTATCCTTAACTTCTTTAATTTTTCTTATACTTGTGTATAACCTTTTGTGTATCATTACATCTACTACACCGTGGTTAAGTTCTCTTTGTTTTTATAGAATAGAATGTGATTGATTTCAGTTTTACACATTCTTCTTCTCATTTTCAAGTATGTTCCATTTGATTAAACCTACTGATGTTCCAGTTCTTTTTCTGATAGGATGGATTGTGTATTATGCGACGTCGCTATGAGCAGTTTAGTTTCGTTACTCACATGGGATTTTTAAAAATTTAGATTCAATGTAGGATAATTGGCTTTAAAACTTCGTGTGTGTTTGTGAGTTTTAAAGGATAAGTTATGGGAAAAGGTTTGTGTGTGGACATAGTTTTTCATCAGAATGTTGGAAATGTAGAGAACAAAGACTCGCGTGAGCAGGGTTGTTTCCTACAAGTACAGTTGTTTTCTGTCGGAGTGGCAGAATAGTGTCCCCTCTACGGTAACGACTTTTATTTTTTACAACTATAGAATTTACCAAACTGAGTGATGTATTTTGTGGTGGGTAGTAGCACATTTACATAATCTTTATATTATTTGTTAATATGTTTTTCTACTCCGTTATTGTAATTCATGTATTAGAGTTTTACAATTTGTACTATAATGAATTTCATTATGATACAAATTTTATTATGATACAGATTTAGAATCAATAGAATTGCGACAAATGTTTCATGAGTAAGATACAAATTCAGAACCAATAGAAATACATCGTTGTTTATTGCACTTATCGACTGGTGCTGTGGCTAAAAGTCAAACATATATTTAGCAATTTGACAATTCGTAACTATAGTAGTAGTGCTTAATTATAAAATTATCGTTTCTATTTAACATTGTGAGGTCGTAGAAAAAATAGTGTATGCAATTTGCATGTAATGACTATTAAAACACGAGCTAGCATTAGATGCTCATTTTATGATATAGATACTATTATCATATTAGTTTCAGAAGTTCAAATTTGAACTCGAACACTTTTTGTCATTATACTCAATCTGTGGACATACTTTAGATAGGCGAAGCATCAAAAACTTAGAATGTAGCAATTAAAAATTGAAAATGTTGATGAGTACTTATATTTAGGGACAAAAACTTAGGCCCGATCTCGATAGGCAAATTAACAGAAAAACTCGAAAACTTGGTTTTCTTTTAAACTCTAGAAATCTTGCCTACACATCTTAAACACAAGTTTTCGATAAATGCACCCTGTCCATAATGATTTACTAAAGCAAAAACTAAAGCTTAACACTCATTTGCACAAATTAAAAACTATACACACACCAATGATAAAAAAATTTCTACGAAAAATTATTAGACAAATAATTGATGAGGAAAAAAACATGAATTACAAATCACAAAGAAATTCGATGAACAAAAATAATACTATAGAAAGACAAAATAAAAGAGAAGAAGAACACCCAAGAGATGGTGTAATCATACAAAAAGTATAGCTTGACTGATTTGAATAGATAAAGTCTAAAATAGGACTAATGAAAATCGACGAAGGTCGTCGTCCAATTGTGAATCAAGATGGGTTAAAGTGAAGAAGGAGAAGAAGTATGGATCGGTTTTTTTCTCTCCCTGGTGGATATTTTTTTTCTTTTTGATAAGAAAGTGCAGGGCTTTTGGACATTTTTTAGTGGTACTTATTGCTATTAAACGGACAAACAACAATAAGTTCCAGTTTTTGGCGACGTTTCGAAAACTTATATTGCGGGTGCTTCTGCAGGCCACTATTTATTTAAACAAAGTACAAAGGTAACAAACATACAACATTCATTAAACTAAATAAGATCAAAGGAAAGGAACACCAACTGCAGCGTCTATTTAACCAACAGAAAAACACCAAAAACTGCACCAAAAACTTGACTCGGACACGTGTTTCAACAGCTAAGCTGTTATCATCAGCGATACCGATACTAAAAATAAAAACAACGGGAAGCTTATATATACTATCTGCTTATCACGCATCGTTAACTTAATTGATTCTTAGATAAGCTTAAATAATTCCGAAAATCCTAATGGACCGTTATCATCATAATTCATAAGCAAATTTCTGTTTTTAAAAATTTCTAAACTTTCATAAGAATCAAGTTCGTTTTATTATCTACCCTCTTAATTAATTCAATGTCGCCTACTCTATGGCCATTTTCAAGCATATGCATGGCAACACTGGACCTATCTGTGCGATGATATTTGACATGAGCTACGTGCTCTTTAAAACGAGTTTTAATAGGTCTCTTGGTTTGCCCTATATATACTTGGTTACAGTCTTTACAATTAATTTTATATATTCCCGATTTATCACACATTTCTATTGGGTCTTTTGGATTGCCTAAAAGATTTTGCAAGTTGTTATTACTAGAAGTCACTGTTTGATAATCAAATTTTGAAAATATTTTTGAAGACCTTTTGTGTATGTGGGATAATTTGGTAATTTGACATATTTCTTATCTATTTTGCTATTACTAGTTCCTAACGTTGTAATGTTTCTAATGTTTAACTTATGTTTATGTTTTCTAATTATGTTTGTGACAATTGATTCTTGAAAACCATTGTATGATGCAATCTGCTTAATATTTCGCAGTTCTTTATCAAAGTTTTGTTTTGACAATGGGAAATGTAATAATCGGTGAATCAAAAAGTTGAAAGATGCAAGTTTATGTTGCATACTATGGTTGGAATCATTTGTTATAAACCTCATGTGTTAGTGTCTTTACGATAAATATCTATATCTAGTTTGTTGCCATTTCTTGTCACTAAAGTGTCTAAGAAAGGTAACTTAAGGTTTGTTTCTGTTTCATAGGTAAACTTGATCGTCTCAAATTTTGAATTTAAAATTTCTACAAATTGCTGAGGGCTGTAAACTTTAGTGTCGATGACTGCAAAAACGTCATCTACATATCTACACCAAATTCTAGGAAAATATTCTAAATTATTTTTTAAATCAGTTTCAAATTTACCCATGAACAGGTTAGCCATAAACGGAGATAAGCTGTTACCCATTGTTGTACCATAATTTTGTTGATAAATATTATTGTTAATTTGAAAGTAGGTTTGACTCATACATAATCTTGCTAATTTAATAAAATTATCTACTTCTGAATTGTCTAAATGGTTTTGGTGTAACATATCTTTCAAATAATCTAAAGTGATATCTATCGGAACGCTTGGAAACAATGAACAGACATCGAATGAAACTAAAACTTCGTTCTCAGTCAGCTCAATGTTTTTAATTTTTCAATAAAATCGTATGAATTTTGAACACTGAAATTTGATTGTTGATATTCAAAACTGTTGAATTTATTTGACAACCATTTAGATATCAGATAAGTAGGAGCATTAATACCTGAAACAATGGGACGCATTGCTTTTCCGGGTTTATGTATCTTAGGTAAACAATACATTCTAGGAAGAACCGGGTTAGATACCGTTAGTCTAAACCTAAGTTGTTTTGGTATAATATTTTCACATTCTAATAAGACTCTACGGGTATCAGCAATCATTTTGGGAAGAGGATTTTTAGATATTAATGAATAGGGGCCTTCATTAAGCATCACCTGAACTGACTCAAAATAATCCTCTTTGTCCAAAATAACTACTTTATTGCCTTTATCTGCTTTGAGATAACAACAATTTTTCTCTTTAAGATTTTTAACAATGTTTATTTCTCTCGCGTTAAATTTAAATTTTGGTAACTGCTGAATATTATCTGAAATTTGAATTTTACAGGCATTCCTAATGAATTTTTAGAATTATCGTCTAAAAGTTTGATCGAACTTTCAATTCCTACAATAATCTTATCTATGGGCGCTTTGTTAAATTTGAGGTTATATTTCAAGCCTTTATTCAACAAAGTTAATTCGTCATTGTTAAAAATCTCCGAGGATTTGTTTACCACTATGTTACATTTTTGGGGATCAAGTTTTTGGTGCAGTTTTTGGTGTTTTTCTGTTGGTTAAACTAAATAAGAATTATTTTTAGATAAAAACTAACTTTTAAATTAGGAAGTAAGCCGTTTTTTGGTCCTAATTTAAAAGTTAGTTTTTATCTAAAGATAATTGTCAATTAGTTTTAATGAATAAAGCGGCCAGAAGAGGCATTCGCAATAACGTCGCCAAAAACTGGAATCTGTTACTGAAATCTTTCACTAAAAAGGGTTCAGAAGTCCTACACTTTCTTGGCAAAAACAAAAAAAAATTAATTGGCAATGAGTACGCCTACAAAGTGTTTCGCCTTGTTGTTATTGAGTTGATCGTTCGGAGGAACGTGAACTTTAAACAGTTCTATGGAAGATATTTAACATACATTAATTATTTTTGTTGAATAAATACAAATGTTTGATTTCCAAAACTATTTTTAAGAACAGATTGTAAGATAAATAGTTGCAGAAATATTGCTAATTTATAGACTCTTCCGAGTGTTCTTGTAAATTAATAATAATCGAGATGTTGATAGAAACACTTAAACTAACTTCTCAATAATTTTTAAGAATCTCCTAGATACGTTAATAAAATTTAATTTAAGTCATCTATCATTCATCATTGTTTTAACGGTTCTTTCTTGAGATTTTAGAAATAGTAGATCGATAAAATAAAAACAATTTTTACTCAAATAAATTTTTAAAATTCTAATAATAAGTAACGTGCGCAACACGTGTTCTTTACAAATGTCACAGATTTATTATGTCTTATTTGAAGGTCCCCCGCTTATCGTTTTGACGAAGTCATAGTTCAATAAAAATAAAATACTCATTGATTCAGTTGTGCGTCATATTACACGATTTTCGGTTATGGTATTTCTGATATTTTACGTTTAAATATGATAGTATTTGGGATTCTATTTTTTGTTTTTGGGTTTTTCGTTTTTAAGCGAATTTTACGCGCACAATTTATTATTAAATATGTTGGCACGTGATTCTGTTTATTCGATTTTTATGTGCGTATTAAACGGGTTATAATATTTATTTTGGATATTGGAAAAGTTTGAAAAAATACTTTCTATTGTGTTTTCTTAGTATAGTTTAATTTATATTTAATTATTTTTCTTATTTCAGATTTTCTACTCTTTTATTATACCGTATTAGGGGTTGAAATTTAAAAAAAAAATTGTTAAAAGTAGCGTTTAGGGTCAACAAAATCCTATGGTTAACCAATTGACAATGCCACAAATTGTTGGTAGTTCTCCTATTGTCATAATGAAAGTGAACGGATTTTTTTGAACGTATATATGTGATTAAGATGAACATTAATAAAGTAAAGGATCGCATAGGGCACAACAACATGCATAAAGTGACAGCTTAAATGCCAAAATATGGTTTATGACCCACTACACCTTTAGTGCTAAACAATTAGCAGGTATCAAATTTGAGGTGTGACTCTCTTACGCAAACATACTCTGTGGGTTATTCTCGTGTATCATACTTCTATACATATGAAAATGTAAGGGACAATATAAAATATATACAAAAATCAAACAAGTTATAATAGAGTTAACCGTAATTGTATTAATCTCCTATAGTATGTTGATTGTAATTGGTTTCCTTATACTTTGTAGAGTCTTCTGTAGGAGTAGGGTTTTTAAGTTCTTTTTTTCGCCGTCGTTTCGACCAGTCTGGCTGGTCTTCTTCAAGGCATTTTTAATGTTTAAAAGAATTAATTACATTTTTATATAAAATTGTACAACTTAAGTTAAAAATTGATTATATAAAAATTACTTTCTTTTGAACATTAATGATGCCTTGAAAAAGACAAGGGAGATTGGTCGAAACGTCCACAAAAAAAGAACTTGGAGTTTACTTCAAAACCCTACTCTTACAGAAGGTCCTACAAAGTATAGGAAACCAATTACAATAGAGATTAACGTTTGCTCTTTCAATGACGACAAACAATTTAATTGTGCTTGTACATACCACCTTGTCGAAAGTCAGGGGTGGATGACCATATCCCAAGACTATGGGACAAATTGAACGAAAACTTGTTTGCAATAACGTTCCATGTCAAGCACCTTCAAATTGGGTAGGTTTCCATAAATCTTAATTTTCAAGGAAAGTAGTATAAGTTATTTTTCCTTTACACGATAACTCAAAATCACAACATTTCTTTAGTTTAAAAATTAAAAGTCAATTAATTAATTAATTCAATTGGAAAAACCATGAACCGATCCACCCAATAAACAAAAAAAAATGAATAAGCCAAGAACATAATGACAACACTTTCCTCAATGTCTCATTTACATTAGCAATTGCGTAAATTACAACTTGAACAAAACAAAAACAAAAATTACTTTCCAAAAACTAATCAATCACGTTAAATCACAAAAAAGAACCCCAAAGTTTATACAAAATTATAAAATACGAATGAAAACAGCCGTCAAAAACGACGAAATATAATTGAACAAATCTTAAGATTGATAGAAATAAGTCAATAATCAACCCTCAATCAAAAGATCTTGTCTTTTTGTTTGCCGAAGTTTTGACCAACCCGGCTGATCTTTCTCAATGCATCTTTTATTAAAGACAAAAAATAATTATTTGTTATATTTATTATATTTTGTATCAGCTAAATACAGGGATAGTTACTCATGGTGATCTACCTTAGGTATATACTAGGTAATATAAATAGAGTTAATTCGCAAATATATCTCAAGTAGTAAAAGTTGCTGATCGAGTGTCACAACCTTTTTTTTCTTAGACGTGGAGTATTTCAAGGTTCTATTCTTGGACCACTTATATTTATTGTTTATACTTTCAATTACCTACAACGGAATTATACTTTTGATTTTAAATGAAGAGATGCAATCTGAAAACATTATTAATAAAGTTCTGCAATCCCTTTCTGATGTGCCTAAAAACATTTTCTAAAATTAAATCTAATAAAATCTGTAATATTATTATTTGGTAATAATGGTAAACGAGAAATATTCAGATAAAATTAAGTACACTCTTCAAGTATTTAATTCGCTCACAATGCTTGAGCTTCTTCCGAGCAGCTAGTTTAATGAAAGAAGTAATTAAAATACAATATGCCAATACGTAAAAACATAGTAAAAGGTTAAAAGGCTCAAACGCAAACAATATCTACAAGCTAATGTTACAAATATGTATATGACTAAAAAGTTCCGATTAATTACGACTAATTTGAGAATCCAAAACGGTACGATAATAAATTCAAATTAGAATTAGAACAACATATTAGACTCACCTTAAATTTAGAGAGTGGAGTCACTAGTGATTAAAACACACAACAACATATAATTAAAATTAACATGTAGACGTTAGTAAATATAAAATTGTTAAATATATAAATAAATAATTAAATGACACAGAGATTTCTATTGACGAACAAACGAGTAATAAAAGCAGCACCTAAGAATTTGGCATTGAATACACACGATTAGGATTATTTTGTGTAAAACAAGACAACAATGACTAGATAAAAATTGACTAGATGCGCTTCAGATGTTAGAAAATTATATTATCTCATACCATATTTTTATATAGTTACTTTTTTGTTATTAGTTGTATGTATTAGAATATCTGTTAACTAAATAAATTAATAATTTTTAAATTCTGTTTTTAGGTTATTTTTACTATCAGAACACTTAACAGTGTGTACTAGAAAACGTTTTGCGTAATAATAAAAATATTTGAAATAATATTTATTAATATTTCAAACGTACGAGGGTTTACATCCCATCCTTTGTTTCTTTTTTTAGTTGCTTTATTATTTTCAAGAACAGCGTCTAATTGCCATCGGTGAAGAACATAATTAATTTGTTAGAATAATATTCAATTATAGTCCAGTGCAATTACGGAAAAAAGTGTTAAAAATCCAAAAAAGTTTTAACAGGCTGCGACCGGTAAAAAAGTTTAGTTTAAGGTATAACTAATACGTAAAAAAGAAATGTAACAAAAAATGAGTGGAATTATGGAAATGGGGTGGATTTCTAGGGGTGGAAAATGTATAGTTTTGCAATTTTCAGACAGAAAATGACTTTCTAGCGCAAAATGTTGTAGATAATAAAAAAATGACAACTTCTGTACAAAACATTTTTCAACATCACCTCAAATTAAAGGTGAAAACTGCGAAAAACCGTTTTTTTGGTTTTTTTTCACAACAAAAAAAATTGTTTTTGAAATATTTTAGATTTTCTGAAAAAAAAAATTTAAAAAAAAAAACTTCTTCCAGTCAAATTTTCAATTTTCGAACGTTCTACCAGCGTATTTTTTTGTTGAAATGTCTACTTTAATATGGTCTATTTATGTTGGAGTCGAATTTTGGATTAAACCCCTTAAAATTAAAAAAAACAAAAATCGATTTTTCGGTATACGTATTTTTAATATATAATATAAATATGTATTATGTGTAATATTTTTTATTACTTAAATAATTAAAAAATAATTTTGTTACAGGTATACTTCAATAAAATAATTTCAATTTATAGTAATTAATTTACAACAATGTATTTTTTTATTTACTGGTTCACCTTACAAAAATATTGATGTTAAAAAATGTATTACATTTAACCGTTGATTGGAATAATTTCAATCAACGATTTAACTGATGCATCTTGTTCAATACAACTTTCATTATCTAAATCTGGATTAGTTTCATCTTCTTTATGACAAGGTGGTAGCTCTTCAACAATCTGCTCATTTTCGTCTTCAAAAATTATCTCTTCTCATTAGTGCAGTTCTCATGGCAATTAATGCACAAGTTTGTGCATTTCATGAACATGAAGTTGCGTTTATTTGCTGTTGTAGGGGAGAATGGTCGAATTCCGCGCACTTAAGAGAAAAAAATCATATTTCTGTTACTTGCTAATCTAACAAGCTAAAATACATGGTACCACTTTCCACCTTGTTTCCTTAACATAAGATACAAAAAATGCATAAATTCAAGTTTTAAGTAGATTTAATTCAATATTTAAAAAAGTGCATTTGCGCGAAATTACCCTCCCAAGGGGCCAATTCCGTTAATGGAAAAAATAATGTGAAAAAGTTATTATAAAACGTATGTACCTAATTTGTAAACAATATAGGTACCTACTATAATTCTCATTCATACTAATTAAACACAAAAATCACAAATATAATTTGTGGGTGAATTGCGACCACTACACTCGGCATGTGTCCATTCTGAGCACTTAACGCAACGATACCACAGTTCATTATCTCTGCCAAACTCCCCACAGATACTGCATATATCTTTTGGATTTAACGGATCGATATCGTCGAGTTCATCGTCATCACACAACAGATTTTGATCAACCTCGTTTTTACTACTAGAGTCTCCAGAATCAATAAGCTTCCTAACAACGTGCATTCTTGCAGATGTGTTTTTAGACTTCTTCACCTTTCCTTTCTGCAATCTTTCAGCTTTTTGTCTGCAAAAATCTTTTTCTTACGTTCGTTTTCTTCTAGTACAGTCTTCATGGGGCTACTTGTAATAATTTCAGAATGCTTCTTTCTGGTACTTTTGGAAGCTTTTGAAGTCGCTGGCTGAGGATTGTTGACAGAGCTTCAAAAGTGATCATTTTATCAGGTATTTTTGTGATTGGTTTTCGAATGAATTAGGAGGTACTAAGGTTTTGAACAACTAGGTTGAGGTTGAGAGTGTGATGAAGAGCTGAAAGGATTCGTTATCGCCGCTGAACCATGAGCTATATCTTTTCCTGAAATGTGTTGTTGAATTATCGGATCTGATTTGGTTGAACATTCTCAGCATCTTCTATTGGCCTAAAATGTTGAGCTGGAGCAAAATCTTCTTTACTAAACTTATCAGGATTATAGGGGCATATTCCAGCCGTCTTAAATCCCGATACAGCCTTTTCTATAGTAGCAGTTTGGATATAAGCCATATTAAACAATTCAGCCAATTCGTAATGGGTGATTTTTTTATGAACATTGGATCTTAGATACATATCGCATTGTTTATTGTATGCCAATTTTAACGGTCCATAAAACGTTAAATCTAATGGTTGTAGTTTATGTGATGTGTGCGGGGAATGGACACCATCACTATACCATGATCTTTGCAATAATTGTACACATTGAGAGAAATATGGGAAACATGATTGTCAAGCACTAATAAAACGGGATCTTCTTTTGATGATTTGATGCGCTGCTGAAAATGCTTAATCCAATCTAAGAATAAATCGCCGATAATCCACCCATTTCTTGAACATGAATATATGGCACCTGCAGGTCCACCTTTTCTAACTGAGGTGAATGTCTTTGTCTCGGAAATATAAACATGGATGGAATATATGTTCCTGAGGCGCTAAATGCACAAACTATAGTGACGTTTTGCCACGTTCCCATGAAATGACCGACCCCACTTGTTTTTGTCCTTTAGGACTCAAAATTTTGGTAGGTTTTTGTACTGTGCTGATGCCGGTCTCGTCCACATTATAAATGTTATTTTCGGAAAAACGGTATTTTTCTAGAACATCTCCCAAATTTTTAAAATATCTTTGAACTTCTTCTTCATTAAAGGCAACAATCCTGCTCACACTTGTTCCTTCTGGTTTTCTCAGAGATATTACGGGGTTTCGTTTTATAAACAATTGAAACCAATCTTTTCCGGCAGCTTTCTTATCTTCGTTGAAACGATGTGTGATATTATTTTGAGATGCATATTTGAAGACCACTTCACGTAAGGTTGTTGGGGTTATTCCATAAAACATATTTGATAATTTGATAATATGGTTTGCCAATTGCTTTTCTACTGCAGGCGGAAAAGTAGGTTTGCGTCCGAAATTTGGGAAAAGGCTTGCACCTTCTTTTAATTTATCCCTCAAAGTGGATTCAGGAATATCATAAACTCTTGCTGTGCTTCTGATGGGATGTCCTCGTCCAATTTCAGCAATTGCCGCTTCTAGTTGATCCATAGTCCACCTCCGCTTATTAGTTTTCGCTTGTACACTTTAGGCATCTCTACAAGAAAAATTAGTGGAAAATATTATGGGGGTAATTTCGCGCAGCGCGGAATTACCGTCCTAATCTGCGCGGAATTACACCTCGCGCATGATTACGTATTGTTTTTAAGAATTATATTTTATTTTGAAATTTTGAATCATTCAAAAACAAGAAATGATAGATCAAACCACACGCTATCACATACATACAATGGAAATACTGTATTTTATTAGGTAATTATCTTACCGATAACAGGTTATTTCACTATGTAGTAACAAAACATGTGCTTCGCGAATAACACTATTACCAACTTACCAGATTACAGTACACGTTAATCATATGTTAGAGTAATTTATATTTACAACGCTAGATGGAATGTTAAGTATAAGAACTCAGTTTACACACATTTTCATTGTCTATGACATATGCGCGGAATTAACCGCTGCGCGGAATTCGACCATTCTCCCTAATGAACATTAAATAAGATGTTGATTAAATGTTTCATTGGTTAAACGCGTTTATAAGACAGGTTGTTATAATCTAAGTACATAGTGAATAGAGAGTCACAAAATATATTTTCAAGGATTATAAAGACCATTAAAATAAATTTTTTTAGTAAAACTTTTATGTTGACTAATAGTTACGCCAAAATAGCGCCTGAAAGTAAAAAATTAAAAAATCTCAAGAACTTTTTCACGGTTTTAAAACTATTGAAGTGTTAACATAACTATCGTATGGTATGGTTTTAACTATGCCCGATTCAAATTTGACAAAGTTTTTGATCTATCAAAATTCAAAATTGCGGATTTAGTTTGATGTAACAATTTGCTTTAAACGAAAATTTGGTTTTATCGGTTTTAAAATAAATTTAAAAAATAGTGCAGTTTACAAATGTGTACTTGAAAATATCATAAACATAAATGTAGAATAGATTTTTAATATGTAACTTTAAAAATAAAAATTTTATAGGACATTAAAGTCAAAAAATAAAAAAACAAAGTTTATTTATTTTGTAGGCAAAACATTTAGGAATGACTAAATCAATATCTAAATAAAGCAACCTTAAATAATAGAAATTTTCATCATATTCATTTTTTTTTAATTTTTGATTTGTTAACCAATTTTAATTAAAATTTACAATCATGAATTCAAAATATCATAAACATATCTGACAACCAGATTTTACAACTTTTGAAATGAAAAGTTTATTCAACAAAAGTTCAAAAAAATTTAAAGATATATTAACTTTTTACTGTAGAATAAATCCTTTTTGGGGTTTAGAAAGAAAGCAAACATAATAGGCTTTAATTTCTAGCTACGTTTTGCAATATTTTTTAATTGAGTTTCCTTTATCAGATTTTCATTGAATTATAATTTATACGGTTTCTACTGCAATTGATTTTAGCCACATAACCGGAATTACAAAAGTGATCAATGTAATTTGCATTTATGGTTGAGGTATTAATGTAAAATTTTAATTTGCAAAATAAATAAACATCAAAATTCACCACTCAATTGTTCTCGGCAATACTTACAGACAATTCGTAGAAGTTTTCCTTGTATTCCAACAACAATAATTTTTAAGTATGTATGTTTGTTGTTAATTAAATATTTTATTTTATTTAATTTCTAAACGAGTCAATTAATACAATTAATTTCGTGATTGTATAGAATATAAATGTTACTCATAACATATTTTGTATTAAATCGCGACGATTCTTATTAAAATTCTACGAAAGTTTGATGAAAGAAACTAAACCCAAACATACAATAAATTACGAAAACTATCATACTTGTTTTATTTTTAAACACCATCTCCAATTAAGAATGACTTACCTACAGTAGAAATTTAATAAATTTCTTAAAATTTTTATTTCTAAAGTTATCACAAATATATTCGACAGTGAAGTGAATATGAACATGAAGTGAAACGAAGTTTTTTTGTAAGCTAAAATTGAACAGTTTAAACATGGGTAAAATATTTACGTAATTAGTACCATTTTTTTATTTATTTTGAAACCGATGAAACCAAATTTTTGTTTAAATCAAATTATTACAGCAAGTACTTAAAAATTAAATGCGTCATTTTGAATTTTGATAGATCAAAAATTTGGTCAAATTTGAATCGGGCATAATAAAAAACATACCATAAGATACTTTTCATAACATTTCAATAGTTATGGAATCGTGAAAAACGCCTTTAAAAATTTTGAATTTTTGTGTTTTAGGCGCCATTTTGGCGAAACTATTTGTCTAACATAAAAGTTTTACTAAAAAAAGTTGTTTATTTTAATGTCTTCTATGACCTCTTTAAACCTGGAATACATATTTTGTGACACCCTATATTGTATTTTTGGTGGGTATGCAATCTTACCCTTATAAATTTATAGAAGAACAAGATTTAGCTTGAACTCCGGTTTAAGGTTTCCACGTAATTTCTATTTGTATCTAATCTCTAGCATATCATTTTATGTGGAACTAAAGATATGTATTTATTCTATTCGTTTTTACTTTATTCTTCATCTCACTATTTTGCTTGGTTATATGATAGATTTTCTTCAGTTTCTTTTCGTTTGCAAAGATCTTTTGGTGTTTTTACAAGAAAGTGGTATAACTAACAAGTTTTTACACTAGCGGTTAAGAGCATCCGATTTTTGACCGACTTTAACCGATGATCAGGTAAAGTAAGAAAATCAGATAAATAATCCAATTACAAAAGGATTTTGCTTTAAAAAAAGGGATAAAGTTTGACGTAACAGATTTATCAATTCCAGTTAGTGTTTCGTCGTTGGACTCAATTTGATGATTCAGTTATTTAAATACTCATTGCATTATTATACTTCCTTTAATCTGATTTTAAAATGTGAAATAAATGTTTGCTAAAATTGTATTTTATTTTTCCAAACCAATAAGAGTTGCAAAAAAAAATTGTTAAAATAATTTACGCTTTTTATACGATCGACCCAATCTAGAAGGTTATTTAGATAAAGAATCATGCGGTTTTATCTCTCAGTTTTGACCCCAACCTATACAGAGGTAAAGTCACAACAGACAAAATAGATTTTTTGTACACGTAATCTAGTAATAACCGCACATGGCTTGTCTGTGGTACTTTTCAAAACCGGATTTTATAATCACATGTCAATGCGTTATGTAATTTTTTGTTTCAATAAAGATAAAAGCTTTTACGATTTACGAATCAGCAAACTTATTAGTAGTATAAGAATCTTCTTAAATAATAAGTTTGCATCTATCGTAATAAGTCATGCCCATACATAAATATTAAGTTTGATCAAATTCGCATAAATAGATAGAAGTAATCTACGAATTATAAGAACTTCTTTTCTATAATGGACCCCGAACTAATATCCATATTTAAATTTAAGTTAATAAGATACTAAAATAGCAATTCGTGATTTTAGTCAAAAACCAAAATCTACTTATGAAACCGGACCATAATGTCCACGAACAAAATTAAAGTAATTAACACAGTATGCAAAATTTTCTAAAAACTATTACAATCCAAACAAAAAACAATATACGATAAATATAAGTTTTTAAGTTCAATTTTAATTTTTGGTTGACTTTACAGTGAAAATTAATTCAATAAGACGTATTACACATCTATCTATTCAACTTAAACGATAACTTAAAACTATCCGCCCCTAACGCAAGAACTTTTATTAGGTCGATCGTGAGTTGTTAAGAGAAATGTATTTACGATTTTTCAGTTTTGTCGTTGAAAATTTCACATGGTCTTCATTACCTAAAGTTATTTCAATCGTAGCGTTGAAAATCACCGTTAATGCACCATTATCATCAAGTTTCTGACGATTTAACGATATGACCAAGACATGAATTAACGATTTAAGAATTATTTCTTTTTTGTATAAAACGTTCAAAGTGACATAGGCAACATATTCTTAAAGTTTGTCGTTTGCACAAACGTGTCGTTGAATCGTATTGTTTAACCCTAATTCTTTCCAATAGACGAATTTCAAAATAATCCTTAATTCGCTTTGTTCCTTCTTAATTTCTATTTCTTAACTATTCAATCTAAAACTAGTAACATTAAACAAAGAATAATGCTATTCAACAAAAGACACCAAACCGTGTGTGTGTCTGGGTTTTGTATTTATCAAAACTAACTAGAATTAAAGAATCTTTATCAAAACTAACAGAGTTTAGCGGCGACGTTCGTACCGTTAACACGGACCGATCACGCGTGTGAATTAAAGCAAATTTAAAGCGAATTTTTATAGTTTCTTAAATAAAAGTGATAAAATAAGGTAACAAAAGAAAAATGATGAAAATTATGATGAATGATGTGAAAGCAATTAAAAGTGACCAGAAAATGTATCAATAGGAAATACAAAAATTAAAGAGGAAAACAAAGCACTAAAAGAATCAGTAAAATTACTAGAAGAGAAGTTGGAAGTGTAGAAAGAAATCAGAAAGAAATAATATAGTAATTAAAGGATAAACTTAAAGAAAATGAAGGTAAAGCTGAGATAATAAAATTTCTTGCTGATACGCTAAAGGTCGATGCAAAAAATTGAAAGCATACAAAAAATACCAAATAAAGAAAACAGTCAACGATAACCCTAGTGCACATTGGACAACTGGGAAGAAAACGAAAAAGTTATGAGAGCCAAAAATCAATTAAGAGGAACCGCATGTTATATAGTAAATGACATGACCCAAACAGAAGCAAAATTACAAAAAGAACTTAGAGATATGGAGATAAGGAAAAAAGACACAGAGCAAAAGGCTACCAAAAGAAGAATAGAAGGCGAAGAACATGACATTGATAAGAAAAAGTAAAACACAACAAACTACAAAACAAAAAAATCAGGTAAATGCACTAAATGTTGGGTCTTGAAACGTTCAAGGGTTAAACAAAGTAGGAAAATTAAAACAGCTAACAGTAGAGGCCAAAAAGTATGATCTAGATATACTTGCCATCCAAGAAACCAAAATGAAAGGTAAACAACAATATAACCTTGATGATTATGTATGGTTAAATGAAGGAGTAGAGGAGAATTGATTCTGAACCGGCTTCTTAATTAAAAACAGTTTAAAACAAGTGATTGGTAGATTACAAAGTAGTTAACAATAAAATTAGTTATTTAAGATTTAAAGGCCAATATCGAAAATTCTCCCTGATTAATGCACACTCACCAACCGAAAAAGCCGAAATAGAAAAGAAAGAAAAGTTCTATGAAGAGCTGGATGATATCCTAAGTAAAGGACCTAAATTTGATATTAAGATCATTTTGGAGATCTAAATGCTAAGAGAGGTAACGAAGAATAGAATATAACAGTAGCAGGAAAGGAAAGCCTTCACGAGATAACAAATAAAAATGGACAACTGTTAGTCGATTTTGCTGCAACAAGAGATATGGTACGATGCTTCAACGAAAAAAAATACATAAAATTAAATGGATAAGCCCTGACGAGAAAACGCAAAACCAAATAGACCATCTAGTAGTGAGCAAATTACATGCCTAGAGTATTTATAAAGTAAGATCGTATCGATGCGCGCATATTGGCTCAGACCATATGTTACTTAAAGCAAAAGTAATACAAATGAAACCAGATCTAACAAGAAGAAATGATTTTAAAAGAAATAAATACAATAACCAATTACGAAAAAGGTGTTAGTATAGAAGAAGAATAGAAAATACTGAAAAAAGTTATAAATGAAAGCGAATGTAGACAAGTTAATACCAAAAGAATGAATGATTCTACAAAGAGCGTAACAAAATGGTAGAGAAAAGGAAAAATATAAGAATACAGATGTTAAATAAACAAACAGAAGAACTAAAAGAAAAATATAAGAAGCTAAGGAATGCAACAAATAGCATATGTTAAACAAAGAAAAGAGAAGCAAAAGAAAAAAATGTAATGTAATGATATTATGACAGCGTATAGAGAAAGAACTTTAGAAACTTTCACAATAAAATAAAGATAGAAAAGAAAGGTTACATCCAATCAACGGGCTTAAGAGATGAAACCGGAAAACTTCATTTAGAGGAAAGTCAAAAGGTAGAAATATGGACAGGAAGTTTTAAGATGAAGAATAATAAAATTGCAAGATCAGATGAGATTCAAATGGAATTATTGAGATATTCAGACCAAGCAGTACTAAATAGAATCCATAAGCTCATATTAGAAATATGGGAAAAGAAAGAGATGCCTGATGAATGGCATGAAGAACTTATTTGTCTCATTTACAAAATAAATAATGCACTGTGCCCAGAAAAGTACAGACCCATATCTCTCCTAAACTCAGCTTACAAAATTCTAGCACACTTAATAAGTGAAAAATTCAATCAAAAGTAGAAGGTATGATAGGGCAATACCAAGCAGGTTTTAATAAAGGTAAATCTATAACAGACCATAGTTTCGTACTTAATCAAATACATGAAAAATGTATGAAGAAAAATATACAATTACACACCATCTTTATTGATTTCAAAAATGCGTATGACAAAATTAGAAGAGAAGAAATTTTTAAGGCAATGAAGGAACTAAAGATAACAGAAGATTTAATAAAGCTGACAAAGACGACGTTCAGGGATACAAATAATAGAGTTACATACAAACGTCAACAATCAAAATAAATATGTAAGTAATATAGGGCTAAAACCGAGCGACCCACTATCAACGACGGGGCGCATTTCAACGTTGTATTAGAAGCAATTTTTAGAAGAAGCAATGTAAAAACGAACAAAAACATCTTAAATTATTCCAACCAAGTACTTGCATATGCAGATGACGTCGTACTACTTGCTAGAACCCAAGAGGAACTAAAGGACGTATTAAAAATCTAGAAAGCCTGGGCAGTAGGAATACAAATAAACGTAACTAAAACAAGTTACATGATTCTGGGAAACGGATATATATAATCAAACTTATTAATAATATGACATATTTGGGTACGAAAATAGAAAGCAATGGCAATCATGACAACAACATCACAAAAAGAATTAGTGCGGGATCTAAAAGTGCGGGAGCGTTACATCACATATTAACCGAAAAAAACCTAAGTAAAAACCTAAAACTAAACAGCGATACGTCCGGTGGTGTAGTTCGGAAGCGGGTGCTTACAAAAGACAATGCAAAAAAATTAGAACTGTGGGAGAGAGGAATATTAAGAAGAATCTTTGGTGGGGTCAAGATACAGGAAAGTTGGAGAAGAAGAACCAATGCTGAACTTGAGAAACTATTGCAGGAACCTAATATAATAGTGATGGCACTACGAAGCAGGCTGAGGTGGCTTGGGCACATTTCTAGAATGAGTGATGGAGAACAAACGAAAGCAATCTTTAAACAAAAACCGGGAGGAAGAAATACGAAGGGTAGACCGAGGAAAACATGGTGGGACTGAATAGAGGAAGACCTAAAAAAGTTTAATATAAGTGACTGGCGGGGTTTTAGTGCAGGACAAAAAAAAAGACGAAAATTCAAGCCATAGGCCAATAGGCCTAAAGTGCTGTTATATATATTATCAAAACTAAGAGTTAAAAAACGGAGAGATGAACAAGAAACTGCGTTATAATAAAAACCTAACAACGAAATAATTTCTGCAACCGCAGTGCCCTAATTAAAACATTTCTAACAAAAAAACAACTGACTAAAATTTAAAACAAATTGTTTACGGGAACTTGAAAACAAATTTAAACCGTCGACAACTTACAATTGAATTTCCATTTGAAATAACATTTAAAAAATATGATAGAAAGTAAATTCGGGAAGTTAATTACTGAGAGAAATATTAATTTTACCGCAAATTAAAAAAAAATATTTTAACTCACAACCGTGGTGACAATATGTCAATGCTACAGTATAGCAGGCGCCAGCTACTGGATACGTGTAGATCGGTCTTTACAAACACAGTAGTTAAGAAAATGTCATTTCAACCGTCTGTGTTTTAAAGAATTTAGATAATGCTAGTTACGAAAAAGTGTTCACACGGTGTTACCAAAGAGTACTCTTTGGTGTTACTAATGTGCTAGTGCTGGTATGCTAGTAAGACTGGCGCCAGCAATGTAAATCGGCCTTTACAAACAAGCCAGTTACAAAAATTTCATGGCAAACGTTGGCATTATTAAGAATTTAAATTATGATATACGGTCATTTTATTCGATTGTCATATTTTTTTGAAATAAAAAAAATTATCAAATCACTGTAATAAAAATTTTGGCCCAAAAAAGAAACGTTTAAAAGAGAAACAAGGCAAAGTAAATTTTAAAAAAATGTTCTAAGGAGTATAACATAGTTTTTAATTAAACATTAATTAGTTAATCCGCTGCAGATACACTGTTCCAATTATACAATAATCGCACACGTAATGACCTGATTTTAAAGGATGAGTTCACATAATAGATCGATACATTTTACGCTTGTTGACCCGTATATTTACGTTTACTGCTAATCAATGAAACCCCAACAGTGAATGTTGTTTGTTAGTGATAAGTTTATAAAAAATATAACACTATAAATAAAGTCGTATTTTTAAAAGAAAATACAGGATAACATAAGCACTTTAAACTAGATTTTCCTACACTATTTTAATAGATTCTCTTCCTTAATTAAATTTTGAAGTGCGCATATTAAAAATTAATTAATAACAAGTAAATAGTTAATTCGGTATTTTAACAGTGAAACTTTTAAGTTCAACTTAAGTACAATCAAATTGAATTTCTATAAACCGATCTTTGTATCTAAAATTTATTGGTTTCAAATTTTAATTGATTTTAATAGAGTGACACTGTTTGGATTAGTCAGTAGAACATGCTGTTGGAGATAAAAAGTTTTTTGTATCTAACGGGTCTTGAAATAAAAAACCAGGCCGGGAATTTTCTTTGACATTTGGTAATTTTTTTAACATAGTAGGAACTGATGCAAAATTTAGGTCAGAGTTCAAAGTATTTAAGAAATGATTCACATCTGTCAATTTTTAGGTTATACTTATATCACGTTATTTTGTTCACTGTACAAACAATTAAATCAATTAATGTCACGGCCTGCCCAGTCCAGTTTTTTATCGTTTTCTTACAGTCAATCTGTGTTTTGTCCATCTCTATACCTTCTCTGAGAGACTTTTTGTAGAAGCTTAATGTCATCTTGGTTGGGCTCTAATTTATCTTTAAAGTATTCACATAGAAATCAATTAGTATTGAAAAGAGATTTTTGTAAAAAAAATACAAGAATACCTTAAAAGTAAATACTGACTGTGGAAGTACGAAACACCAAATAGTGGAGTTGGTACCAAAAACTTATAATTAATAGAAATACAATCATTTCATATGTCACCTTGTTGGTATTATCTGTATTTACGAATTTAAAGCAACAAAGTAATAATCTTTTCTTGTCACTTAACTGTAAAGCAAAATATTTTGTTTATTACTTTAATGGAAATTTACTTTAAAAAATATTTTCTTACTTAGCATTTTTATCACTAAGTTTCATGCTTTATAATTAGTTTTGTGAAAGGTTTTGTAAATATTTTCATGAAAACACTCTACTATTTGAGTAGAGAATGTTTGCACTTAGTAGCATATGGTATGTAGGATAGGGCTGATGTAAATCCTAGACAAAAAATTGTTTTCGTAATTCTTTGTCCGGTTTTCGGGAAAAATCGATTGATGAAAATTAACACTTTCTTAGCATAATTTGTTCGAAACTATTTTTATCGCTAAATTGACCTGTTTCATAATGAATCACGTTACGCTATCAATCCCTCAAAATTGACGAGCAACGATTGAAGTTATGTTGCCGACTAGGCTTGTGTCGTAGGGAGTTAATTTTAATATAATGTCCCTCATTACTTTGTATAAATTACATTAGAGTGTGGAACAGAATTTCGCGGTGCCACAGCTTTGTTTGAGGAACGAGCCCGAAGAGCGACTTACTCATTAGCTGGAGCGCCGTAAAATCACTTTACACACAAAATTTGTATAATATTTTTTGGCCGAGGATCATCATCAAAAAGTAAAAAGAACAAAATTATTTCTACTGATGTTAAGTAGGCCTGGCTGTTTAACCATTTTGACATACACCACCTAATATCAATGTTAGTTTTAGTTCATTTGTTTAACGGACGTATAGATGGCGCCATCAATATTATCATCAATAAAAATATTAAATGCGCCCTCATTCTGTACATTATCGTGTCAAGTATGGTGTAAAGTAAATTTTTTAAAATCAATTTTAAATGGTACAATTTATTGGATTTTATACTTAGTTTGTTTTGAAAACGTTCCAAATAGCAGATAAATCAGTCACTACTTTACCACATAGTAGCCGTACTTTACCGCATAGTAGCCGTACTTTACAGCATTGTATGAACAACTGAAAAATGAGCTTACAGTTCAGGATGTTAATATCGAGTTACCAGGTATTCAGACTCCTTTCAAATTTATATGAAAATGCTTACGAAAGAAGAAAAAATAGAACACTTCGGAATCGATTCAAAATAAATTAAAGACAAAAATCAAAATAAATCGAATTTGTTAAAAAACTATTAAAATTTAAACACAAGTAAGTTTTTCTTCAAAAATTTGTTTAATTCTTAAATATGCAACAAATACAACTCAGTTATTGAGTGGTTTTCAAAATGTTTTCAAATTTCAAAATGTAGTGTCACTGCATTTCAATTTTCAATAAAATTTTAAATTCATTAGAACGTATTACTACACATCTACTCATTCAACTTACTTAAAACTAACCACGCCTACGTGCAAGCACTTTCATTTACGTCTCCCGGATTCAGTAATACAAAAATGTACTTACAATTTTACTACTTTCTTTGTTGATAATTTCCGTGTTTCACTAATTGAAAATATTCCAATCGTGGCGTTGAAAATTGACAAAATAACAATATAACTAAGACAAGCCTTTGACTAATCAAGAATTAGTTTTATCAGAATTACATCATCTCCCCCGGAATGTATAAGGCCCACATAATTCTATATTTCCATATAAACTTCCCGAAGTTGCCGATAGGTGGCGATACGTGTTACATTATTGTTTCCTGTTATTTTCACATCTAACACTCATTTTAAAATTAAAGATTAATTCAAACAAACTGAATAGTATATCCTAATAATATTTATAGAAATGAAATATTAAAAACTTAAAAAAAATCAATTTTTAGACTATTGCATTGTTCCGTCGTGTGGTAACATTATTTCCGGTATTACAACGCGTAGCCATCTTTGATGAAATATAATCAATTCTGAATCAATATCCATCACGACACTATCATCACGATATTCAATCAATGACAAAACCGGAAAGCCAACGCATAACGCCATCTATCGGTGACTGAAGGAAACACTAACACGTATAGAGAATCTACTGCTTGTATCTATGGGACGTTCTACATTCCGGAGGAGATGATGTATTTCTGGTTTTATACATAGGTTGATTTTTACCAGGTAATTTTTTTTACGTTAATCTTTTTTTCATGGAAATTATACAAGAATTAAGAGCATGAAAAAAACGCGACAGGAAGTGGATTGATTGGTTAATATTCAATGACATTGGCAGTATATTGTAATTAAAAATAAATCGTGTACGCACAAGTGTGTTTTTGAATCGTTTCTGTTCAACCGAAATCTTTCCAATAAACGATTTTTTTAGTAATCGTGAATTCACTTGAACTTCAAATAAAACACCCGGCACATGATTTGCGTAACCAAAAATTAACCCGATATGGAGTTCCCGAAAAAAATTACAGATATTTCCGTAAACTTTTGCATCTGTGAAAATTTTATTAAAAAAAATAATATCACGAAATCTATAACTGACCCTAAAATTTGACATAGAATGCAATAATATATTGGGTGTTCAATTTAAAATAACGAAGTTGATGTCGATTTCTAGTACAACTGAAAGTGTGAGAAGAATGAAAATATTTTAGTTGAGTTTGCCCTATTGGTTTTTAGTCATTCTCTAAACTTTCAAAAATTTTCCATGTATACTTTTTCGTATACGGCTAATGGCAGTATCCGGTGAGACACTCTGTATTACTACAGATTAAAATTTAATTCTTTGCATCAATATTTTATATTTTAGAGTAATTATGAAACAATACACTTTAATTGTGTATTAATTCAAGTTAAATTCGAAATATGCATAAAAGAATTTAAAATACTTTGAAAAATATTGAAATAAATTTACATGTAGGTACAGTGGATTTCAAATTGAGTAAGATATTGTATGGCTACGTTTGTTATTAATAATGATTCAAATTTGGTTAAATGGGCAATGATATACACTTTATGCGGTTTAGATTTTGCTTAAAAAGAAAACATTCGAGCAGTTCTGAAGGGAATCGAAGAACTCGAAAAATTCAGTTTTCAAAAAAATCCAATATTTCCGTTACCGTGAAAGTTATATCTAAAGTTACTTGTCATTCATTAATCTCATAAAAATACAAAACTATTTATTAAACAAATTTATCAAAAGGCTATCTATTTCAAACCGGCGTTAATGGATCCGTTTTTGCATAGATATAAAAAAGTTGTGAAGAGGGTTATATAATTTTTATAATTTTTGAATATTTAAAAACAGAATAGATAAATACTTTGTCCGTAGAAGGAATTGTAGTATTAAATACAAAAATAAAATTTAAAATACAAGTTCAAGTAAAACAGCTAAATGATAAATTCTCACAGAAATATTCATAAAATGAAACATCTTTAACCTAAACATTGTGAAAGTTTGTTAGGATTACATTAAAAATAAAGTTGTTTGTAATTTAATTATACACAACTTTTGTTTAAATTATTTTTGATCCGATAAATAAATTACTGAGATATAACAATCACGTGACACCAATTGTTGTAACAATATTTCCACCAATATCAATTATACAAAAAGTTGAGGAGAAAAGTTGTTAGAAATTCTATCGACTATAGCTTTTGTTTGGTCCATTTTTCTAAAACGCAATTTTATTTTCGCTTTGTGAGAGTGATCATTTTCAACCCGTCTGGTCTGTCTTAAGGAACTTGGATGCGCGATATCTCGTTTTGTCCGACGTACCCTCATAGGTAGCGTTTGTATAACGGCTTAAAAGTTAGATTCATTTGACTTTGTTGGACGATACTGAAATGTTCACTGCTATATTACTAATTTCTTCTTAGTGCACATTTTCTTCATAAATGGGAATTTTTTTCCTACAACCTATCTGATTTTTACTCTACATCTTACAAATAAAATATCAGGAAAACTTTGTACAGATTTATATAAAATTTTGCAAATGAGTTTTATGTATAATGATCTGATTAGATTTTGGGTATAATCTGTCAAGCTAAAAGCGCCGTTAATTTACATAGATTTTCGAATTCTTAAAATATTTATTTATTTTACACATTTTCTTGTTTTTTTACAACATACTTTCCATTCGTTCCTTGACGTTTGTTATTATCGGGGCTATGTGGAGTTCTCCGGTAAACGCTTGTTTCTATTGTGTTTAATGGGGTTGGTACATTTAATTGTTTTTTATGGATAAAGTACTTATGTTTGTATGATCAATGTTCTGTTGCAAAATAATCAAATAATTGAAATATTCGCGACTCGTTATTTTCTAGGTAAACGAGTTCGTAAACGATAAAAAATGTTATTATTTTGATATGGTTAAATCTCCAAATAGTCTTTGTTACTATCTATGCATTAGTTTTTTTACGCGAGTTTAGTGCACGAGCCCCCGGCGAGGCTCACAAACCACATAAGTGTAAAAATCTTCACGCATGTGTTCGAGACTATCTTTTTACTTCCACAGGTAACAAAGCATAAATAAAACTCAAGTGCGCGTAAAATAAATCCCCTATTTAGTTTATTTCACCCAATGCTCTTTGAAACACTATTTCACAGATGAGAATAGAAAAAAAAATTTAATTCTTTATTATTACAACTAATAGGTGTCATCGTACAATAATCAAATGTATTATAACAACGTTATTTTGTAATTTAACATTGCGTGAAAAAGATTTATATGGTGTTTTGTGAACCGATTTACGTTTGCAAATATTTGCTTCTTCAATAATTGATTTAAGTGTCAGTTTTCAAAATATTCAGAAATGATAGCAAACGGTGAAACATTCATCCAAGGTTGCATCCATCACACAGTTTTGGAAGTTGATTTTTATTGATGATTGTAGGTAAACATACAGAGTGTTTAAAAATTCAGTACAAATATTTTAGTGGCGTATTTTTGAGATGAAAATAATACTTTTTTTTCCTATAAACATATGTCCTAAAATACACCCTCTTCGACTATTCAAAAAACTTACTTTCTTGTCAAAAATTGGTTAAATTAAATCTTTAAAGTGATCTCTGTTTTGGGTTTGTGAAAAAAAAACATTTTGTAGGAAATTAGATTCGTCACAGTGGTTGATTTAAATTCAATTCCAACAAAATACTCATTTTTGTATAATCAAAACGGTGCCCAACTTGAGGACTTTGTTTAATCAATTTTTTTTAACTAGTGTTTTCTATGGCTCTGTAATTCATATGTCAAGTACTGTTGACGCCTTAACGGTGACAATTTGAATTTATAAAAAAGTCAATAAATAGATCCTATTTTTTATTTTTTCATGAACTTGAAATTATTATTTGTTGTAATCTAAAAAATAATTTCGTTTTATATAAGCCAATAAATAATTTTTACTCATAAAGCAATTGTGTTCAACCCTCTACAATTTACAACCACTAATCTAATCAGATTTGACCTTGTTTGTAAACCAATTATTGTGATTTACAATTACATAAGACAAGCACAATTAAACCATATTAGTGAAAATGTGATGTTATTCGCATATATAAATTCATTTTACTTTCTTTTATCGGTTAGCAACAATCGTTACTTATTGTGTTGCATTGTTTATTCGAATACTTAAAATACATTGTATTTTATGATACCACGCCAAAGGTTTGCACTTCTCATAGCGTGGTATCATAAAATACAATGTATTTAAGAATAGCAATAAACTTTGGCACGTGTTATCACACACTTTATTTATAAAAAACCACACAAGAAATTGTACTTAATTAATTATCTTCATTTTGTCCTCAAATGTGATAGGTGTTACGCCATCAATCAATGGATATATGTATTTCAAAAGTTACTGAATAATTCAGTTGTTGAAAATTTGAAGTAATAACAAATCAGAATTGTTACAGTTCATATTCCTATTGTATAACAATTAGTGTTACCGAATCCATATGAAAAAACAAACCATTAGGTAATTTTTTTCTTGATTGTGACAATAAAGTAATTATTTATTTATTTCTTTATTAGAGTTTACATAAAATAATAAGACGTCAATATAAAAAATAGGAAATGTACCTTGCTCTCAAGTATTTCCTTACATCCGCACCAAAACTTTACGTGATGACTGTAGATATCCGCGGTTATTTTCTGAGATAACAGATATAAAAGTAAATTGAATAGATTCCGCCTAACCCACGTTAAGCTGTTTAGTAGAATGAGTTATCTGAAAGTCATATCAAAATATTTCACGTTTAGCAACCAATGCACTCTTTTGAATTCAGATAGTAAATGGGGAAACGACTATAAAAAGCCTGGGACACAAATTTTTTCTGCACTTGAGTGGCTTTGATGAGGCAATCAATATGGCCGCCAAATTTTGTAATGCGAGTCTACATTTCCTAATATAACTCAGTTTGTGTTCTGATATTAACCTATATTATTAGTGATTATTATTCAGGAGAAAGTGTGCTTTCTAACCGGTATATTTGACATAATATTATAATACCAGAAATAATTGAAACTTATTTTAGATTATTGACTTTTATTTTGATTTTCTGAATCTTGTGCATTTAATGACTTTAGTGCTAGGACGGGCTGTAGAAGATCCGAATAATAATCGGTTGGCGTTGATCATAATCAATCTTCTTCTGCTGCCGTTATTTTTTCCATGGTTGAAATATTCCAATTATTCAGTGTTCCACATTGAAGCAACCGCAATCGCTGGAAATTGATGATGAATATATTCGCATCCCACCAGTGGAACAAACAAATTGTCAATACTCTCCCTGAATATTACACTACTCTTTTGCAATTGGTAAGTTAGAAGTAGGGGGAGTCCGGAAGACTTGCCCAGGTGGGAGAGTTGAACCACCTTACAAAACTATATTTAAATTTCGCGCTAATTAAGGTCAACTACAGTCAAACGTCATGCGCGAGCGACCAATCGCAAGTATGCCGCCATTTTGCACGATGGCCAGTTCGTTCAGTTGTCAGTTAGCTAAACGTGTTCTTGCTGTTGCGGAGTTTTATTTATCACATCAGTAGTTTTGAGGATTACGACCGTAATTTCTGAGGTACGTATTGTGTTTTACTACTATTGTGACGCCTGGTAAATGTAGTTTAACATGTGCTAAGTGTTTTTTCTATGATTGATAACTTTTCAGTAGTAAAATTTTGTTACTTAAATGGTGGGTGCGGGAGACTTGCACCACTTTGCATGCGGAGATATGACCAGTGGTTCAAGTCTCCCGATATGTAGTATTAACGGTAGTTAGTTTTGTTTTTAACCGTATGTTTTTTTATTCGCAGAAAACAATGCCATTTCAATATAAGCCTCCAGAAAATACACGAAAAAGAAAAACATACTAAACAAGAAATAGAAAATGCCATAGAAGAAGTGAAAAGGGGCGCTTCCTTAAGAAAAACATCTGTTAAGTATGGAATTGATAGAACTACATTAAGACGTTATAAGATGAATGAACAAAAGCTAAGTAAATTTGATGATAAAGAGAGTCAGTATAAGGAATCGCAGATATTTACAATTTCTGAGGAAAAGGAACTTGTTGTATATCTAATTAAATGTAGTAAAATGCACTACGGTTTGTCCAGAAAACAAGCTATGAAATTGGCATTTGAATTGCTGAAAAGAATTCAAAGAAGATTCCTGAAAGCTGGGCAACGAATAATACCGCCGGAAAAGATTGGTTTCGCGGTTTTCTTTGCAGAAATGCAGAAGTGAGTCTAAGAACACCCGAAGCCACCAGCCTTTCTCGTGCCACCAGTTTTAACAAAAAAAATGTTGGCGAATTTTTCACAAATTTAAAAACGGTGCGAGAGAAATATAAATTTGAAGCTCAGAACATTTATAACTGTGATGAAACAGGTTGCACGACTGTGCAAGCATGTCCAAAAGTTATAGCCAGTAAAAAGTCGAAGCAGGTCGGACAAGTCACTTCTGCTGAAAGAGGAACCACCGTAACACTTTGTTTCGCCATCAATGCGATTGGAAACGTGATGCCTCCTTTTTTTTATATTTCCAAGGGTTAGGTATCAAGATCACTTTGTATCTGGAGGACCGGAAGGATCATCTGGAGATGCTTACCCCAGTGGATGGATGACCACAAAAGCTTTGTAAAATTCCTTGAACATTTTGCAAAATATTCACATGCCTCTAAGACCAATCGCGTGCTCCTAATACTCGATAATCATGAGAGTCACGTAAGCATTGAGGCAGTAAACTTTGCCAGAAATAATGGGATCACGATGCTAACTCTTCCGCCGCACTGCAGTAATAAATTGCAGCCTCTTGATGTTGCAGTTTATTCCTCATTTAAATCAAAGTACAACACAGTTATGAACAATTGGATGTTATCTAACCCAGGCAAAACAATCACTATCTATAACATTCCTGAATTCATCAAAACCATAATGTCTCAAGGTTTCAGCCAAACCAATATATTAAGTGGATTCCAAAAACTGGCATCCATCCATTTAATCCAGAAATATTTAGTGACGACGATTTCTTGTGTTCTGCTGTCACAGACAGAGATTTGCCTGAAGAACAGCCACCAAAAGACCCACCATTGCGGTTAGAAAGTCAGCTTATGTTCTCCGCTGAACTAGAGGAATCTTCGCAACTGGAACAGAACGCTGTGATCGCGACTGTTTCTATGCAGCAGTTAGAAAATAATGAGAATATTCCCTGCAATGATCAAGAGCCTATTTGCCAAAAGCATAGAAAGGAACCAGATAATGACGCTGTAGCACATTCATTGAACGAAAATCTATCTATAGAAGATAATGAGTTATGGAATCCACCACCATCCACTGTCCCGACACTATTAAATATATGTCTGAAGTTACTCAATTCCGGTAGGCAGACTCCTAATAAACAAGGCTTTGTTTCACATTGCACTTTCTCACCAGTCCCAACTACTTCAACTGGTAAAATTACTAAAGTTACTCCAGAAATGCTGAGACCATTCCCAAAAAGCGCTTCCAAGAAAGACTGTTCGACGAGGCCGCCAGCCGGGCAAGACTAAAATATTAACGATGACACCTGACTCCAATAAAAAAGCCACCAGTCCAACATATGTGATGATAATGCCACCTGTAATGAAGATAAAATATCGAAAAGAATATGTATGGGGACTCAACTAAATGTTGTGACTAGAAATCAAAAGACTATTAATGTTAAGAAAAGAGTTTTTGAGGAAAGTAACACTGAATCAAAAATGAAAAAACTAAGAAGACGCAAGGAAAAAGTTGGGGAAAGAAAATAAAGAAAGCCAAAGAAGATCCAAAACAAAAGATGTGAAAGGAAAGGGCATTCGAAAGAAAACTAGAAGAGGGAAAAAGGTAAAAAGGAAAATAGTGACAGTGAAACGGAGTGTGAAGACGAAGATATTTTGTACGGTGAAAGTTCAGTGATGATTTTGAAGAAAATCCTGACTTAAATACACGTTGGTATTGCTTCGTTTGCCAGTCAGAGGAAATGATGGATATGCGCCTATGTCGTTTATGTCGGAGATATGTCCACGAGATATGTGTAGGACTTACAAAAGATATCGATGATTTCATTTGTCACGAATGTACCTAAATAAAACATTGTTGTAGTCGTATTTTGTTAGAATTTAATTTGAACAAACACATTAAAAACTGATCTCAAAATATTGTTTTCTCTTCCCCAAAACTGTATGGTCAACTCTCCCCAAACCCCGGTTCAAGTGTCGCATATGGTAGGGAGACTTGAACCAATTCCCTTTTTTTAAATAGCTATAACTTTCTGCAGAATTGTTTTATTAAAAAATAATGATGCACAATGATGTCTGCTGAACTAAGCTATGCTTTAAAGCGTAAATAGGCTCTCTCAATGCAATTTAATAGATTTTATGATGGTTTGAGTAAAAGGCGGTTCATGTCTCCCGGACTCCCCCCCTAACCCACCTTTGCGACTGTCAATCCACACTACCTGATCATGATGACTTTCACCCTTAGCAAAAGTTTTAATCATTGGTTTAATTCTGTTCTGGAGAGATTGTATATTGAAAACACCCATGGTATAGAGTATCGTTTGCAATTTTACAATAATTACATTTGTCACTTAAGAGGAATGCTACCACACACACAAATTTTCTATTAAGGCTACCATCTACAATTTTTAAGATTTTGACCTAATTTTTTGTTTACAAATTGCTATGAACCGAATCTATGGAATGACCGTTTGTTTTTCTTTGTGACTTGTAAAATCGATAAAAAAAATTCTAAAGTTCACTAAAATTCAGAATGTTTTAACATTATATTCCTCAAATTGGGAAGCATATTTTTTAATATAAATAGATCAATTGATATTTTCAACCTTTACGATTACCTACAATAAAAAAAATTACAAT
This sequence comes from Abscondita cerata, assembly GCA_030710515.1. Taxonomy (NCBI): domain Eukaryota; kingdom Metazoa; phylum Arthropoda; class Insecta; order Coleoptera; family Lampyridae; genus Abscondita; species Abscondita cerata. The sequence goes on along the minus strand of JALBCR010002424.1, from coordinate 95,959 downwards.
AAACTTTATTTTTGATCAAAATAGAGCTGTTTTAAATCAGGTCTATATTAAATGATTTAAGAATTACATTTCATTTACCGTTGGCACGTACAAATAAATATATTATATAGATCGCCAATTCATATCATCTGCAGAAATTTTAATTTAAGTTTTTCTCATAATGATATTAACAACTGTACGTTAATGTCATTACTTAATAAAAAATAACTTTTATTTTGTGGTTATGTCTCTTGTCAACTCGCTTATATACGAGGATATATTGAAAAATTCTTAGCCTACTATAGAACCAAACAAAATTTCAATGTCAAAATATTTTATTACTCTTAATTGGATACATTTATTACAGCGAACCTGCAACGTCTCTAGACCTTTAAAAAAAATGTTTCTTCTTGCTCTGCAAACCAGACCTCCACAGCTTCTATTACCTCCTTGTTGGAAGAAAATGTACGACCTTTTAAACTTTTTTTCAGTTGAGGAAAGAGGTGATAGTCGGACGGAGCCAAATCGGGTGAATAAGGGGGTGTTCTAGTAATTCAAACCCTAAATCACGAATTTTTGCATGGCAACATGAGATTTGTGTGCAGGGGCGTTGTCCTGCAAAAACAAAACACCTTTGGATAGCTTTCCGCGTCTTTTCTCTTTAATATTTTCCCGTAGAGTGGTCAGTAATGTCGAATAGTAATCTCCAGTTATTGTTCTACCCTTATCCAAAAAATCAATCATGATTACTCCATGGCAATCCCAAAAAACTGAAGCAAGAACTTTTCCAGCAGATTTTGGACACGAAACTTCTTAGGTCTTGGAGAACCAGAGTGTCGCCATTCCATCGATTGTTGCTTTGTTTCTGGATCGTAGAAATGTACCCAAGTCTCATCCATAGTAACAATTCGGTTTAAGAAGTCTACATCGTTTTCAAATCGAGCACAGATCGAACGCGATGCTTCTACCCTTGCACGGTTTTGGTCAACATTCAAACATTTGGGGATCCATTTTGCAGCAATTTTTCTCATGTCCAAATTGACGTGAACCATATGATGGACGCGTTTGTATGAAATATTCAGTGCTTCAGATATCCGTTTTAGCTGACACTTCTAATAAGTTATTGCTCGTTGCTATGGTAACGCAATATTTTGTTTATGCAAGGAACGGGTCTAAGATAACTAGATATCAATACATCCTCGTATTACTTCAATTTATTTTTTTTTCTTTTTTAGTTTCTTAGTGTTCATATATTATATACCATACATGTAGTTTGTCCTATAATTTGGTTTTATACCTGTTGGGCAAATAAACATATAAATGAACAGATAAATAAATAAATAAATAAATTCCCCCTTCTACTTATGTGTGTAATAGCAAAGAACATCACGTAGGTGCTTTCATACGCTTTTCTTTTCATTGCTATTTTGAACAGAGTTTTTAATGACCAAGCGAGTATTTTTACGTTTCAAGTTAAAGCAAAATTGAACTAAGGTGATACGGAATCATTCCTCTTAAACATTTAAAAGCCAACTCGTTGTGCTTGTGTGATATGCTATACAATTTTGGTAGATGTTCAGTAACTGTTTTTAAGTAATTTAGAAAAATATCTCTCAAAATTAAAGTAACAATCAAAAATTAAAAAAGGAGATTAATTATGATCAATGCTAACCGATTTAATATTGAGCCCATCCCAGACGCATAGCATTACTAAAGTCATTAACTTAACAGCCATCAAGAAATCAAAATAAAAATCAAAATTTTTTAAAAAGTCACTAATATTTCTGGTGATATAATTTTATGTAAAATATACCGTTGAAAATCTGTTTTCTTCTGAATAATAATCAGGAACAATATCAATATCAAAAACACAAACCCGAGTTATGTATATAGAAAAGTTTAGAATCGCATATTCAAATCCAAAAAACCTCATTGGTTGCAAGATCCGAAACTTTTGACAGGTAGGTACCTATCTAACATCGCTAGTTGACTTACTAGAATATTTAAATCATCAAATATAGGTACTGTTTTCTTTAAATCTTATTATGTCGTGAAAAATAGTTTCACTCTTAGACCGAATTTTTGCTTTTTAAACAAGATAGATAGTATTGTGGGGTTGCCGTCTCAACTCTATCGCAAATCGACACGATCAATCTTACATCCGCATATTGCGACGTGAAATGTGTAATTCAAAACAAACAATTACGATTAAGAAAATGCTGACAATCGGGAAGCATTTCTAACAACCTTGCTTACAAAGCTAACAAACCCACTTCGTACATATACAACGAAGTAGGTACAATAACAAAATCAGTCAGTCACAGTTACAGTTAAGATTAGTTTAGTGTAGTTTAAGTTCAGTTCGATTCGACACTTGACTGGCGTCGACTAGTTCGCGACGCCGACCAGCGGTCAGCACGAGCGCGTCGCAAACGTACAACCATGCTAGCGATCTTTGGCCCGACATGTGATACCACGATATCAAGTGTCACTCACGCAGCACATAGTAGGCGAACTTACTATGTTTCACGACCTACGCCGCTTTCATTCATTTGTGTAAATACTACATCACGATAACTGTAAGTGAACGTCAATAAACGCATCTAAACACAAAACGTCAAACTCCAGTTCTTCCTCTGGTTAAACCGGCGTCTAGTATTCACCGTAGACGCCACAGTGGTGACCCCGACGTGATGAAAAATTAGAGGAAGACAAACATTCGAGGAGGAGCAGCACTACAACAACAATAGGTATAACCACAAATTTTTTTTATACTTACGCTACAACATTTAACGACATGAACGGGAAAACGACCTCCACTGAGCCCGCTACGCTCGCTGCCGCCCCAACCGCCGTCCGACAACACGCCCGTCAACAACAATACGTCCGACACATCATGACTGCCATGAAGACGCTCGCCAACATAACGCGTGACATCGCTGTGTCCGCCATTGATATCGTAGGCACCGAAATTCTCCTACCGCATTCGATGATGTAACACACATCAATTTTGGCTGATGGAGTACATACAAAGCTGTTTCGTCAACCCCATGGCTCAACAAACGACCCGCAAAAGACCAAACGCCGCATTCGCTGCATCATCTCACAAACGCATCAACCGCTGCACCATCCGTCTAACGCTACAAACGCTGCATCATCCATAATCGCCACATCTGCTACTTCAGACGACCCATCGATCAAGGATAAACCTACGTCTTGAAATGACAGAGCTGTCCGCGATCACGCACACACAGAATGGTATCTCGGTAGCGGTACCTTTAAATTGGTTAATTCACAACATACCTACCTATGACTTTGCAGCCATATTATTTGACTGAAACGCAAACTCGGTTTAGTAGTAGATTTAAAAATATTAGGTGATTTTGAACCATGCTTAATAGATAAATTTCATTTCTAACATAAATTAAACAAAATGTAAGCGAATCTAAATCTACGTTTTTTTTTAATAATCAATTTAATATGTTTTCAATAAATTGATTCACATAATCGCACGTAAAATAATGAAATCTTTAAATCGATTATATATTAAATTGAAGAACAGTCCATTTGCGTGTTTAGTTTTGTAGACTAGATACTCTGCTGTGTTAATTTTGCTGTTGCTGTTTGTTATTTAGTGTGGTTCTTTCTTATTATTGGGTTGCTTTGATAATTTTTGGGTATTTTTGTTAGAGTGAAAGATAGTGGTTGTGTTTGTGGCTTCAAGGTATAATCGCGTGACTAAATTGTAGCATTGTTTTAGAGGCAAATTCTTGTTCTTGTTCAAGTATAATGACGTCATAGCTAGAGTCATGGAAGTTTCCGTGGCGTTATTCAAACACTTACTCTACTCCAACGATTCAAGTGTGGCCGAAAGCCATTGAAAAAAAATCTAGAAAGTTTCGTGACGTGAACGAGCGTGTATTACCAGTGCTTATTATACCGACAAACTTCCATCGTACTAGAGCTGACAAAGCGACATTGGTTGTTTGGTGTCCACAACTTCAAAATATAACTACCTTGATGTAGAGAAAAGAAATTATGGGAGCGCTTCTTCGATCGACGTAGGCTAGTTTTCAAATTGCGCAAAACAAATTGCATAAAATTAACAAAATCATAGCGCAAATAAAGAAGATAAATATGCCTGTAACCTCGTCAAGCGCGGCTTAAAACAACAAAACTCGTATCAAGCAATACAAGTTTCACAAAAAAACTATTTATTATCTAAGAAGCAACTTACTTGAAGTGTTTAAAAATGTCCTACTAGCTCTTAATGCCTTGTGTGAAAATGTTGGCCATTGATTTTCACCGCTCTTTAAAGTCAATAGCATATAACGATATACTTCAAGCCATTAAAATAAATGAAAATAATGAACTTCGTTTTTTTTAATTGAAAGCAAGGTGCTTACAATCTGGTTTTACTTTTTTAAATTACTACATTGTGCTTTTCTAATGGTAATCAATGAAAAAAGAGAACGCCGCCGCCCGCCTGCCAGCTTCCGCCTGTCACACATCTGACTCCATACGCTTGGTGCGTCAAAATTATAACGTTACTTTGGGAGTTCAACGTCTGTGCCGGATACTTCGGGTTTAATCTCTCTTAACAAATCGTACCCGACGATCCAAATTAAATGTACACTCATGAAATTTAAAACTTGGACACCACAATTTCTGTAAACAAAAGTTTGCACATTGTGAAGCGGGCTTAAGGGTATCATTTACAATTCTAACAGCAGGTAGTCTCAGCAGGGGTTATCTTATAGAAGGACTGTAGAATGAATCATTACACTAAGCACGTTTTAGAAAATAGGTAATTTACGTTGCTTACTTAATTTTTTCTTTAAAGAATATATTTGAAGGTATCGCTAATTAAACACCATAGCTCGATTAATTATCGAATCAAAATTTTGTTTAGGAAATGTTTACAAAATAAAATTAGAAATAATTTTGATTTAAAAAACGTCTACAAGCAATAACTTTTAAATTAAATCAAAAACTAAACATGGTTATTTGGGTTGACTGATTATTACTTATTTTTAAATAAATCTAACCTACTAATTATTGTAAGTTATTAAAAAAATCATTAAACTCTCTATTCATAATATTTAGTCCTTACAAAATGTATATTTTATGACGTTTCATTTTTTCTGTAGTTAATATAAAAAGTGAAAATAAAAACTAAGGCAATTCTTATTGTCAACGTATATATTTAGTTTTTGACAAGAATTTATTACATAATTATAATTAAGATACCAAGTTATAGTTTAAAATTAAATGAAAACTTTTTTTTTAAATAAAGGTATTACTATATAAATAAATATAAGAAATCAATAATGGGTGTGACCTCCATTATTATTGATACATTCTTGGAGGCGTCTGCTCATTGACGCTATCAAGGTATCAATATAATTAATATTAATCGTTTCCCATGCGGTATCAATGGCTGCAATTAGTGCATTACGGTTTACTGGTATAAAATTTGGCCCTTGTTGTCTTCGGATAACAGCAAGTATTCGAGCCCAAACATTTTCGATAATGTTAAAATCTGGGCTTTTTGCTGGCCAGGGTAACAGCTCCAAGTTATTTTCTTGTATCCAGTTGCGCACAACCTGCGAAGTATAGGGTCATCATATCCCGATAGTTAATTATCGAATGTTCCAAGAAAATATGTGTAAATAGTAAATGGAATCTACTAACGTAACGTTAAGTCGTTAATTATAGTTACATAACTCTCCTTTCATAAGATATAGTTCATATTAATATGCTTATTGTAAAGCTTCGTACACACCTGAACAACAAACCGAGGAACAAACAGAACAACGAACCGAACGGCAATCGGAACATTAATTTGGACGGTGCTACGTACGAATTTTAGAACAGATTCGCAAGTCCTGATTGTTCCACGAACGGTTTGCGGCGTTCCCGCAACTTGTGGGTTTTTTTCTCCCACATCAAAGAAAATGCGCGCGAATGCGTTTGCAGGTTTGGACGAATCTAAACAAAACGGCGAACAAACTTTTAAATAAAAGTTTGTAACAAAATAAATAAAAAAAATTAAGTATTCTCTTTTCTTTCTTCTCCATTTTCATCTAATCTAAAAATATAAGCTGAAATATGCAATATTGTTAAAATTGTAAAACAATTTACCGTATTTTTTTGTTATCTGCATTTTTTATTCTATCTTTACATCTGACTAACCATTTCTTTACGAGAACAATGATATCTGAGTCGGTGGCATTTTTGTACTATGGTTTAAACGAACAGCGTCTGAAATAGAGTTATTTCCGCGTGCATATATAATTCTTTGCATATTGAGGATCTACTTACTGAAGATAACATTTGCAATTTTTAGTTTCTTAAATTGCAACTTGCCTTTGGCACCATCCCAATGAAACTATTCAAAACTGCTGTTTCTAAGGTAGTTAACGGAGAGGTGAAAAGACCGTGCCTTAGTCGCAAAACACTTTTTCTTTTTGGATTATCAGTATGTATTCACCGAAATTAATTCCCTATTAGTATTATATTACTACATAAATTTTAATATTAAATTTTAATTATAAGCTTCAATTTACTTACCTATTCAGATTCCAACACACTATTTAACAAAACACTACAGTCAGTCAAGCATAAGACTAAAATGGCCGCAGGCAAAAATACACGACCCTTGCAGAATGATCTACCATCATCGTGGTCGATAAAGTAGGATCCTATGAGTAGGATCTATATTGCGACATGATTGGTGCATCTTAATCACGTGATCACCGGAGCACGTACGATCGGATGTTTTAACTATATGGAGTAGAATTAACAGGAAATTTATTGAAAATCATACAATTTCTTATATTTTGACTTGGTCATTTTTATTATTACCTTAATAATAACTTTAAAAATTGAAAGTCTGTATAATGTACATAGTTGGGATATGTAATGGATGTACCAAATATTTTAATGGTTTTGATATACTTTATGAATATACACAGCATATACATAAAGGAACACAAATGAATTTTTCAAGTTGAATGTACATTGAATATACATTAAATGTAAGGTATATTCAGTGCACATTATGGATTTAAAATAGACATACATACGATATTGCATGTTATGTGGTTGTTACATTGGTCATTAGAAGTATGTAATAAATATACAATTACCTACTGTTTGAGAAGGAGTAGTGTGAACCAATAAATAAAGTAAGAAATGTAAATTCCATTTTAGTTTAAAATTTCAAGTGTTGTGAAAATGCCACCTCATCTCGGTGCTGATTTGAAAGCGTGGATTGTTTCGGAATTAGCGGCGGGCCGTAGCGTGCGTGAAATTTCACGTATGTTAGATATACCAATTAGCACCGTAGGGCATTACCGAGTAAAATGGAATCTTGAACACATTTTGGAAAAAGCCATCGGAAGAGGTAGACCTAAAGTATCTACACGTGCTCAAGATCTCGAATTGTTTTATTACGTAACAGAACAACCATTTGCTACATACTCCAGGGCTATAGCAGATACACATTTTCCCGGATGCCGTATAACTGCACAAAAAGAAGGAACCTTTGGAATTTTGGAATCGAGTGATTTTTAGCGACGAAAAAAACGTTCAATAGCCGCAACGATGGACCACTAAAAGTTTTTAGAATGGAAGGAACTCGTTACGAAAATAATCACATATGTCCTAAAAAACGAAGTGGTTATTTTTTTGTGAATGTGTGGGGTTGGGTTAGCGCTCGTGGTCTAAGAGTTTGTTGGGCTATCGATGGACGTCTTGATTCTGCTGCGTATTTAGATATTTTGGAAACTATTATGAAACCTTCAGTCGCAGTGTTTTATCCAGACGAAGATTATATTTTCCAACAAGTAAGTATTCTTATTTCACTATACTTTCTCCAAAAAATAGTTCGGGGATCTGTTGAATTAACATTTTCATAATGTATTTTGTTGTTAAAGGACAACACCCCTATTCATACTTCGCGGGTTGTGCGCAATTGGATACGAGAAAATAATTTGGAGCTGTTACCCTGGCCAGCAAAAAGCCCAGATTTTAACATTATCGAAAATGTTTGGGCTCGAATACTTGCTGTTGTCCGAAGACAACAAGGGCCAAATTTTATACCAGTAAACCGTAATGCACTAATTGCAGCCGTTGATTGAAATATTAGTAAAGATAGTCAACCTTACGGGATTATGCGACCCGAAATTTGTTCTAAACATCAGAGGTCGGTAGTATCGCTTTGTGCTAAGAAAATACGTCAATTGTATTGTAGAATTTACAGAACAGTATTGCCGATAAATGTGAATTAGAAAACTGTAATTTTGCTGATAGTTTATGCTAAGGCACGACATTGTTGCCAATGCATCATGCCGTTGATTGAAATATTGGTGCATTGAGTCAATGTTGACAAACAAACAAAAACATGCGTTCTACAATATACAAGAATTTATTGATTTTTGTCGACGTACTAATTAAATGTGTGTCCTTTGTTATATATTTTTTCTATTGTCTGTTAATTGTTCAATGTAATAATATTTATTTGTATCTTTCTTACGTAAGGTTATAACAATGGTTATACCATCATGACAAACACATATATGTACAAAGATTGTATACATACACATGTGAATAAAGTTTATTATTATGAAAAAAAACCTGCAGATTTAAAAGTATTAATTTCGTAAAGAAATCGTTGAAAAACGTTCTCCCAAAAAAAACAATTTCTTTAAATACTTTTGAAAATTCCATACTCATATATTTATTACATTAACATCGTTTATCCGTTGAAAATGTTTTAAAATCTATTAGGCTTACGCAAGTAAATTTCTAAATTTTGGTCATTGAAATTAAAATTTTTTAACATAGAAACGCTATCCCCTTTATATGTTGGAACGAATGTTGAATTTTCTTATATTACAATCTAACGTACTCAACTGTTTGCATCTAAACAATATTATAACAAGCCTACTCATTTACTAAAGGTGTTGCTAAAAGTATGCAATTGTAGAATTTCTGACTAAGCCGATAAGGAATGTGACTCATAAACGATAATCCGGAAGACTCCTCGTAATAATTAGTCTTCCTGTTGTGCTCCAGTTTAAGAGGTTTTCGGTTCGAGTTTGATTTTGATTTTTTAAAACATTTCGGTAGTTATTATTTCCATGTAAGATCGGATTGCTGGTTTAAAAACTATCCATTAAAATGAGTAATACTATTGCGTGTCATCGCTGTGTATATCACGGTTGCAATAATTCGAGAAAAAATTGCCCGACGATCAGCTTTTATCGGTTTCCTACTAATTGTCTAAATAGATGCAAATTGGGTGATGAATTGTGGTAATTCAAAGCTAGTACTACTAGATGATCTTAATTTATTACGAAATAAATTAATCTGTGAGAAGCATTTTGAATCTAGTAGTTTTCGAGATCCTTCCGCTGCGAAGAAGAAACTTAATATTACTGCAGTTCCTAAGAAGTTTGTTTCGGGTAAGTAATAATTTTGTTCAGCAATGACAATTTGCTAATACTTATTGGTAGCGGTCTGGTAGGTACCCAGTGGTGAGAAGTATCTTAACGTTCTCAAAACTCAATTTTTTACATAACACTTTTAACCACTTTCATGTCTTCAATCTTCTCACCACTACTGGTATCGCAAAGTACAAATTACAAAATCAATTTCAAGAAATACTTTCATTTTTATTAAAAATTTTGCCAATACATAAATAAAGTTCTTTTTAAAAGCCCAAATTTCAAGAAATACAATTATTTGCTTTGATTGCAGATGAACCTAAACATGATACATCAAAGTCTTTGCGATTAGAAAGAAATCCTACTCAGAAATCACCAGAAGTTCTGACAGTTTATAAATCTGATAATGTGCGAACTTATGAAAATATATTTTCTAGCGGAAAGTATTTGCAACGTAATTACAACTATTTTCTGTCAGCCAATAAGAAAAAAATTGAGAACAACGCCGATTCAGTTAGTGATGCCTCCTTTGTGAATATTCTTCAAAGTGCAACAATCAGTGCAAGTATAAGTTCTGATAAACCTATACAGACAACCGTTTCTTTTAAAATTAAAAGTTTAAAAATAAATTGAATAGTCAAAAGTGTGAAATATTTAGATTGAAGCGCAAACTTCAAAACAGCACAATTTCGGGTCTTTTAAAAACAAAAAACCGGCTTTGAAGACATTTATTAATATGCAATGTTTTCATCGAACACGAACTCCATGGAAGGATTCAGAAAAACAACTGGCATTATCATTGTATTATAAATCGCCTACCGCTTACAAATTTATGTTGAACCATTTAGGATTTGTTTTGCCAGCAATTTCAACAATCAAGTCGTGGTTGAAAATTGTTAATTTAAGATCGGGGACAAATAATGTTCTTATACAAAAATTAAAAAAAAGTTGAAGGAATGACAGACAAAGAAAAGCAGTGCGTGGTAATGTGTGACGAAATTACTTTAAAACGAAATTTAAATTATAACCAATATTGGGACTACGTCGAAGGATATCAAGATTTAGAGGAATTAGGACGTAAACCGTTTTTAAGTAACCATGGATTGGTTTTTATTTGAGAGGAATATTGTATAATTGGAAAATTCCATTTTGTTATTTTCTCAGTAGTGGTTCAGTTAAAAGCGAAATATTATGTACTCTTATAAAGCAAGTGATGCATAAGTTGTTTCAAATTGGATTGAAACCTCGAGCGTTAGTTTGCGACCAAGGATCTAATAACAGAAGTGCTCTATCTTGTCTAGGCGCCACAAAAGAAAATCCAACAATTCAAATCGACAATAACAAAATATATGTAGCGTATGATCCTCCTCATTTACTAAAAAGCTTAAGGAACAATGTCATGAACAGCAAACTGGAAATAGTCGTCAACAATAAAAAAATTCAGTGGACCGATTTTGTCAACACTTTTTTATATTGATCAGTGTAGCAGTGTAGCAAGATCCATGTTAAAAATTACGGACAAACATATTAACCCATCAAATTTTCAAAAGATGCGTGTTAAATACGCCGCTCAGGTATTTAGCAATTCTGTATCTGCAGCAATTAGCAGTGCTGTGATGACGGGTCAATTAACAAGTAATACGGCGTTAGATACTGCATCTTTTTTTAAAACAATTAACAACATTTTTGACTGTTTAAATAGTTTTTCAGTAAATGATCCGAATCCCTACAAGCGTGGTCTTTCAGTTTTTAAAGACATGCCATGCGAAACGTTGAAACGTTCTGTACAATACTTCAATTCCATCAAGTTTTATGAGAACGGTGTAGAAAGAAAAAATATATACTGTATCGCAGGTTTCCAATGGACTATAAATTCAATTTTAAGTCTGTGGGAGGACTTAAAGGGAGAAGGAACTTTGTACTTTTTAACGTCACGAATAAATCAAGATCCTCTAGAAAATGCTTTTCAATGATTCGTGCTAGAGGAGGTTATAATGCCCAACCGTCTGCCCGCGAATTTAGGCTTGCATTACAACATAACATGCACATTCGCTTGCAAATACCAATAGAACAAGGGAATTGTGAAAAGATAACGACGAGATACTATATGGTATAGATGAACAATTTAACACTAACTATGAGGAAGAGGATAACAAAATTGGGACAAATGAAAGTGTAGAAAATAATGAAACAAAGAGATCGTCTAGAACCTGTCTGGAGAACAAAATCAATGAAGACAATGTCGTAATTAATAGTTCTTTAGAATCTTGTTCAGTGTCGTATGTTGCGGGTTATTTAAGTCACTACATATATAAAAAAGTACATTGTAATACGTGTAAGGAAATGCTAACAGTTAACGACTCAAGTGTTTTCAATGTGAACGAATCATTAATTCTATATAAAGATTACAGCAAATCTGATGGAATTAAATACTTACACAGACCATCACCCGAATTCTCAAAATTTGTGTTTTTTTATTGAAACTTTTACTGAAGAATTTCATCTTTTTAAAACAGATTATGGTTTATTGGAAAAATTAAACTCCGTATAAAAAATGTCTCAACAGCAGTGTGAATTCATGGTTCAGAGAATGCGACACTCATAAACTGTTAATTATCGATCAGTTGGTTAAAATAAAACTATATCGAACCTTAAAGTGGGAGGCTAATAAACATATTTCTAATAGCTATAATTACAGTGATGTCACAAAACCACACCGTAAAATAAGAATATTATCTGCATAAATAAGTGTAAATGTTTGGATATGTTTTATGTATAGCATTGTATTAGGTACGTTATTATTTATGTGTAAATTGTTTGTAAATTATTACTATTATTTTAGATCAGTTGGAATTGTAATTTTTGAAACAATGTTTATAATTAATGAGCTATTTTTACTTTAATTAAACTATTTTAATTCGAAACCATGATATTTTGATACAGTTTCAAAGAGTAAAATCCTAACTTTTATCTCTACTAACAGATAACAAAGTGTCACTTTTCGTAAATTATTTTTCCCTCGGGAAAAAGTGAGTACTATTTTTAACACCAAATTTCCCTCAATAATTTTCTAATTCTATTGTAATATGATTTTTCAATATTAAATCGTCATTTATTTCGTCACAGAAAGAATAGTGTATTATACACGTATTATCCGCACCGCGTCGGGAGACAACACACCTCAAGCTAAAATCTAGTACTTTTATTTTTAGAAGTAATAGGAATAGGTTTTATTACCAAGTGAATTTAAATTTGAAGGTCTAGTGGAACCCACTTTCCCTAAAAAACACGGTAACTTGTTGCCTTTTGAATTGAAAAATTTGAAAACCAATTTTTATTTAAAATCCTTTTCAACTGAACACGTAAAACAAGTAGATACAAAAACCAATAATTTTGCGTTTCTGAACTCTAGTGGTATTTCTCCCAGTATGTTCTACTTTATTCCTAACGAAGTTATTAAATGACAAACAAATGTCAACATTATTATTTGCAAGTTAAAAATAAAGTGCAAGCATAATTTGTAAAATAATTGTTTCTTATTTATCTAACACCGACCAAACCAAACTGTTTTAACAAATAACGCTTCGCATGTATTTTAGTAAATTATTAAAAAACATTGTCATTAAAATCCAAGATATGTATCATCAATGGTATTATTCATAAATGAAAAATTCGTCACTTTTAATTACTAGTTAATACGTTTACTAAATATTTGAAAACGTTGCAACATTGTATTGACAAAAGTAAATTTTACGGATTGTATGTTGCGCCATTTTTACAACGGTGGAATAAATTGAACTATTCTATTTCAAGAATCGTACACATTATAACTTAGCGCTTCAGTACAGGTGAAAAAGTAAACAAAAACGCAACCCAACATGCATATGTGAATTGCATCCGTGATACAAGCAAATACAAGCGGTTGACTATCTTTACCAATATTTCAATCAACGTTGCAGCCATTGATACCGCATGGGAAACGATTAATATTAATTATATTGATACCTTGATAGCGTCAATGAGCAGACGCCTCCAAGAATGTATCAATAATAATGGAGGTCACACCCATTATTGATTTCTTATATTTATTTATATAGTAATACCTTTATTTAATAAAAACGTTTTCATTTAATTTTAAACTATAACTTGGTATCTTAATTATAATTATGTAATAAATTCTTGTCAAAAACTAAATATATACGTTGAAAATAAGAATTGCCTTAGTTTTTATTTTCACTTTTTATTTAACTACAGAAAAAATGAAACGTCATAAAATATACATTTTGTAAGGACTAAATATTATGAATAGAGAGTTTAATGATTTTTTTAATAACTTACAATAATTAGTAGGTTAGATTTATTTAAAAATAAGTAATAATCAGTCAACCCAAATAACCATGTTTAGTTTTTTGATTTAATTTAAAAGTTATTGCTTGTAGACGTTTTTTAAATCAAAATTATTTCTAATTTTATTTTGTAAACATTTCCTAAACAAAATTTTGATTCGATAATTAATCGAGCTATGGTGTTTAATTAGCGATACCTTCAAATATATTCTTTAAAGAAAAAAATTAAGTAAGCAACGTAAATTACCTATTTCTAAAACGTGCTTAGTGTAATGATTCATTCTACAGTCCTTCTATTCTAAAGATAACCCCTGCTGAGACTACCTGCTGTTAGAATTGTAAATGATACCCTTAAGCCCGCTTCACAATGTGCAAACTTTTGTTTACAGAAATTATGGTGTCCAAGTTTTAAATTTCATGAGTGTACCTACACACATAATATTTGAACCCTGGACCCGCGTATTCTAAATTTGATTCAAATTGCTAACGCGTCATTTTTACCCCAAAGTTAAGTGATCCACTAATTTCTTGAACATGATTTTTTAAATTACATAGACAATCTTAAAAAAAGTTTACTTGAAGAATTAAGGTTTTTTTAAACATAAAACCGTCTGTGGTGTAAGGAAATTATTTACATTAAAATCTTTTGCGAATTACCGTTGGCATCCTTAGTGAGTGGGTACACATTGAACTGAGTTTCTTTCCGAATGAGTCAAAACAAATTATTGACTTTTACAACGGCTAGAAAACGGACGGAGGTCCACAAAGAACCGCAGCTTAATAATTATTTGTTGATATTAAAATGATTTATTAGTTTATAAATTAAGAATATTAACTTAATTACATTTCATCGATAATTTTTTACTTCTACCTAATCTTCTTAACTCATTGCTTGCAGAATTTTCAGCTAATTCGCAGATGTAACTGTACCGAGAAGCGCAATCAGTTCCGCGATAACCATAACTCTTCAATCCCGGATTTGCCGCAAGTCTTAGACACCTACCGTTTCCTGGAATGGAACTGCTTGGATCTGCATCTTGTTTGTTGGGAAGCGTAGGCGTTTTAATAGGTCTCGCGCTGTTACTCCATATCCACAACAGACCAGGATTTAAACCACCAGTCCAATATTCTCTACCTACATAAACCAATTTATTACTTTATTGTAAAAACTGAGATTTATCGGGTTGGACAAAAAAATTTGGAAAATAAGTAGTAATTTCTAACGTTCTCAACGCATTCGTAAAAACCTGTATCAGGACAAAGAGTAAAAAATCCAAAAAACTAAAAACAAGAAAGAGAATTGTTAAATCTCAAATTTAACTGATACTTACAAATTGATTATTTATTTGAAAAAATCTGGAAATTCAGAAAATGCCATCTTAGAGGAATAACTACAGATCATCATCATCTCATGTTTCAAAATAAATATGATATCAAAGAACTAGTTCCACTAATGTAAACTAAATAGAAAAAAATACTGTTTGAAATGGGTGTATTGGAATTGAAATTAGTTCAAAATCCAGATTGTTGAGTTGGCATTTAAAATAGAGAAAATTCACAATACTAATAATTCAATAGAAGAAATATGCAAATACTTAATTCCCCGTGAGATTTTCAGGCAAAAAAAACCATCAACCCTCTTATAATCATAAACCAGTTAAGGTTGTTTAATGACATCTATCGGTTCTCTTCCCGTATATGCAAAATCACTTTCTTAAGATTTGTTGAGCTTAGAATCTGGTTTGGTACAAGTTGATTATCTAACTTTTGGCGGTGTGTTACTCTGAAACATTTTTACGTTTTCTGAATCTTTACCCTTCTAAAATCTCATACGAAACCGTTTCGACGCGATAGAAGACTTACTTATTGTAACAATGACTCCGACTGAGGAAGTCAGGCTTCACTTCTCATAACTCGATTTTAAAATAATATAGTGCTTGTAATTGGCATGATTTGCCACCACCATTCAATATGTTCAATACCTATAAATTTTACTTGTAATACCTCTCAAATGCTCGTGACTTTGTATGTAACTTATAACATCTTGATTTTCCTCGATGCTTTCCATTTCTGCAAGAAAAGCGCTGTATTTTCTACACTGCTTACTAGCTGCTTTCCAATCTAGTTCTCTTCCAGCAGTTCCGGCAAATAAATAACAATTGAATCCAGCCCTTACAAAGCTATCAGGACACGGGTCTACAAATTTAAAAATTATGCACCCAATTTTAGTAAAACTTAACTATAAATACCTTGATCTACTTTGTTCCCTGCCATAACGAAATATAGCATTTCTTCGACACGCCGAAGACGCTTTTCCATAAAGTCAACTTTGTGTACCAGCTTTTCGATTGCGCCCAGCAAATACATTTCGGTTTCAGTGATTTGACGCGACGGCGGTTTACGATTACCATTATTAACTATTTTTGTGTTAGCTGCAATTTTGCTCTCCTTTTCGAGTTTGTTGGCAGGATGGACGACCGTATCATTTTCAAAAACGCTTTGAATGGGAATTAAGTGTGTAACACGACTAGACCTATTTACTTTTATTATTCATTCATTAAATAAAATTTTCTTACCTATGATTCGAAATAACCCAGTCTTCTAACATTGGAGTCCAAACTTCGCTTTCAGTCCAAACGGCTGGATTCGGTTCGTTCTTCTTTGTCGTATTCGTTATGTACGTACAAAGGGATAGCGCGCAAACACTTAAAAATACCACTAATGTTTTCAAACACATTTTTGTCTTCGGAAATGCACGCAATGACTGTGATGAGCAAACTGATCGTAAGTGGAACGACTAACAATTAAGAATAATCGATAACTCTCTTTTTAGTTTCCCATTCAAAATCTTAGTTGTGTTTTAATTTTTCCTCGTACCTACTTGAGTAATTTGCACACAAAATTTTGATTTGTTAGTACGCTTTTTTAAAATTTATTTGTACGTTAAAATTCCAAAATTATTTCTACATCTAGCTAGATAATGCTTATGCGTGATTTTAATGAAACGGCAAAGTGTGAGTTCCGTTAAGAAGTTTTGATGACACTCTGACCTACTTTTTCTCGTACCTACGCCATTGGAAATTCCCACGATTTTATTTTCTTGCTGTTCATTTAAATTGTGTTTAGGATGCAAATACTTTCGAACGTTAACCCAATTTTTTTAAAGATTTTACGAAGGAATTTTATAAATTATGAAACGATTAACGAATCACGCCGTGGCTGTTCATGTCTTGTTAATGGGTTAGTTCGTAGAATATTAAAAGGAAAACTGTTTTAGAAGTTTATAATTTGCACAAAAAACTTGATGATGTCAGTTAATAAGTAAATTACAAGTCTTCAAATAAGTCGATCTTAACTTTTACCGTCCGGTTCGATGGCGTCCGCCCCGACGCGCATTAGTTAAGGTTGCTTGAAAAAAACATAAGACGTCAATAATTACTTTGAATAACAATTCACGTATCGAATTACATCGCATTTTCCAAAATTTAACTTTAACCTCTTAAGGTATTTCGATGCAGTGGAAGTAAGGCAAAAATCTTTTTTTCTCACTTAACTAATTTGTATAAATTAAAACAACATTTTTGCCTTGATAAAATTTCCATATGTCAATACAAAACGTTGGCAAAACCTTTCGAAAAATTGCTGTGTTTTTATTATGCATCAAATGATCCTGAAAGGGAGCAATAAGCCATTTATCATACAAGTTGATTGGAGGAATTAATTCATTTGGATTTTTTTAGCAAGCGGACCTGGATCGGGCCAATTACTAACCCAAGAAATGAATATGAACACGTACAAAAGACATAGAAATAATAAAACAGATCAGCGTGTTAAGTCAATGCACAATTGGTAGCGTTTACAGATTAGTCCGGGCTAAGGTATAGATCAATAAAAAATCAAATATAATAAGAAGACTCAAAATTAACAACTTCAACATTAACCATTGAAGGAGAATTCTGGAGAATATCAAAAAGAAATTAAAATACAATTACAAGTAAAAAAGACTATACAGATATTAATTACATGACTATAAAATTCACTATTTAAACTGCTCAAAAATATTTTCCACTGCAGTGAAGGAAATGCTCAGAAAAATAAGACAGTTTATATAAACGAACAAACAAAGAACTGTTGAATTTGTTGTAGAACATAAAATAAAATTCAAAAACGAAAATAAAAAAGAATCAAACCCACCATGGGCAGAAATAAAATAATAGCTATGAAAAACAAAAAGAAGAAGAATTAAAAAAATAGAAACAAAAGTAGACAAATATTAGGGGTGGGAGGTGTAATTCCACTCCAAAACCACTTTTTGAACAGAATGTTCTCTAAAATAAATTTGGTATAGTGAAATCGGCCGGTGAACCGTTACCGAAAGGATTTCATTATATCTTGTCAGCGACTATACTACTGTCTAGTATTCATTGCACTGAGTTAAATGCAACGGCAGTATTACAGAAACAACTGCAGTGTAATTTGATTGACTAGTCGAGTTTTGCGGAAATCGTCTATAATATTTTGGTAAAATGCAAATCAACGTACGTAAACGAATACATTGTTTTTTACAAGTTTTTATACGATATTTATTTAAAGAAAGTGTTTACTCTTTCGAAGTAGACTGTATAATGACCATTACAAAAACCCAAAATTTTCACAATTCATACCTTAACTTTAACAGTTACGCAAGCGCCTAAGAATATACAGTGGCGCGCTCGAATACATAACATTTAAAGATTTAAATTTAGGATAAGCTGTAACATACCGCCGGCCTTGAAATATTATTTCAAATTAGTATGTAAACTTACAACAACAAAAATGTATATACATATACTGTACAAATCATACAAATTAAATAATTGAACGATTATATTTGCGTTAGTCTAAAGGTAACGCACATAATTTGTTTACATTGCGTTTTAAGATGCCATTGGCAGTTTTAACTGTTACCTCACGCACAACATCGTCTTGACCTGGATGTACACTTAGGATTCTTCCGAGCTTCCATTGTAACGGTGGTGTGTTGTCTTCTTTGATGAGAACCAGTTCACCTATCGTTACATTTTCATTTTATTCTTCCACTTTACTCGATGTTGCAACTCGGATACGTATTCTTTCTGCCATCTTTTCCAGTAATGCTGGACCTTTTGCTGTATTTTTATTGTAGGTACTCAGACGATTTTCTTCAGCATCTAATAGAGGTATGTCTGATAACGCAGTTATCGGTTTTCCGATTAGCAGATGTGCCGGTGTTAGCGGAGCAAGACCGTTTGGATCGGAACTTTGGGGGGTTAAGGGTCGGGAATTAAGTATGCTTTCAATTTGTAATAATACAGTGTAGAAAGCTTCAAATGTTAATGTAGTATTGCCGACAACGCAATATAAATGATGTTTAAAAGATTTAACATCCGCTTCCCATAAACCTCCAAAATTTGGTGCCTGTGGTGGTATAAAATGCCACTGCACACCTTCATCCTTTAAAATTTGATAAATATATGTATAATGAGTTTTCAAGAATAAATGCATATCTTGTAATTTTTTGTTTGCTCCAACATAAGTTGTTGCATTATCTGAGTATAAATTTAGAGGAATTCCTCTTCTAGCAACGAATCTGGTTGTTAAGTTTGAAACAAGCTCTAAATGAACCGCTTTAGTTGACATGCATACAAATAAACATACGTAAGCCTTAATTAATTTCGCTCCGCGCAATGCTCGATCCTTTATCAAAAAAAGGTCCTGCGTAATCTAAACCTGTATTTATAAATGGCATACGTGGATCGGTTCTGACATTTGGTAGGTTACCCATCAAATACGTTCTTGGTTTTGCATTGCAACGGAAGCAGGTTATACATTAGTGAACAATTTTCTTGCAAATGGTCCGACCAGACGTCGGCCAAAATTTTTCCCGAATAGAAGCTGAGGACCGCAATGTTTTAATTGAATATGCTCGTTGCGTATAATAAGTTCGGTTATTTTATGTTTGTGAGACAATACAATTGGATGCCGTTTATTAAATTAGTATCGAGAAATTGATAGTCGCCCTCCTACTCTAATTATTTGATTTTCATCCATAAAATGACATGATGATAAAATAGAACTACTTGCAAGAATTTGTTTGTTTTTAATTAATTTTTCATATTCATTTGGAAAATAACATCGTTGACTTAACTTAATTAAACAATATAAAGCCTTCTAGTTTTCATGTACAGTTATTAGTCCCTTATAACGATCTTGACTTGGCAACTGACAATTTCTTATAAATCTTAAAATATAAACAAATATCGTTTGGAGTTTTGAAAGAGATGAATATTTATCATATATTGAAACAAAATTGATTACAGTTGAAACATTAATTATTTTACGCTCTTCGGGTAAATTGGAAATTTCTATATTATTTTGCTGGGGCCAATTTTCTTTATTTAATGATAACCACTGTGGACCTTTCCACCATAATTCAGAATTGGTAAGTATTTTCGTGGTTACACCTCTAGAAATTAAATCGGCAGGATTTTCATGTGACCTAACGTGATTCCAGTTGTCGATATTAGAAAGCCACTGTATTTCACCTACTCTATTGGCCACGAACGTCTTCCACCTTAATGAATCTCCCCTTAACCAACATAGCGCAATTGTGGAATCTGTCCAGCAATAATAGTCTAGAGTCATATTAATTGAAGTTAAAACCTTTTTCATTAAATTTGCAGGTAACGTGGCTCCGCATAGCTCTAAACGTGGCAAAGTTATTTGTTTAATTGGGGCTACACGTGATTTTGCACATAATAGGCGGCACGTAATTTGGTTATCTGTTGATTCACACCGCAAGTAGACCACCGCACCGTAAGCAACTGTAGAGGCATCGCAAAACCTATGTAATTCTAATTTCTTTTTAGTTGCAGTTGTTACTTGTCTAGGAATACTGATGGTATTTAATAAAACTAACTCCGATTTAAAATCTAATCATATCTTTTCTAGGTTGATTGGAATTTTTTCATCCCAATCAATCCGTTCTTGCCAAAGTTTTTGAATTACAATTTTAGCCAAGACAATTACCGGACACAATAGGCCTAAGGTGTCAAATATTTGCGAAATAGTTGCCAAAATTGATCGTTTAGTATTTTTAATTGTATCGTTTATATTAATTCCGTATTTAATGCAATCATGCATAGGATCCCAAAATATTCCTAACGTTCGATTATCAATTTTACTTCCTAGAGAAATAAGATTCGATTGCAAGTTATCATTTAAATGAAATTTTGACAATAATTCTTGTTTGTTTGTTGACCACTGTCGTAATTCAAAACCGCCACTAGTAAGAATTGACGTGATTTCACGTTGTGTTTTCAATAATTCTTGAATAGAATCAAATCCTACCAGCAAATCGTCGACTTAATAATTATTTATTATTACTGAGCTAGCCAATGGAAATTTCTCTCTGCAATCTTCCCCTAATTTTTTTAAACATCTAGTTGCGAGGAAACTAGCTGAAGCAGTTCCGTAGGTGACGGTATTTAATTCGTAACACTTTAATGGATCATCTTCGTTGAAACGCCAAAATATTTTTTGCATGGACCTATCGTTTTCATGAACAAGTATTTGACGATACATTTTAGATATGTCGGCTGTCATTACATAATTATGTAAACGAAATCTTAATATTATGGATAGCAAATCTTGTTGAATAATCGGCCCTACATGTTGGATATCATTCAATGATACATTTGTAGAGGATTTCATTGACCCATCTAAACCTACCCTAATTTTTGTTGTTAAACTGTTACCTTTAATAATAGAATGATGAGGTAAATAACAATTTGGGTAGTTATCGTGTACATTATTGGTTTCGGTCATGTGCCCTAATTTAATATATTCATTAATAAATTTCGAATATTCGTTTTTTAATTGGGGTTTGTTATTTCATTTTTGTTCTAAGGATAGAAATCGTTGTATTGCTAATGTTTTTGTGGATCCTAATTGAGTTTTATTAGATTTGAACGGTATTTTTACAATAAAGCGTCCTTGATTGTTACGCTGGTAATTATTTAAAAAATAATCTTCGCAATAATTTGAAACATTTTTATTCTCAGTCCCAAATTCTTCTATGTTCCAGAATTGTTTGATTGATTTATTTAAATCTTCATTAGAAGTAATTGTGCAACCATTTACTGATTTCACATTTTCAATTTCACACCCTAAGTTGCCACTTACAATCCAGCCTAACTTTGTTTTAATTAATGTCGGTTTGTAATTACCTAAACTTTTTTTTCCGTTTTGGAGTTTTTGCGCAAAAATTTCTACACCTAACAAAACGTCAATGTCCGCACTAATATTAAAGTTAGGATCGGCTAGTTGCATATTACTAGGAATTTCAATTAAATTTCTATCAAATGAGACGGATGGTAATTTTTCGGTTAAATTTTGTAACACAAATAATGTTATTCGTTCGGTGTATGAAGTATGGCAAGACGTAATAATTGTTGATACTTCGTTATTAATCTTCATTACATTTTGACCTACACCACTAATTGTTAAATTGGACTTGTTCTCATTTAAATTTAATATATTACATAATCGTTCGCTAATAAAATTGCTTTGCGCTCCACTATCTATAAACGCACGGCATTTTACAAAATTACCTCGAACATCTTTAATCCGGATGACCGCCGTTGACAGAAGGGGTTGCAAATTCTTCGTTGTATTTATTGAATAGTTGATGGCTATTGTTTGGTCACTTGCTTGGCCTTCAACTGAATTACCGTTTACTTCGGCTATTGTACTAGGACTACCTGTAGGATTTTCGACACGGAATTTGCAAGAAAACTGACGATGGTTTGCGCGCAAACAATTAGCACATAATCTTAATTCGCGAACTTGTTTATTTCTTTCTTGAATCGATAATTTCAAAAAATCGCTGCAATTGTAAATTGCGTGATCACCCTTACAGAAATTACAGGTATATTTTACATTAGCAAATACTTGCGCTTGACCCTTGATCTTATGTTCACCTAATTGAAAATTACTAGTAGTTTTGGGATTTTTATCGCAGTGAATTTTTTGAAGTAATTCGCACTTTTTTTTAGAAATTCATTCATATCTAACATGTTAGGAAGTTTTTCTTTATTCTAAGGCCGCTTTCTACCAAAAGCAACCGGCGACAGCAACGCGACGACAACCCAACTAAAGTTTCTGTTGCGTTGCTCTTGTGTACTTACTAGAAGCGACTTATTTTGGAATCAGTTGTGAGAAAATGTCTTCCTCGTCGGATGAAGAAATTGCTGCTGCATACTTGATACTGAAAAAGCGTAGAAAGAAGACAAATAGAAGGTTTTGGGTTAATTCTTTTTATATTATAAATTTGGGACATAGTTCTTACATAGTAGCTCAAGAATTAAATCATGATCCTGTTAAATTTCACGGATTCTACCGTATGAGCAAGCGCACGTTTCAAACTCTGGTAGAAATAATAAAACCTGAAATAAGCAAGAGAGATACTAATTACCGCAAAGCAGTAAGTGCTGAAGAAAGGCTTCTTATTACTTTAAGGTAAGTCTTTATTATATTTTTTTGATTAGCATATACATAGAAACGAAAAGATTTATTCTTGCAAAAAATGTAAGTAAACTTAACGAAAACTAATGTTCGCAATTATAAACGTAATTATCAGATTGACATTGAAAAGATCTCGAAGGCTCGGAAGGATCAGACGCACTCATTGTTGTAAAACCTGATGATTGTGTTTCGGATGTAGATTGATAATTGTTTAGGGTATCCGAGTGGTAACTGAAGGCACTTGACGGTCTAGGCTGGCAGCTAGAACTACTGGATGGTCCAGGTCGACAAGGAAAATTATTGGTATAATCGCTCCTCGTACTATTGACACTTATCGAACGAAAAGGCCTTTCAGAATTATCCTGTAATATTTTGTCAATGATTTCTAAAGATTCACGTTTACATCTCCTCTTTTGAGAAACGTTCATTAATTCTATATCAGGAAGAAGACTAAGCAAAAACTTCTGATCTGCGCTTTTATTTTTATTGCTGAAAGCGAGGGGTAACCACTAATATCGTGCTTGTCCCAGTGATTACATGAAAATATAATATTACAAAATATTACATGAGATTACATAGCATTACAAAAGATTACATGAGACTACATAGCACTACAAAAATTACACGAGATTACATAGGATTCCAAAAGATTACATGAAGACTACATATGACTACATGGTGATTACATGGATTACATGGTGGTTACTTAAGATTGCAAATGAAATTTGTATTAGTTTTTTGAATTTATTAAAAAATTATCAGTAGCCAATAACCGGAACAAATTGGATTGGAGAAAGATTTTAATATAAAAATGTTTTACGAGTATAATATTTATTTATAATAAATAGAATAATAAAATAAATAAAAAATATATATTCTGAATAATATACAGGGTGTCTCAGATAAGGGTGGCAATATTTCAAGGGTACATAGAGAAACTCCAGATTAGAGATTTGAGATAATAAATCTATGTCCGGAAATGCGTTGCTTCCGATATACAGGGCCTTGAAAAATTCAAAAATTAATATGTTTTGTCTGTATTTTGAAAACGCGTTGATCGATTTTCTTAAAATTTCCAGAGTATGTCAAGCAAAGTATTGGTCATATTTATGTGTCAATCCGACTCTTCTAAAATTTCCAGGACCGGACTTTCGGTTTTTCTCACTTAGTTTTAAGAGAAAAATGTAGCACGCCACTGGTTTTCCAAATATTGGAATCATTTTTCACATTCCCAATCAATTTGGAAAAGAAACGCTCTCTTGTTTTTTCTTCTCCGACGTGTCGTTTCCGCGAAAAAAATAAAATCCATTTGGATGTCTTTCAAAGAGCTCATTATCGAAAAACTTCAGGTGACAATAAAATGTAGTGAACAATGAATAATTGTCATGGCGACAACGAAAACAAAACTGAAAAAACTCTCCTAAATTAAGTGCTCGAAATGATCTCCCTTGCACCTGGACGCATCTTCTACATCTTTCAACCCAAGATAAACGAACTCCGGCAAAGACGCCAGGGTCGTTTCTAATAGTTTCACCGGCTATCACAATTCTTGCAATTAAATCTTCTTCTGATTGTACCGGAGTGGCATACACTATCTTTTCCATAGCAAAAACGCGTTTTCAAAATACAGACAAAACATATTAATTTTGAATTTTTTCAAGGCCCTGTATATCGGAAGCAACGCATTTCCGGAGATAGATTTATTATCTCAAATCTCTAATCTGGAGTTTCTCTATGTACCCTTGAAATATTGCCACCCTTATCTGAGACACCCTGTATAATAACAAAATAAATCTCTATCCTAAATTAAATGACGCAAGTTCATTCGGTATGAAATGATAGTTCATCTTATTCTTAACAATCGGTGGAGTAAGTTTTTTGTTATGAGTTTGTTATTAATGTTAATAACTTCTTCTGTTGTGGGGAAGAAGTATATAAAGTTGTTGAGTCGTGTCAAAAACTTATTGTAATTTCATCAACATTACATTTGGTTACAAATCCTACATAATATTTTATAGTTTTGGTCTCAATTTCTGTTTTTGTCCTCAGTTCGAACGCCACCAAGACGTAATCATTTTCAGAAATTTTAATTTCATAACTTTTAATACAGTTTAACATGGTGTCTTGAAGCCTTAAATTGTTACCATTCGTAAAATTGAAAGGGTTAGTTATGGTACAAAGATAATTAGTGACTGCGACATATCCATGGGACTGTAGTTCAAGTAGTGTAACGTTTCCATCACTATCATATGAATACCACTGGCAAAGTATACCTATCTCCCTCTCAGAGGATTCTTTTTTCGAAAAAGTGACAGTTTCAAAGGTATACTCTCTACTCTTTTCACTGCCACAAAGATATGAAAAAACTTAACACCAAACCTAAAAATAGTTTGGTGGAAGCTTCTGTATCTTTAAATAGGTACCATTCGCCGATCGTAATGTTATCGCATACTCTGCATATCGAGTCTTTTGCTAAATTCGAATTAGTTGCTTTGTCTCGTTTTATTAATTCACTGTGAGTTTCCTTTAACCCTCTGCAAGCGGTCACTGCTAACGTGGTATCTGTCTTTATTTAACAACCAGCAGATTGAAGATTTCCTCACTATTATTTCTTTACCAACAGCGTCAGTAACCACTGCAAAGGGACTAATGGGACTAACTTTCATATTATTTTCAGTGTAATCTTTCATATGTAGTGTATTTCCTGAAACACAAGATAAAGTACTCATATCTTGTGCCAGATCGTCATCCCAAAATTCGGTTTGTTTTGAAACACTTTTTTTCTCAGAGAATTCTTCATCGCAGTCTGTGTCCGATTCTTGTTTTAATTCAATATCAACGTTTCCATTCATTTGTTCACTTGTGATCAAAGGTAAATCACAAGTGAATGAGCTGGCTTCGGGAAAAATGTCGAATTCATTTAAATCAGAGATCGCTAATCTTTTGGCTTCTTCAATGGTCCTATAAATTTGATCATTATCTGGTAAGTTTGTTGGAATGTAAAATTGTCCGATTTTATTTTCTAACCTCGGGAAGTAAATCCCTTGATCCGATAGTTTGTCTTCAACTATGTCACTTTGTAATTGTATCCTTTTAATTTTATGAATGATGTCTTGCATTGTACAATTGACTACTGTGGAGTAGGTCGTTGACATTGATCGAATTTGTCTAAAGAATGATTCACAGGGTTGACTACTGCATAAAGTGGGTAAAAACTTGTCTGCCATATCTAAAATCTTCAGTCGATTAATTAAATGAATAATTCCATGCGCATTCATTTCTATACAGGCGTAAGCGTTTAGAGTTAAGAAATTTTTAGCAAGAGTATATTCAGTGTGATTGAGAATCCATTTGCGCCATGTTCTTAAAACAAAAATGCAATACCACAAATAAAAAATCCGTTGTAAAGGCTCAAGAAATGAATCTGTAAACGACTTAGTAACATATTCCATCACTTTTAAATATAAAACCGTGCCCTCTGAGTCAGGAACGCATTCATTTAAAAGTTTCTGGACGTGTGGTAGTGAAACTTTGTTAGCTGATTTAAAATTCATACGGTCCTTTGGCTCAATGTCAGATGGGCATAACAAATGTTTGTCTTTTGAAACATTGGCGATAAGAATTTTCAAATGACTAACGGAGACTAATTTTTGCCAATTGGTATGATTATTGAAGGTTTTAGCAATTTATTCCGTAACTTTGTGGCAATATGTACAGTGTCTTGGATGGAGATTTTATTTGGTTGCTCACTACTGAACCAAGGCCAAGATTTAACGAAACTTTCTGAGTTCGCAACTGGTACTGAAAACCCAAGTTTCATTTCGAATCGCATGGATTTCAACAAACGGGCATCTCCGTCTGAAGAAAAACCCAAGACAGTGATCCCACGTTTGTATAATTCTGAACATATGATTTTCCAACGCCTAGTTACTTGTATAGATGTGAACTTATTATCAGTGCCATATACAGCTAAGCAAAAAGAAGTTGAATGCGCTTTCATCGGTTGAGCAATAATTGTATAAGCTAGAGAGGCGATTCTCATACCTTTGAAATGGTTTTCGATTTCCTTTGCTGATCGGGCTGGAAACGATGAAAAAATAGGCATACCATTTTTATCTAAAGGTAGAACTGGCCCAATCAGTTGGTTTGTTGAAGGACAGTATTGGATATTTCCATTAATTCTGGTGGCATCTTCGGAAATCCAAACTAGGAGGGGTAGATTTCGAGACTCCAAATACGATTTCAATTCGTCATACCGAAATTGACCCTCAACTACCTTAGGTCCGTGGTCTTTAAGATAGCGTCCAATCGAAGTTGGAGATGGTAGAGGAAGATTTTTGAATAACGTTTCATACAACAATCGTCCTCCAAGCATGAACACATAAGTGGAGAATAATTTAAGCGTGGAGTCGTATCTCTGACCAGAATTTGAACGTCCTGAATTTGAAATAGCAGCATTACTTAAGATTCCTAACAGGGTACCGGATACAAGATTTTTGTCAACGTTTTTATTTTGAGTTTCATTGCTTAAAATGCAGTTGTCTAAGCATTTTTAGTTCTTCATTTCTTTTACAAGCTTTTGAAGTTGATCAATAATGTTAAAATATTGAGGTATTCTTGTTTGATTTCTCTTATTTATGCATGCGTTTCTTTTCTTAGATTTTATATGCCCTACTTCTAGTATCAGTGTTTTTCTTTGAGGCGCACGAAAACTCCTGGAACAATCTGCGCTTTGATTGTTCCAGGAATTTATTCCCCGACTCTTCCTCTTTAGATAATAATCTTGCCGTCCTTCTCTTTTATTGATAAATGTGTTTTCGTCGTCTTCTGAGACTACTGTTGATTCATCAAACGACGAAAGTTCTTTAACGCTTACATCAGAGCTCATTACATATGCTTCGTCGTTTTCTTGAGTAACTAAAGCGGTTGCAGTCGAGGTTGTAGCATGTTGTAGGATAATGTCCTCTAATACCAAAATTTGTTTTTCTTGAAGAGTTTTTGATGGTCCGCTAGTTGGTTGATTCGTCGCGAGGGACTTGGTGTAATCTAGCATGGTATACTGCTTACTGGTTAATTGTTGTGACTGAGCCTCAGACTTAGCATGCGTTTTCAAGTGACGCTCAAAATTTGCCTTAACCCACCTACTCTGGCCTTTTTTCCATATTGGAACTTCTGAGCTTTGCTTTTCAAATTGCATATTGGACACGTAATATAAGCGACATATGTCCATGATTCCGCATTTGAGCTTTCCCCATTCAGAAGTTCTTCGACACAAACTTCGACAGATTGTGGTTCCAGTTTCTCGAGCCATTTTTCATTCTAAAATTATTATTTATTAATAGTTAGGTGAGTATTTACGTAATTAAAATTCAAGTAATATATAACCAAGTATGCAGCAAAGAACTGCTCTAATGTTAAGAAAATCCTGCTTTTATTAATAGTTATACTGATTGAAAGTCGAGAGCATTGCGCTCTCTCGTGTTAACGTTTCACACGTGACAAAGTTATTATAGATTAATAGTTATAGAAAAAATACTTACATGTAGCTGCTTTTTACAGAAAGCTTTGATTAGTCTATATAGAACATCATGCTCTGAATTCATATCAAATCTAACATCGTTTGATGAATTGCTTGTTTCGAAACTTGTCACTTCGCTTGAATTCCCGGCGCTCTTGTGTTCCTTCTGAGGAAGAAGGTTATTAATCCCTTTTAGTTCTCTTGAAGACGTCGCCTAAAGGTCGGTCACGAGGGTTACATTGTTTGTAATCGGGATGGAAGAACCGTTTGTTTTCACACAGTTTTGCTTCCGTGTATTTTTGAATTTCTTTTAGCAATATTTTGTGGCCGTTACTAATTTTAAATTTATCTTTGCAAATAGAATATTTGTCATAATAGTTCGCAGGATTGGCATTTTCAGGGATAAACATTTCCATTTCGTCTTTCGCAAAAGCTTCCATGTCATTTATATGCTCAGTACTTAATTTTGAGATGACTATTGGGCTATCAAAACCACACAAAACCAACAAATTTTTCAAATACATTGGAATTTTACTTCCAATGCCCATCTCAATATCTATCCAAAAATTGTTACTCAAGTTGTCACAAGAGTTACTATTCTCAGGTTCGACGGAGGGCGAGACCGATGGTTCGACTTCGGGATCAATATCACATGAAAGATTAATCTTTGGATCCATCACAATTTTCACTAAAAATAAATAACGAGAAAGAATTATTTCAAACGATCTGACTAGTAAGTACACTTATTGCCGACTTATTGCTCTCGTTATTGCTATACGAATCATGCGAAGAACTAGTGTGTAATATAAGACTTTATATTATTTTTTTTACCTTTACTTTTTCTATTGAATTTTCTGAGATGATAAGATACAATATACAAAATCGTTACCACGGAGATTTTCGGTTTTAAATCAGGCGATGCATATACATATTGCATATACAGTGAGCCGAGCAGAGCGCCAAAAAGTTTGGAATAAAAATATTTTTTATTTTTAAAATTTCCAAAAATACTCGGACAGGTCAATTGTTTTAGGAAGACACTTTATTACGATATAACTAACACTGTCAGCCCTCATTTCAAAATTTTCAATTTTATTAGAAGCTCAAATCACATATCTGGGAGAGTGAAATAAAATATTTTCTTTACGAAAACCGGCAACATAATTACAAAACCAATTACAGGAGAGTATAAAATTAAAATACCTTTCAACCCTTTTCTATAAGTCGCCATATAATTACCAATTTCTAATAATCTCACATTGCTTTGTCTAATGTTATCAGTGAATACTAACCGTTTCTAATCGAGCTGCATTCGGCGAAGCACAGTCTTTAAATCAAATATTGCACCTGCACATATTATGATCACTCAGCCCAGATCACGTGATCACTATTTCGCGCTTAAAACCGAGTTCGAGAAATACGAAAACACAAACCGAAGCAATATTACAATATCGAACTATGATGACATATAGACTACACAAATATTACATATATATTACACATGGATTACATAAAAATTATATGGACTACATGATGATCACATGATGATTCCATAAAGATTACATATTACCAATAGAGTACATAGATTACATGATGATTACAAAGGGATTTCACGAAGATTACACCAAGGCTGTCCAAGGATTGCATGAAGTGGTTACCCCCTCGGCTGAAAGTCGCCCTTTTGCATCAAGTATTCAGCAAGTGATTTTTCTGCGTCTATATCTTTATTTTTCCTTTTAAGTGCGGTTACGATTATCTCTTATGTGATTTACTCGGGGAGCTGTTGGTGTCTCAGGTAGCTCATTTTCATTTAATTGAGATTGAGTGTTAACTTCTGACGACTCAGTTTCTTCTTCAGTTTCTGGTACAGTGCTCTCTGTGTCATCACACTCTACAGTTAAATTACTTGTCTGTTTTCGATTACTTTTAACAAAAGAAGTAAAAATTGGACAGCGTCTTCCAAATAATATTTTTCTTAATGCCTCCAGTTGACCCACTTGGTGGTATTTTCCTGAGGTGTCGTAAGAAAACAGTCCGTATATTTTTCTAGCGTTCTTTACAAGTTTGCACTGAAAAAAATTACGTTAAAATATCTTGGTTTAGCATTGTTATAAGTATTTTTTTATTTCAGGTATTTAGCAACAGGCGATAGTTATAGAGCTTTGACATATTACTTTATGCGAGGTCTCACAACAATCAGCAATATAATTGCGACCACAACTGAAGTTATTTGGACTGTTTTACAACCTGAATACATCAGTACACCTACTCCTGACAAATGGATATCAATTGCTGATCGTTACTACACCTCTGGAATATACCAAATTGTTTGGGTTCCTTAGACGGTAAGCATTTTCGAATAAAATGTCTCCACAAACGGGATCAACGTTTTATAACTATAAGGGATATTTTTCAATTGTTCTTATGGCATGTGCTGATGCGGATTGGTTATTTACCACAATAGACGTAGGAGAAATAGGTAGAAATAGTAATGGAGCAGTTTTTCGTACATCAAATCTTGGACGCTCTTTACAACTGGGATTGTTGGAATTACCACAACCTAGACCACTACCTTCAGGAAACGACGATTTTCCTTTTTACTTCGTAGCAGATGAAGCCTTCCTCTCAAAAACTATATAATGAGACCTTATTCGAAATGTACTTTATACAACAGAAAAGAGTTTTTAATTACCGCTTATCAAGAAGACTGAAAAGTGTCGAATGTGCATTTGGGATGTTGGTGTTCCGTTTATTCGAAGGCCCAATTTGCTGTAAAGAGGAAACTATAAATTCTGTAATTAAAGTAGCGTGTATTTTACATAATTTCATACGAATCAAGCAGGGAATATTTTACCCAACCAACAGAAACTATTGCAGATCGTCAGGATCATGAACATTCCAATTGAACCTATGCCACAACCACAAATTATACGTAATCATTCAGAAGCACAGAATATTAGGGAGCGACTTTGTGATTATTTTCTGACGCCTACTGGGGCTATACCATATCAGTGGCAACACATAGTGTAACCAATATATTAATACTTAAATATAGAAAATTTATTGTAACTAATTTCTTCGCACTACGCCTTTCTAAATCTATTTTTTCATAAGTATACAGTCTGTCTATTGCTGGACACAATGGAAATAAACGTGATGAAATTTTTCATTTTTTCATTTCTGAGCACCCTGTTTATCAAATAATAATTTTTTTGCATGGTAATATCATTTTATTTAATAACCAGAATGTTTTTTTTCATAAAATCAAAAAAATCCTGTTCAAATCCAGCCATGGACACACTGTATAACCATATAATAGATATATAAAATAAATACTTTAAACAACTTACCAGATTCATTCATTGCTTTAGAAATTTCCATCCAGGCTTTTTCCTTGATGTCCAGTCGGGTGTAACAATCATTCGTTATATCGTATAAACACTGATATGTTTCTACAAGCTCCACATATTTCAAATTTTTAGCAGTATCGTCCATTATAGCATGTATTTTTAAACAACCTCGACTACAACTGACAATCGCGACGCGGTTAACAGCACTTGTAACAAACTGGTTTTCAACAGCGGCGGATCTAGGATTTTCTTAAGGGGGGCTCAAAGTAAAATGCAATTGCCTGTAGGAACGTTTTTACTAATAATAAGTATTTTACAATAGTTCTAAACGTCTCGGAGAAACCTTAGCATATCTCGTTAATCACTTCTTCAGGAGAGATTGGTATTTTATCATGAATGTACAAAGACGCTAAACCATTCAATCTCTCTGCGCCCATAGTGGATCTTAAATATGTTTTAATTAACTTCAAACCAGAAAAACTTCTTTCTACAGAAGCTGTAGTAACAGGTATCACAATATTTTTAGTATAGTTTTAGTATTTAGAAACAAGTCAGGTGTTTCTAGAAACGCTTCCGCCGGAGTGGTTGGGTGTGATTTCTGTTGCTTCCAAAATTGTCTATATAGGTGCAACTCTCCTCGTAACGAAGCAGGCGATGGTAAATCTATGTTATAGATTTTAGCAGATTCTACGATATACCCTATGTCTGTAACTTCCGTAATGTTATTGGGAACGAGATCAAACAAATTTATAATATTTTCATGTCCTTCTTTTGAAAAGCGACTTTTGAGTTCGGTGCTGATGTGATCGAGAAAAGGTATATAAAGATTTAATCTGTAATGTTCTTTGACATTGTCAGTCAGTATGTTTGAACGGTTTCTCTGAACATTTGAAATTCTTGGTCTTACAATTGGTACATTAAAAGATTCAGCAACTTGAATTGTTTGATTGTAGATAAAGTCATATTCAAATTCACCTTGCGGTTCATACATTTTGAATGATGCTATTCACTAATTCATAGCACTTTCTTAGATCCATAGAAACAGACTGCAAATCTTTTGCTAACGGTAATGTTAACTGAAAAACAGCCGAAACTATCGTCAAGGTTATAATGAAATCAAACTGCATAATAGAAGTTAAAAGGCTTGCTGAATTCACATTTGAGGTGGAATCATCTACATTTTCCAAAAATTGTACTATTACGTCAAACATTTCCAGAAATTGTAGTAATGCATCATGTCGCTCTATCCATCTTGTATCGCAAAGAGATTTTAATTTGTGGCGCTTTTCTGTTGTATCTGTCTCTAGAATAATTTTTTTCAATAAAATTTAAAAATTTTTCTTTGATTTGGGCAACATCGGCATCAAAATATCTAATAAATAAGCTTACTTGTTCTACTGTACTCACATCAGTCGTTTCATCAACTAAAATTGAAAACAGCTTAGCTTTCTTAACTTCCATCAATATTTTTCTTGTAATTATGGAATAACAACAACTAATAATTTCATTTTGTGTAGTTTTACTCAAAAAGTAGAATTTTTCGGAGCTGTATCAATATGATTCTGAAGATCGGTGTCACCAGATTCGATGCGAAATTTAAGTAACGCTCTAAAATTGCTTTGCGATGTCTGATCAATATAGTCAAGTTCACCGTCATCACGATGACCTCTGAGGGCAATGTTTTGACGACCACAAAGAATAATTGTCTTTACAATAGGTATAAGCCTTTTCTATTATTTTCAATAATTTTCCTTTTTCGGTGTCCAAAATAATTTTTATGGATTCACTTGGTCGTTCATATGTAATGATGAAAACCAGCGCTTCTAACAACAGCCATTTTATGGTAATCTGTACATTCATGTTTTTGAAAGTTTCAAGGATTTTTATATTTATTTAGAGGTAGAGTTACTAAAGCTCCAAGAGAAACTTTATGTTTAGTTCCGCTTTCTTTAGGTCCAAAAAGAACACAAGGTTTGCAAAATGCCCTCTCCAAAGCCACGCTGTATTCTAACCAAGAATATTCTTGAAACCATTTTTCTTGAAATTTCCTGGTTTGTCCACTTTCAGTGTTACATGGGAATTCAAAATGCAATGGTGGTGTCCATTTCCCTTTCAGGATATTATACTTCTCTTCATCAGTTAGCAACTTGCAAACAACAGTGCCAATATCATGATGGGGTATGGCAGTCACAGATACAGCGTTTGTTTTGCTAGTACTAGGCTCCAATTCATTTGAATTATTCGAAGTACTCATTGTCTCTACATCGACTACATCTTCTGTATCATTCGATTCTGAAATAATGTTGAGTATATATGCTTTAAATTTAATATTAACTTAAAAATATGTGATTTGTAGAAGTATAAATGTGTAAGATTTAACATATACCTACAGAAAAAAACGAATCTAGGATTTACCCGTTTTTGCTTATTTAGAAAGAAATAATAATTCCGAAAAGTATTTATTGTAAGAGATTTTTTTTAGGATTCTACTTTTTAATTTTATTTAAAATAAGAAAGAACGCTATATCAGAAAATTAATGTTAACCTAACCACTTTTGTATGTACACTAAGATTTATGTGTTGCATCCATGTATTCATAATATTGTCGAATGCGAATATAATTATAAATTATAATTTTAGCAAGTTTTCTATAAATGGCATTAAAACAAACGTAAACAGTCTATTATTTGAGACGCATATGTAATTAAATGATAAATAAAACAAAGATCATTTAACTTTTGTATGGATGCACAATGTTATCATGTTATGTTTATTATAGTATTTAATAGTGTAGTTGATTTTTATGCAATTTCGATAAACAGTATTTCATAACTTTTGGCAATTATTTGAAAATATGTTGATTTTTACAGCAGACAGTAAGAATCACGTAATGTAAAATAAATAGTATCGAGTTAGAGTTAATGTTATAAATAAGTGATAAAGTTAAATGTCCTACATACTGATTATTAAATCTTCTACCCTCGTTCTTTTAAAAAATTTGAAATATATTGTTGCTTCTTTTTTTGCGACATATTCGAACTACTCAACTAAACTACTCCAACTAATAATGAACAATTGACAACTAATCACTAAACCAATTCTTTTTAATTTGTAATTGATAAAAGGAACAACAGGCGCAAACAAGAGGCAAACTACCACTACCACACCAACACGTTAATAATCGACAATGCGCCATCCTTTCATATTTGCTTCCAAAAATAGCAAAATTAAGCAGAAAAATTTTTTGGACGCGGTAAATTTTATGTTAAAGAATAATAAAGAACATCATAAATCATAGTAATATAGCGATTAATAGTAAAAGATTTTAAAACATCATATAATCCTACTGCACCTGCAAACTAAAGGTTTATTCTCTTAATCCTCTTTAGTCATAAATTTGCGTTTGAATGTTTTTCCAGAAAAGTCAGTAAAAGTATAAATACTTTTACAATAGTGAATAACTCGAGCGTTAAAGCGTTTTGAATGTATAATAAAAAAAAGGGAAAGGGATGTTTTTGCAAGGTATTATTCAAATAGTTATTGTACTTAAGTAGTTGGGTTATATTAAAATACTAAGAAAAAATTTCTAAACTACCCTAAACTTCCCTTCCGCATTAAGAATAAATACTAAACTTTACGTATTGTAGAAGCATGAAGAATTTATATAAGCTCTAAGTTATGCGGGAGGGCAAAATTGACTAGTTACGTCGCTGTCCAACAATAAGTCAGGCGGAATGCAACTGCACAATTAAAAATTTCCTGCCATGAGAATATTACATATTTTTCTCTTATGCGTTACATCCTCGAATCTCATACAATAAATTTCACTTTTAAACTTTAATCCAGTAAACATTTTTTTGGAGAAGGGAAATATTTGGGGGGCTAGGAGCCCCTAGCCCCCTCTAAATCCGCTGGTGGTTTCTCATTGATTGGGTTGCAGTTGAGTTGAGTTGCGGTCAATGAAAACACGTATCGAAAATATTAGCGCTTATAAAGTTAGTGTTGCTATTGGCGTTGCTGCCCTCGTTATAAGCTGTCGCCGGTTGCTTTCTTTGGTGAGAACACGGCCTAAGAGTTTCCCATTCCACGGCGCGTTAAGCGGCCCCTAGACGATCAATATTTACGTCAATATATTGCACAATAGATTGACATTGTACAATAATATTGAGCGTCTGTAGATCAGTTATTGAAAGATTGCGCAATATATTGAGTCAATCAAAAACAGTTTGATTTTTTATTGAGCAATCTAGTGAATATTGCATCTTCTGTTGGCAATATTGCACAATACTGGTTCAGTTCTGTTTAACAGGGTTGGAGTAAACATTTACAATGGGTACAAAGGAAAAGATGAAGAAAGAAAAGTTCATTTTAGAATGTATCGAGGTGTGATCGAGCTTACCTGCTTTGTGGATATCAAAAGTGAGGAA
Source organism: Abscondita cerata (assembly GCA_030710515.1). Lineage (NCBI taxonomy): Eukaryota > Metazoa > Arthropoda > Insecta > Coleoptera > Lampyridae > Abscondita > Abscondita cerata. Next base: position 59,344 of record JALBCR010002424.1, on the reverse strand, counting down.
TACAGCAACAGAATTAAAAACGAAAAGTACCCAATACTTGCTTCGTAAATATAAAGAATATTATTCGGATACTGATAAGTCGCAGTTAGTTAAAAATTTAATTTGGCGCACTAACTTCAGAAGTAAACCGAATAAAAATCTGCAAAGTGGTGCTGGACAGACGATATAATGGAACCTAAACATATAGTTTTACGACATGAAGCTTCAAGAGTCAGACGAACCAAGTACGTCGCAAAATACTATTCGGATTGAGGATGACGACAAGAAAGCTGAGGATGATATCGACGATGCGGACAATAATGGAACAATAAATACTTCTACAATTACTGTAAGTAAATAGAATTTATTAATTTATTCATAGTTTCACTTATGTAAATTTATATTGCCATGCAATCTGCCCTTCATTATTGAAGAAATCGCAATAACTATCTCTGATGGCTTTCGCAATTGTGGGGTGAATTTAAAGTGCAGTTGTACGAAGTGATGTGGACTGTCCAGTTGTTCTCCAACTTCCTTCAACATTAATTCCTGACTCAAAATCTTCCACATCTATAGAATTGCTGTACATGTATGTTTGAGACTAGTTTCTTCTTATATAATTGTGCCCAAATAGCAACATGCTAAGACAATTATTTGGGATTTTTCAGAGATATAGTCAATAGATCTTTGAAATACACCGAACTTGGAAACTAAAATCCCAAATGCATTTTCTACAAGCACGTGCACGACTTAGTCGATAATTAAAAATTTTTTCCCACGGTTAATCCTGTTTGGCTATAAGGTTTCATGAAATTTTCTGACAGTGCAAAAGCATCATCTCCTGACAAATACAAAAGGTAGTATTTTTCACTATTTGGTAATGGAGCAGGTTCTGGGATTTGAAGTGATTTATCTGATAATGCTTTTCCAAATGCAGTATAAGCCAAGACACCTCCGTCTGATATTTGCCCATTAATACCAGCATCTACCATAATAAATTCATAATTACAATTTACAACTGCCATCATTACAATACTGAAAACTTTTTATAATTGTAATAATGCGAACCAGTGTGTGGTGGTTTTTTAATTGCCACATGCTTTCCATTTACTGCTCCTAGACAGTTCGGAAAATTCCATCGATCATTAAATCCATTCGCAATAGCTTTCCATTTCAGCTTCTGTTGCTGGCAACTGCAATTACAAATAAAATAAAAATAATAAAATAATAATAAAAATATTATTCACAGATGAGAGGTTTACTTAAAATACATATTAATTTATAGCCCAAGAATAGTCCTCCAAAAAGAAGGCAAAGAAACTGATGAGTCCGAAGAATTAATATCGCTAGCACGCAAACACCTTCAACAACCTCAAACTGACTTAGACAAAATTGCTTCAGCTTGGGCAGTAGAACTTCAGAAAATGACACCGCAGCAACAAATGTTTGCAAAAAAGGCTATCAATGATGTATTGTTTGAGTGTGTGAGTTTAGAGTTGTAATATAGTTACTATGCTACCAAGTCCCGGTTATTATGATACCCCACATGCACCACCTCAACTGACAGGACACATAGAACTACTTCCAGGATCCTCTCATTCTAATACTTCGTCTCATAATAATACTTCGTCGCAACCCACTACTTTTCAAGTTCAATAAAATGTAAATAATTACTACATATAAAATAAATTTTGTATAATTTTTGAAATAATCGTATTTCACTAACCTTTATGTAATCCTTCAAGCAGTTTATTATAGTTGTGCAAGTTTCCATTACAATTATGCTTATGGATTGTGGAGATACAGCACTTGTGAATTTTAAATCTTCAAAATTATTTCCAGTAGCTAGATAACGTAGTGTTATTGATAAACACTGACTTGGAGGGATAGCATCTCGCATTATAGTATCCCTTTTTTGTATTTCAGATGTAACCATTCTCAGTAGTTCATCAAATAATGCACTATCTAGTCGCAAAAAATTTTGAAAATCACTTGGTTCACTAATTCTTAGTTCACTTAACAGATTTTCATGAGTGTACTTATTTCTTTCTTTTTAAACCATTCCTTCATCCATCTGCGCTTCTTTTTTTTCTTTCTTTGGAAGCTATAACCAATGCTATAGCCACACAACTTGCTGTCTTCTTATTATTCCACATGTTGACTGCACAAGTATCACCCGTGAACTAATTTATTGAGCAATAATATTGTACCGTGTGGGGTTGGCCAATATATTACGTGCAATATATTAACGTAAATATTGATCGAATAGGGGGTTTACCGAGTCTAATTTACTAGTAATTATATAAATGATTAACGAATCCCAGTGTTCTACAAGTTCCCCTATATTTTTTAAAGAGCGTAAATGCTTTGAAACATTGTCAAATAAGCTACGCAATTCATGGAATGATTCTTTTAGCACGTTAGGATGTTCCATAATTGCCTTTATGTGATTATGGATAATCAAACGTTGATTTTCATAGCGATCTTTTAAAAGCTCCCAAGCAATTACATAATTATCGTTAGTAGCTTCTATTTACTTGATTATATTCCCTGCTTCACGTTCCAATGAAGAACGTAAATAATAAAATTTTGGAATTGGTGACCATGATTCATTATTATGGACAAGAGCATTAAACGCGTCGCGAAATTCTAACCACTGATCGTATTGACCATCAAATGTCGGTAATTTGATTGTGGGTAGTTTAATATCGTAATTATTTCCGGTAAGATTAGAAGATGCTGAACTAGAATTGGTTGCATTTTGAGTACAAGTTGAATTTTTTATTGAATCAAATACCTGATTAAGACTTGCAATTAACTCAAAATATGCATTTTCAAATGTCTCTCTATATTTATTTTCATCATCTTCTGTAGTTAATTTCTTAGTCAACCCGCAAATTTCTAATTCTGATTGAATCGCTTTAAATTCTTCGAAAAGGGTTCTACCTTTAAAAATCTACATCGTAGTTGCGCAATATATCTTCATTTAAATTGTTTAAGTCTAATTTATTAAAATAAGTTGATTCCCTCGTTAACTGCGACTTAATTTGAGCACGCTTAATTTTCAAAACGACGAAATTTTCGTCGGTACTCATTGTATTATCACAATTCAAATATAGCAACTTAAGTTTAAATTATAAATTAATAGGTAAGTAAAGTAAATCAGAGGACATAATAATTAATAGGATCGATCTTACTCACGTTTTGTTCTTGCGTTGCTGATTATAATTCGCCTCGTGGTCAATAAATTCGGCTTCTTAGGACCATGTTTATTCTTTCGAAGTAGACTGTATAATGACCATTACAAAAACAAAATTTTCACAATTCATACCTTAACTTTAACAGTTACGCAAGCGCCTAAGAATACACAGTGGCGCGCTCGAATACATAAAATTTAAAGATTTAAATTTAGGATAAGCTGTAACAGAAAGCATATAGTTTTTATGTCGAGTGGTTTTAATGGTCTGTATGTTAAAGGTTAATTTTTTCTTAAAAATGAGTTTTTGGGGAATGACGGTAAAAATGGCCCGAAAATACAGGTCATGACCGACTTTACCCTGTAAGTGTTTGATAATAGAGCTCCTTAATAAGTAAATTGGAGTGGAGTACCGGAGCAGCGCAAAATATATTGCAGTTTATAAAAGAAAGTAACTTGATTCGAGAGGCGAATAAAAAATTCAATATTCTGTTTAGCACACTTCAAGAAAAAAAATAAAAAAATAAAGCATCTGGTCCACAAATGGGGAGAAAACCATTTTATCAATGAAAAAGAATCCCTTATTAGACCGTATAAATAAAAATTCCAATATAGCAGGAAAGAGGGTTTTGACTTTAAGAGAGAATCCCAACATAGGGAAAACCGAAAGCAACCAGCCTTAACGAAAAAGCGAACGCAAGGTAGAAAAATCACTTAGAATCAATTATGTCTAAAACTAATGTTCCTCTTCATTAAATATATAACGTTTGTGAGACGGGGATATTCACTGTTCAAGATCTTGGAAGCATTGTTGCTAAGATTGGCAAAAAAACGTGTTGACTACGTAACGAGTTGGGAGAAGGGAAAGACAGCTACTGTAATTTACGTTATGAATGTCGCAAGAGGATACATCTTTCCTGTGTTTATTTTCCTACGGAAGAGATGTCAACTCTTCTGTCAAAGGATATACCACCATGCGTTACATACAAGTCTTCTCATAATGGTTGGTCAAATGAGAAACTGTTTTATGAATGGGTTAACATTTTTTAAAGTTTTTTTGAAATGGAATAAAGAGAACCCTTATTAATTATCCTAGATAATCATAGTAGCCACATAACATTAAACACGTACCATGTATTTCTTAGAGGGTGTGATTTATATGAAGTCAAAGACGCTGTTAAAAATAACTTTCTTTGATTTGGTAGGACTCTTTAATAAAGCATATTTTAGAACTGCTATAATGGCTTTTTTTAAAAAAATGTCAAAACGTACGTCAATTTTTGTCGGAGCTTTTTCGTGTGTGTTTTTAGGCGTTTTTAATACAAATATAAAATATGGAAGGTAATCAGTACCTTACAGTACTCCATGGTCAACAAGAAAAACAAGTTGTTCCCGAGAATCACCACTTTGGTTTCCGGACCTAGTCATTAAGACCCTCTCTGATAATTAGAAAAAATTTACAACACAATTTCACAAAACACAATCACACACTAATATAGGGCATACAACAAATATTCTACAAATTAATGTTGAGGGGTTGAGTAGGACAAATCAGATTTCTTCTCTAATCTTTGTTTCAGGAATAGGGTCGATATTTTACTTTTACAGGAAACACACTGTGGAGATGAGACAAGTATACTCAATAAAGGTATAGTAAAAGATTTTCAATTAGTAGACTTTATTGAGAGCCCCATTCATGGAATAGCAACATACGTCAAAGAAAATATTCAATACGAAAATATACAAATAAGTATAATTTCTGGAATTTTTATACTTCTAAAATAGGAGATTTACACATAGTAAATATTTACAAACCTCCTTCAATACCTTGGCCAGAAGCTTTTAATATCGTTTTTCCTCATCAATGTGTATATGTTGGTGATTTTAATTCTCACAACACATTATGGGACTACAAAGACAACGATATCAATGGAATAACGTTACAAACATGGATGGAATTTCAAACATACATTTAGTATACGATCCAAAAGACAACAAAACATTTTACTGCGGTCGATGGCAAAACGATTATAGCCCGGACCTGTGTTTAGTATCAATGGATAGTGACATGGTTCCATTACAATCAACACATATGGTATTAAACGATTTTCCAAGAAGTCAACATAGACCTTCGCTAATTCAAATTGGACTTCAAATTCCGTTTGTAGAATCCTTAAGAAAACTAAGATGGAATTTTTAGAATACTAATTTATTTATTTATTTGTTCAACAGGTATAAACCCAATTATAGAACAAACTACATCTAACAAAAGCGTACAATAATAAATAAAAATAAAAAAAAAATCTATACGCTAGTATAGGTATTTATCAAAACAGAAAACCTATAATACAAATTAATAATTAATTATAGACATGAGTGTACAATTGTTAATGTCAACAGTGAAAAACTTAAACTTAAAATTTCTACACATGGTATGAATTGGTGAATTGTGAAGTATGTTTGTATGTGCTACTGGTAAATGAAATGTTATACTACTACAAGTAGTGATAGAAGGAACATGAAATTTTGTTAGTGCTAGTAAATAGGGACAGTCTATTAAGTTATTAAGTAGTTTGTACAAAATAATAACACTTCTTCTGCGCCTTCGCTGATGCAACGATTGTATCTTAAAGCCTTTCTAAGAGTATTTGCTGTGGGTATCCTCTATCTGGAAAAGATCCATCAACTCTATAAGTTAGATATTTTAGTAATCTTCTTTGACTATTTTCTAGAAGGGCTATGTGGTTCGCTTGTGTGGGATACCATATTAACGAACAGTATTCCAGTTTACTACGTACCAGTGAAATGTACAACATTATTATCACATTGATATTATTAAATTGTTTACAATTCCAAATGATAAAACCTAATGTTTTTATGCTTGATTGCGACACGTTCTTAATATGTTCTGTGAATGTCAACTTGTCATCAAATAGCACACCAAGATCTTGTCTAGTTGTTGCTGGAGAAATTGACAATCTTTGTAGGAATTTATTGCATAATAAATTTTCAAATCATCGGCAAAGAGTAATTTTTCACATTGTATATAGTCAGTAAGATCAATATCAATAATAATGGGCCAAGATTAGACCCTTGAGGTATACCCGACATAGGTGTTAAATATGTAGATACATAATTATTATAAGTAACAAATTGCTTACCGTTTTGTGAATAAGATTTGAAGAAATATTGTAAATTGTCGTTAAAACCAAAGTTCTGTAATTTTGCAATTAGTATCTTATGAGAAATTTGATCAAATGCCTTTGAGATGTCTGTGTATATGACGTCCACTTGACCGCCATTATCTAAGGTATTGCATACAAACTGGGTTAAAGATGTAAGATTTGTCACTGTAGAGCGTTGTGTCATAAATCTATGTTGATGTAAAGAAATGTACGTTTTTATGGTGTAATAAATGTTAGAATGTAGTATAATTTCAAAAACTTTTGCAAAATTGTTTAATATGCTAATTGGCCTGTAATTACGAATATCAGATGCATCCCCACTCTTAAACATAGGACAAATATTCGAAGATTTCCACATATCAGGAAAAGTAGAAGTTGCTAAAACAATATTAAAAATTGCAGTTAGCGGTTTTACAAATATACAGCCACAATCTTTTACTAGGAAACTAGGTATCTGATCAGGTCTTGCAGTGTTCTTGTTTTTTAATTTTTTTATTGCTTCTAGTACATTGACTTCAGAAACTTTGGAAATGGAAACAGTAGGAATGTTGCTGCATGAGTAATAATTACTAATGTCACAAAAACTTACTTGCGAATATGCGCTTTTAAAATATTCTTTAAATGCTTCGATTATAGAATATGATGTAGTATAAGTATTAGTGCCGTTATGTAATTGTTTTGGAATTCGGGTACCGCCGCGTTTAGAATTTACAAAACTCCAAAATTTTGTGGGATTAGAAAAGATGTTATTTTTTTATTGGCTGACGTACATTTTGTATGCAGTTTTAATTGAATTTTTTGTAATCCTTCTAAGTCGTTTGAATTCATATAGGTCACGTTCTGATTTATATTTTTTATACCTAATTGGATACACTATAGAACATCTCTCGATCTCTATTCTTAGATGGATACCACCGGTTTCTGATAATTATTTTAAGTTCGTAGGTGCTGTTAAATGTGTAGCAAAAAATCCATTCCACGTGGTTTTCGACAGGAATATGTCCCATGTTGATCAACTGAAAAAACAGATTGTACAAATCAGATCTAGAAAATCCAAATAAAGAAAATGAGAATGCTATACTGTCATCTCTAAATAATGGAAGAAAAGAGAAATGGAATTCAAAAATATGGATTTCGTACAATCAAGTCGTAACAGCTGGACACTTTTAAATAAATTAGGTTCTATAAATCAATCTTCTAAAACAAATACAAAAAATTTCTCTAAATTCTATTGCTTATCGGTTGGTTAATGGTTCAACCTCAGTAAAAGTGGAGAAATCGATTATCACAAGATGAAAAAGTGTCTACAAAAGAAAAGAAAATCTACACCTATCTTAGAAGATATATCCAAAGCTTTTACTGTAGAAGAGCTAAAACATGCATTAAAAAAGACCAAAGACCTGCAATGGGTTTGATGGAATACATCCAAAATTTTTGAAAAATTTGAGAAATTACTCATTGAAGTGGTTACTTATGTTTCTCAATGATATTTATAATACAGGTAAGTTACCTACAGGATTTAAGGAAATGTAAAGTCGTGTCAATTTTAAAGAAAAATAAATCTCCTACAGACCCAACTTGTTATCGTCCAATAAGTTTGTTAAGTGTAATTTATAAGGTTTTGGAAAGATTGATTTTTCAAAGAATTAATCCGTTAATAGAAGGGAAATTACCAATTGAACAAGCACGATTTCGATCCGGTAGAAGTTGTTGTGATGAAGTATTGACATTAACAACACATAACGAAGCTGGTTTTTAGAAGAAGTTAAAACTGAAGTGGTTTTATAGGTTTAACTGCTGCATACGATACCGTGTGGAAAGGTGGTTTACTTTTTAAATTGTTTAACGTTATTCCTTGTTCCAAAATTATTTCTTTTATTGAAAATATGTTGTCTAATCGGAAGTTTAGAGATTTTGTTGGAGATAAAAGCAGTAAAAATTTAGATTTTTAAATAATGGTTTTCGACAGGGATCGGTTCTTGCACCTATTCTTTTTTAATGTATATATTTCTGATCTTCCTTCTTTACAATGTCAAAAATTCGTGTACACCGATGATATGGCAATTTCATTTCAACATTAGGATTTTTTCGAAATTGAAAGAAAGCGATCTGATTATTTGCGTATTATGAAAAATCATTTAAAAAAATGGCGATTATGCCCCAATCTTAAAAAGACAGAGGTTCCTTGTTTTCATTTAAGTAATAGGAAAAAATGTATAAAAGTGTTATTTTTAATAATACAAAGTTTAAACCATATTTTTAACCCAGTTTATCTGGGAGTAACTTCAGATAGAATTTTAATTTACAAAGATCATTTAGAAAAACTCAAACAAAAATGAAAACAAGAAATAATGTAATTCAAAAAATTAGTTGGAACAACTGGGGAGCAGATGCAAATACACTTCGTACAGCTTCATTGGCATTATAGTTTATTCTACAGCAGAATATTGTGATCCTGTCTAGTTGGATAGTTATCATACAAAAAAAATAGAAGCATAGTTGAATATGTTATGTTTAAGATATTATAAAATACATTTTTTGTAAATTTTTATCAAAAGTGGTTGAAATTTTTGTCTCCACAAGAAACGACGTCGCACATTTATTTTGAAATTTTCAAAAATCAACTGCACCATCTTTTTTTTATTTATTTTGAAACCGATAAAACCAAATTTTCGTTTAAATCAAATCTTTACATCAAAAAGAACTTGAAAATTTAATCCGCCATTTTGAATTTTGATAGATCAAAAATATTTCATAAGTAGAAGAATGTTATTTGCATATTAAAACATAGTTTTTTTTATTCCAAACCACTTTTCAAAATTATACTAGTTTTCGATATTGTTTCAATTGAAATTACTTTACTTCTGTACCAAACTCATAATTTTTGTCAATCCTCGTATACGACAGAAGAAATTTAATATCTGATAATTGTAATTTAGATTTTAGAACATGCAGAACTTTTATAAAGAATAACTTTTCTTCGTAAAATTAATAATAAAAAAAGTTTCTAACGTTGCCAACTTATAAGTAGACGTAGAAGTAGGTATAAATAAAAAATGTATGTAGAAGATTAGAAACTTCAACAAAGTTTACGCTATTTCTAGTCCAGTTGATCCCTCCCTTATGGTAACAGACACCCCTAGGAATTCTTCAGTTACGTGCACTGTTGACGGAGGCTTTACTATTGGCGGATCACTGTTTGAAGGACGTCTCAAATAGACTGCTTTACACCATACTAAATATGTATCATTTTATTTCTGATGCAATGGTGGTTCGTTTCGCAATCACATTCTTCGTGTAAATACGTGCACACTGCGTTATCAAAAACGTGATAAAGTCTGTATACTATTGGCGCGGAGTAATAAATCATAATTGCTTGAAATAATTCTTTATTTTCTTGTGAAAGCGGTACTTCTACGGTGAAGTAAAAACCAATAAATTCTAACCAAAATACGATCATTGTGCCGCTCTTGCAGCATATCGACCCATCTAGGGTCTGAGAACAATAGTTTAATCTGTGTAAACACGTTGCCATCAGCCCAGGTACTAACGAAACGAGAATCATAGCCGTAGATGTGGGTATTATACCAAGATACAAAAATAATGGTATATAATACGTAAGAAGTAAAATTTGTAATGTGATCTACTATACAAATAAAATAAATAACATATAAATAATATATGACATAAATATAAAATAAAATAGTAATGCAGATATTGTCAGTACATTTATTACAATTACAATTAATTTGCGGGGACCGATTTTTAGGCATCAAAAAGTAAATTTGGTTCAATTATAAAATTATGTGGTTGTCATGGAAACTTATCAAAATGAATAGATAAAAGTAACAGGCATAAAATGTTCATTTAAATAACAAGACATTAGTAGGTAAAATAGATATATTTAAAAATAACTGACAATACTCACTCATGGTTACAATAAATGGTGTTTAGAGAGTAAAACACTGTTTCAGGCACATTACGCTTGGTCATTTAACTTTCTTCCTCGTCTGAAATTTCCATTTCGGAATCAGAATCGCTGTCTTGTGTGTTTACTGATATAATAATTGGCTCCAATGTTATCTCTACTAAATTATCCAGTTGCCAACATTTGTCTTCTTCCTTAACGACATGAGATACATAGTTCTTCCATCTTTCAGGTGTTACTTTGTTTAATGCATTTTCCAGAAGTTTTTCACGTCGTCGAGTTTAAAAGTGGTATTGTTACGAGCGACGTCACCTTTTACTTGAGGCCAAACCAACTCTATAGAATTCAGCTCACAATGGTAAGGTGGTAAACGCAGTACTTCAATGCCCCGATTCTTTGCCATTTCGTCAATAACATGACGTATATAACAATATCCAATAATTCTCTTTTCACCATGTCATCCTCAAAAGTTATATTCTTAACAGATAACCAATCTATAATTTCTGCCTTCCTCCAAGCGCTGGTAGGTAGATTTTCGTATCTTCGTGAGTGGTAGCTGGCGTTGTCCATAACTATTATAGATCCTTGGGTATCAAATCTAGCATCTGCTCAAAATATTCTTCAAACACATTAGCATTCATGTCTTCGTGGTAGTCGCCAGTTTTCTTTGATTCGAATTCTAACAAACCACCATCTACAAAGCCATCTTCATTGCCAATATGAGTAATAATTAACCGTGTTCCTTTCCAGAAGGCGGTCGAAATCCTGTCGATAGCCCTTCTATAAATCCTTGTAGAGCACTCGTAACGGTATTATCATGCCATGTTATTTTTTACGGTATGTCCTGCATTGATCCAGGTTTCATCCAAATAGAATATACGCCTGCCTTCACGCCTATATTTTCTTATTTCCCAAAGATAATTTCTCCTCCATGTAATAATCTCTTGTTTTTCAATTAAAACGGATCTTCTATTTATCTTCTCCCAAGTAAACTTCAACTTGCGAAGAAGTTTCCACAGTGTTCTACGACTCATTTGGGGTAGATTTTCATCCTCATTTACTGCTAGTAAAATCTTATCGATTGTAAGAATCTCTTTCCGTAAGTAGAACGAGTGAACCTTTCCACGGAGAGAATTCCTCATTGCATCATCTAATTCTATCGGACGCCGACCAGGAGATGGAAGTGGGTGAAGCACTTGTCCCAAATTTTTTCTTTCCCTCACTAGTTTATAAATGGTGGATTTTGATATTCCCGTCATTGTAGAACATAATCCTACAATATTATCGACACTTTTTGCAGGGTGTTGACATCGAACAGCGTCATGCACATTTAAAATTATAATTTTTTCATTAGCAGATAACGCACCACTTTTAACACGTTTTGCTGGTAAAAAAGCCGATTCATTGCTAATAACAAACTAAACATATTTTCATTTAGAAAGTATACGAAGCCCTTCGGTCAAACAACTAATTATCTGTAATCTTTCGCAGAAATTACAACCCGTCTGCCGTAATGACAGCGCTAACGACCCCACTTTACCTGATGATAAATAATCCAACACACATTTTGACGCTAAAGAATAATTGTTTTAAAATTACTTTATTTAGCTATATTGATTCTTAATTGTAATAATAAGAAACAAACCACATAATAGTAAATAATTTTTTTTTTAAATATTCCACAGTTTAATAAGATACAAATAGATTCATAACTTTTGTAAAACTCAGTATACGTACCTATATAAAATTATAATTTAGAATAGACAATGTTAGTTGTAAGAATGTTTTATTTAATTTTGTAAAACTTTAAAATTCATTTCGGTTCTGCTCGACCAAATTCGAATATGATAACAAATTATTTTAAGTTGTTAAACCTTTTAAAAATGTGAGTAACGTTTTATGTTCAAATACGAAAGGTGTTTAAGTTGATATTAAAAATTGTAAAGTACAGTAGTAGTTTATCTTTCGTGATCCTACCTCAACATGGTAGCAGAACGTGGTTCGTAAAAATTATAAAATAAAAACAAGTAAAATTTAAAAAAAAAAAAAATTATCGATAAAAATACAAATATAAAAATGTCGGAGAATGAATTATCTGCTATTGAAAAACTTAAAGACGTTGAAAGTTATCAACTTTGGAAATTTCAAATTGATATCTTATTGAAAAGTGTCGGTTTGTATGGTATCGTAGATGGTACATTCGTAAAAAGAAAAAGAAGATAAAAAGTTGCGGAATGGCAAAAATTTGATGCTCGAGTTCAAAATATATTGTAGTAACGGTAGATAAAAGTGTTCTAATTCATTTAATGACATGTGAAAATGCGATGCAAATGTACAATAAATTAAAAACGTTGTTTGAGCGTGATAGTGATCAACAGAAGTGTTCCCTACTAACAAAGTTCTACAATTTTAAATTTAATAATTCTATATCCGTAGCGGAAAATGTTGCAGAGTTACAAAACATATCCTTTCGATTAAATACATTAGAAGAAAGCATAACAGAATCGATGATCATCGCAAAAGTGTTATCCGTTTTACCAGATAATTACAAACACTTTGCCAGCGCTTGGGAATCGGCTAATAAGGATGAGAGAACCCTGACGAACATGATTGCCCGTTTGACTACCGAAGAAACCAAATCAGCGGCTGACGTCACAGAGGGAAGTATTGCATTTAAAACTACATCAAATCCGTGCGAAAATAATAACTATAAAAATTACAAATGCTATATTTGTCATGAAATGGGTCACGTTGCTCAACAGTGTAAAAGAAAACAAAAGTATTGTTGCAAATGCAAAAAATATGGAAGTCATACTACTCAAAATTGTTTTAACAATCTCGCTTGCGGTATTTGTAAGAAATCTAATCATTTAGAGAAAAATTGTTTCTTTAGAAATAAGATTAAAACTAATAATAGTAATGTTGCATTTTTATCAAATAATTGTGTTTCAGGTTCGAAATTTGTTGTTGATAGTGGAGCGAGCTGTCATATGACAAATACGAAAGCAGTGTTAACCGATATAAAATCACAAGTTACTTCTATCACAATCGCAAATAATGACAAAATGGACGGACAAGTTGTTGGAAATATTGTAGCAGATAAATGTAATCTGAATGACGTTGCTTTCGTACCAGAGTTAAGTAGTAACTTATTATCGGTAAATCGCGTTACTGAAAACGGTGGCACAGTAACATTTAATAAAGATGAGGTCGTAATATTTAAAGAAAATCAACGCATTTTAACAGGTAATAAAAAAACCAATGGCCTATATGTAGTAGATCTCGGTAATGCTAACCAAGAGTCAGCTCTCCTGGTAGATGTAAAAACTTGGCATAGAAAATTAGGTCATTTGGGTATAAATAATCTAAAAAATTTAAAAAACATTTCATACGGATTAAATTTCAGCGATAAAGAATGTGAAAATTTTCTATGTGAAGTTTGTATAAAAGCTAAGCTCGCGAGAAGCCCTTTTAGCGGTGAGCTTCCTAAAGCTAGTAGAGAAATTGAAATTGTACATTCGGACGTATGTGGTCCATTTGATACTGAAACTTACGACGGTAAAAATATTTTGTTTCATTTTTAGATGACTATTCGGGTTATTGTGAAGTTCGTCTCATTAAAAAATAAGTCGGAAGTTTCAGATATAGTAAAAGCTACATCAATCGTGTAGAAAACTTAAAAGATAAAAAATAGTAAAACTAAAATGTGATAATGGTCGCGAGTATTTACCATTAAATGAGTGGTGTAAAATTAAAGGCATAGTAATTGATTATACTGTGCCATATAGTCCTCAATTAAACGGAAAAGCCGAAAGATTAAATAGAACGTTGTGTGAAAAAATGAGAGCTTTTTGTTTGATTCTGGAATGAAAATGAGATGTGGGCGAGGCAATTCTAGTAGCATGTTAAGTGACAAATAGAAGTCCTTCTGCTACTCGAAGCGTTACTCCCATAGAGCTTTGGACAAAATCGAGGCCTGATTTAAGTAAATTAAAAATTTTGGTTCTGACGCGTTTGCAAAAAGCTTAATTATATCAGGAAATTAGATGAGCGTTCAGTTAAAGTAAAATTTGTCGGATATGCTTCCAATGGTTTTAGATTGTGGGATGAGTCAAGACGAAAAATAATTATTTCACGGGACGTTAAATTTTTAGAAACGTCAGAAAACATTAATAAACCAGAAAAGTCGTTAATGTTAATTTAGATTGGTTCAATCATAAACCAATGGATGAGCATTGTACGAATAACTGTAACGAATCTGATGATTACATTTCTCCAACAGAATTAGATGTTCCAAATGTTAAACATTCTTATAAATTGAGAAATCGTGATCAGATTCGACAGCCAGATCGTCTTCGAATGACATCATTAGATGATGACGTTGCTATGCTCACATTTAATGATGTTATATCTGGTAGTGATAAAAGCAAATGGTTGGAAGCCATAAACGAAGAAAAATATTCTCTTTGTAAAAATAAAACTTGGGAAATTGTAAAATATGACGATGCTGAAGGTCATAAAATTTTAACAAGCAAATGGGTGTTTAAAATCAAAGATAGCGGTATTTATAAAGCGCGTTTAGTAGTAAGAGGATTTCAACAAGTAAAAGGAGTAGATTTTGATGAAACGTATAGCCCTGTCGTAAATATGACGTCTCTTCGCGTGTTGTTAGCAATTGCATCTTCGAAAAATTTTGCGATTAAAATATTCGATGTAAAAACCGCTTTCTTATACGGAAAATTGGACGAAAAGTGTTTATGTACATCCCAGAGGGATTTGAACAAAGAGACGGAATGATTTGTAAACTGAATAAAAGCTTGTATGGTCTCAAACAAGCCCCTCTGAGATGGAATCAAACATTAAGTAATTCTTTATTAAAAATAGGTTTAGTACCATTAAAACGGAGTCATGTATTTTTAAAAATGAAAAAATTCGGTGTATTTAGCGATATATGTAGATGATGGAATTCTCTTTGGGCAGGATGAAAATGAATTAAATTCAATTTTGAGAGATCTTGAGAAATTATTTGAGATAACTGAACAAAATCCAAAACTTTTATTGGTATTGAAATAAATAGAAACAATGGAATTCATTTATCTCAAAGTAATTACACAAAAGAAATTCTTACCAAATTTAATATGACTGAATGTAAATCGGCGGACACGCCAATTTGTAACAATATCTGTAGTGATACAGATGTAAAGCAAACCGAGTGTAAATTTCCTTATAGGGAGGCCATTGGTAGTTTGTTATATTTGAGTACAAAAACGCGACCCGACATAAGTTACGCTGTTAACTATGAAGCTCGTTTCACTGAAAACCCTACTTATAATGATGTTGTAAATGTTAAACGTAGTTTAAGGTATTTAAAAGGAACCGCAAATTTTGGGATCTCCTATAATGTAAATGGTGATCTAAATGCTTTAACAGTGTATTCAGACAGCGATTATGCAAATGATGTAACAACACGTCGAAGCACTACTGGTTTTGTTTGCTTCTTTAATGGAGCTCCGATAGCATGGTGCTCTCGAAAACAACCGATAGTAGCTCTATCTTCAACAGAGGCTGAATTCATAGCCGCTGCTGAAAGTGTGAAAGAGGTACTATATCTTAAAAATTTGATAGAAGAATTGTTAAATAATAAATTAAATGTTATTCTAAACGTAGATAATACTAGTGCGATATCGCTAATAAAAGCAGGAAAATTTAATAGAAGAAGCAAGCACATTGATGTGCGGTACTTTTTTATAGTGGAAAAATATGTAGAGAAACTTTTTCAATTGAGCCACTGTGCGTCTGATAATCAAATTGCTGATATATTGACCAAACCACTGTTGTCAATAAAATTCAAAAAGTTTCGAGACAGTCTTGTAAATACTAATTAGATAAACCTGTATAGTAATTGTATATAATTTTAGTATGTTTACAAAATTAAGGCAGTGTGTTAGTTGTAAGAATGTTTTATTTAATTTTGTAAAACTTAAAATTCATTTCGGTTCTGCTCGACCAAATTCGAGTATGATAACAAATTATTTTAAGTTGTTAAACCTTTTAAAAATGTGAGTAACGTTTTATGTTCAAATACGAAAGGTGTTTAAGTTGATATTAAAAATTGTAAAGTACAGTAGTAGTTTATCTTTCGTGATCCTACCTCAACAGACAAATTGAAAAACGACACATTTGTCATTTATCGATTTTAGAGTTTAATTTTATATTCAAATACTGTGTTTTACAAAAGTTTTGTATCTATTTATATCTTATTAAATGGTGGAATATTGCTGAATTAAATTATTTACTATGAAAAATAGATTCCACAAAGTAAGGATTGAAACAATAAAAGAAACCACATAATAATTCATATCAAGGTAGATTTTACTATTATAATATATTTACCTACTAAAAATATGATTTTCCAAACGTATCAGGTACCTACGCCACTGCAATACGGGAGATTCGATCATTCTGACAGGTTTATTACTCCGCGCCAATAGTATACTGAGTATAGCTATTTTGATTAGTGAATTTTACTATAGTAAAATGATGGATTTTAATATAAACTTTCACGATCACGTAATAGTCAAGAGTTCACTAGAAACACCGCGATTCATCAGAAGGTACCACGCAATTGTCAAATCTAAACTTTATATCTGCGCTTATATATTGCTCAACTTTTGATACATTGATAAAAAGTTTCTCCATGGCGTCACTTTGACTTCTAGCAGGCAAAATAAAAAATTACTGAAACTTTCTTCTTAACACACTACGTAGTACTCTACAATATAACTAAACGCATCAATAAGATAACAAAGAATGCACAAAAACTGTAACAGCAGTTACAGCTTTTTGCGCAATTTTAGGTGCTTGCTTTTCTGCAGATATAATTTGCTGCAGTTATAACGGATCCATTTATTCAACCTCATCTATAGTTTATATGCCTTTTTTGATTTGTATTTAATTTTATTCCTCATATGTACTATATACTGATAGATAATTAATTTTTAGTATACCTAGTTTGTGCGTAAGTTTTTTATATGGCATCGCGACGCACTTCAAAATAATCACAATACACAAACGTCCAAAATATTGAGAATATATTAAAAATACTCTCTCTTTCATCGCAGCAAAATATACAGGGTGGTCCAATCTATACGACACGGTCTCTCAAATGAGAACGCATCTATATGTTGCGGCGATTTTTTGTACATGTATGCAGAGTCTTTTGGGCATGATTTAAAATATTTTTTAATATACAGGGTTTGCCAAAAAAAGTTAAATGCCAAAGTTGCCATTTTTAAATGGAACACCCTGTATTTGAGAACGAATTTGGATTGTAGAGCTGAAATAAAGGTAAGTTGATGTTACATGCCCTATACCTATCTCAAATAATTTTTGAGATATTTAAAAAATTATAAAATTACAACATAAATTTGAAAAAATTATTAAACTAAAGTGCTTTATGTGACGTATGAATCTTTATGCCTTTATCATAGTAGTAGTGCCTTCGGTAATAAATGAAAACAATAACGTGCTAAAAAGTTATACAGGGTAGTAAAAAAAATTGAATTAAATTATAGTCAAATTGAAAGGTGATAAACTCTTTTATTTTAAATGGAACACCCTATATCTGACATCACGAAACAATAGGCTTTTCGAATACCTATCGAACAGTATTAGGGTGTCCCATACCTAACTCAAATAGTTTCTGAGTTATTCGAGTTTATGTTGAAAGTTAATGTTAATTCCATTTAACAAGATTTAATTTTAGTGAAGGTGGCTGTGGCTGATGAATGAAAGGCATAGCGATTGTTTTGTTTGTTTATTAACTACCATTAATCTGTCAAAGTATTTTAAAATCCTCGTTTATTAAGAAGTATTGAATTTAAAATGAAAACTTATAGTAAACAAGAAAGAATTGACATGATTTTTGTCCTCGGGGAGTGTGACCGGAATTGTTTATTAGCCTCGAGTTTTACGCTCAAAAATATCCGACACGTAATCATCCTAACCAAAATGTTTTCCAAAGACTGTTAGAAGTTTTTCTACAGGATGGATCCGTAAGTTATAAAAAGTAAAAGGCACAAAGTACGTAACTGGCAACAAAAGAAAATCAGTTCTCAGTAATTGGATCCGTAATTGAAAATCCACACACGAGCCAGCGAAAAATTCATTCAGAAACCGGAATCAGTAAAACCAGCGTACAGCGCATTTTAAAGAACCATAACTTGCATCCATACCACGTGCAGCTGCATCAAGAGCTTTTGGAAATAGATTTTGGTCGAAGAGTTGATTTTTGTTTGTGGGCGCTAGATAAAGCAGGGGAAGATGAAAATTTCTTTGATTACGTTTTGTTCTCAGATGAATGTACTTTCCACAACAACGACTTCGTCAACAGGCATAATTTTCACTACTATTGTGATCAAAATCCCCATTTTTAAGAACACTTAACCACCAGCATAGGTGGTCTCTTAATGTATGGGGAGGAATCCTCGGAGGGCGTATGGTGGAACCATTCTTTTGAAGGCCATTTAGATGGACAAAAATTTAACAGATTTCTCACAGAAAATTTACTCGACCTTTTGCTAGATGTTCCACTAAATATTTTACAACGTATGTGGTTTCAACTAGATGGTGCTCCAGCACATTTTCATCATAACGTGCGGTTCAATTTAAACCAAATGTTTCCGGATAGATGGATTGGAAGAGGAGGACCCCAAAATTGGCCGGCCAGATCTCCTGACTTGACATGTGCCGATTTTTTTGTGGGGATATGTCAAGAACATTGTCTACAATAATCCACCTACAACACCAAATGATATGGAAGAAAGAATCCGCGGTGCTTTTGCGAGCATTACACCGCAAATGCTGGAGAATGTTAAAGAATCATTCAAAAAACGTGTTCAGTTAGGTATTGAGACAAATGGTCGCTGTTTTGAACATTTAATTTAATGTTAAGTAATTTTTTCAATATTGTTTAGTTCGCTTTGTTTTTACGTTAATATTTTGCTTTGTTACATTTTTACGTTACATCTTATCTTTTGTAGTTAATAAACAATCGCTATGCCTTTCATTCATCAGCCACAGCCACCTTCACTAAAATTAAATCTTGTTAAATGGAATTAACATTAACTTTCAACATAAACTCGAATAACTCAGAAACTATTTGAGTTAGGTATGGGCACCCTAATACTGTTCGATAGGTATTCGAAAAGCCTATTGTTTCGTGATGTCAGATATAGGGTGTTCCATTTAAAATAAAAGAGTTTATCACCTTTCAATGTGACTATAATTTAATTCAATTTTTTACTACCCTGTATAACTTTTTAGCACGTTATTGTTTTCATTTATTACCGAAGGCACTACTACTATGATAAGGCATAAAGATTCATACGTCACATAAAGCACTTTAGTTTAATAATTTTTTCAAATTTATGTTGTAATTTTATAATTTTTTAAATATCTCAAAAATTATTTGAGATAGGTATAGGGCATGTAACATCAACTTACCTTTATTTCAGCTCTACAATCCAAATTCGTTCTCAAATACAGGGTGTTCCATTTAAAAAATGGCAACTTTGGCATTTAACTTTTTTTTGACAAACCCTGTATATTAAAAAATATTTTTAAATCATGCCCAAAAAGACTCTGCATACATGTACAAAAAATCGCCGCAACATTTTGATGCGTTCTCATTTGAGAGACCGTGTCGTATAGATTGGACCACCCTGTATATAAAAAATCATTTGATGTTTAATTTCATGTGATTAAATTATCTGCGGTTTACTTTGTTAGAAGAATATGTGTGAGCAATTACTGATTGATGTTGGTACTTCATTTCTCTTTCTAGTATTATATAGTTTCTTGAGATAATGTTAATATCAACTACCAGGCAACACACAATACATCATGCAGTTTTTAAGTTACCTTCATTCTTTACTAAGAACTCTTATTAATTCAAGGTTTGTAGCAATAATATTACAATCAACGTTTAACAAAAAAACCTTTCTAGTTTCTTCCAAACCTTAGAATAAACTTAATGAAAATATATAACAAATAGAGTATATTAAATTACCTAACTACATACAATTATACACATTTAATACTGTACAATTCTGATTAAAAATAAACTGTTAAATTAGTATTATCGGTTAGCCTTTGTGGCACGTCAAAATTGTTAACATTGTCGCTATCACTATCAATCTAAAAAAGAAATTATCATCAACATTTTGCAATATATTACAACAAATATACCTTATCATCACCCCAACTTAGTTTTTTCACTCGATTAGACATAGCAGAGTGGGGCCACACCGGAGGTTGCGGCGCTGGATGCACTTTCGGACTCGGTTTTGCCTTCGCAATGGTGCTGTTCGGTAATCCTCCTATCGCCGAAGCAGTTGCTGAACGGAGAGCATCCCCAAACATGGGATTACAATTAATGTTCTTATCTGTTACTATTTGAGGCTGATTGGATTTATCTAATTCCTTCTCCGTCTCGAGCTGTTCGCGATTAATTTTTTCTTTCTAAAATATTTTTTCCTAAAGTCCATTAGAAAGTGTATTACGTATTTCTTACGCTTTGCAAATGTAAACGACTAAAACTGCAATTATTATTGCCAGAAGCAATAAGATTCCACCAAACCCTCCTAGCAGTAGCTTAGCATTGGAACTGCTTTGACCGGAAAGGAGTTCAACAGGACTACTTGCTTTATTAAAGTGCACTAGAACTGGTACTGTCGCTTTACGCGGTGGGGTCCCGCTGTCACTGGCCACTACAACTAAATTTGCTGAACCAGAACGTTCATCTAGATCTTTCAATTTCAGATCACCGCTCGGTGTTATATAAAATAAAGAAGCATTTGTTCCTGTTAGAGAAAGAGCCAATTCATCGTTCAAATCACCGTCGCCTACTTCGATTCGCCCTATCAACTCTTCCGGGCGCCCGGAGACAAAAAACTCGTAATGGGAATAACGAAAATGCGGTTCCCATTCGTTAACATCTTCCACTGATACGTTCACCACACTAGAGTCATTCTGAAATAACATATATAACATATTTGCGGACAGTGTGCGGTAATTTAACTCACTGTAATTCCATCAGTTGCAAACACTCGAAAAACATATTCTGATCGGTTTTCGTAGTCGAGTTGTTTTTTTAGCGCTAGTTCGCCTTTCGTACTGATACTAAACACGTCCAGAATTTCCTTTTCAGACACGAAATATTTTAATGGTTCGTTATATTTGGTTGTCGCTAGTACGGTGATAGTTGCCCCAACCGGAAGCGATTCGGAAGCTTTGACGTTAAATACTTGTCGGACGAATCGAATGGAATTTCCTCCGATTCGAGAGATTGTTAGCGTCGCAAGTGCATAACGATCAGGATTGTCTTGTTGAGTGGCTCTAAAATTTGGAAATAAAAATAACATTAAACTTTGTTGCTACTTCATGATGAAACATAAATGCTTAGGAGCAAAAATAAAGCTGTTGATTATTTACTTTAAACTTGGCGATGTAAGTATATCGACAAAGACATAAAAATATTACAATTTTTACTAATTTATTTCAGTTACACATATTGTATAGAGACTATAATTTATATTTTCAGCGTACTTTCTGTCATCGAACTTGAACATTTAACGATAATTTTACAAACTTGCGAATGTCAAAAATCAAGAAAGATTAATCTCTTACAGGACAAATCATTTTGATTGGACTATCGACATGAAGGATTATTTGTTAAAAATATTGTATATTAATTTAAGTTCATTGCAAGACTAGATCTATTTTACTGCTGCCGTATAATCATGAAATCGTTTGCGAGGCTGATATTACCGTTGATATTCAACCCTGTGATGTTTAACATACACGCTATCATCATGTTATGTTATATTTGTAAAATCGACGTGACATATCAAATATAAGGCAAACTGATTTCTACCGTGTGCACCACAGTTGACGCAGTTTGCATTTCGTAAAAGCGTGTTTTAGTTTTAATTATGAACTTTATGTTGAATTTAGCTTTGTTTGAGCATTTGGAAAATGGAAATGGAAGATAATTTTTGAAATGAAGTTGAGATCCCTAATTGATGTATTGAGTTGTTCGATTAAGTTCTTAATAAGACACTGAAATTTTAAATAGTTTTGGCCAATACTCAGCCCTGATGTATTGTTTATGTTAAGTTTAACATATACGTTATCATCATGTTATGTTATATTTGTAAAATCGACGTGACGTATCAAATATAACGCAAATGTCTTTAACGTTAGCTTGTATGTTATATGAGCACATAACTGTTGATTTCTACCGAGTGCACTTAACACTCCGTTTAGGTTAACAGTTGACGCAGTTGTATTTATTAAAGGTGGATTTTAGTTTTAATTATAGATTTAAGATGGAAACATGTTTTTTGTGTGATCGGAGAGTTCGTCCTGAAGGTTTTCGCCGTTTGCAAGATTTGAACAATCTTCTTCCAACAACAGCCTCGATTTTGTTTTCCCAGGATTGTTGCATAAACCAGGTTTTTTAAGAGCAAGAATTTATTTATAGATAAGCTGCGAGACATCAATTATGGATTGCATTTCAACCCCTTTTAGAAAATGTGGATAAGCAGCCGGAAGAAACTTTAGTTTTCAGTTTATTTGTTTCAATAAGTACTTTGCTTTCACCTTGTTTTTCTGGTTCGATTTTATAGTTGCGATTTTCCTGTTTCTATTTTGTTTACTGTAGTGATTTCTTTCGTTTTTCACTTTAACACCCAATTCCATAATTTAAGTACTGCTCACCGAGCCTTCTATCGCATTTGACAAATCATCTCTTAATGTTCATAGCAAACTTAGAGTTTTGACGCAATGATATGAAATATTTGTTAATTCAAGACGCATCAATTGATATCAAAAAATCAAAATTTGAGTGGTCTTCCGAAATGCATAAGATGTGTGAGTAGTCCTTTAATTTCTAAAATTCATGTTTCTACTTGTTAGTTCTATAAAGCATGTACCTATATCAGTTCTTTTTAATGAGTATTCATCTACGACTCACGTCGTAATTCTCATGCTCGTGCCTTTAAAACTCTTAATAAACTCGTTACATAATTTACTATAAAAACAAGGATAAATAAAATGTTCCTTTTTTGTATATTTCAAAATGTAGTAAGTGGGTTTTGTTTTTGTAAGCTACATTCTTTGTTGGAACATCTACCCATCTATGACTTTGATACCACCATGTGATTGTTTAAGTTGAACAATAGCATCGACCAACTTTAATCAATAATTGACTATAACAATATCTACGTCACTAATACAATTTAAATTAGAAACATTACCTTATAACAATTGTGGCAGGATGTTGCAAGTCCACATTAGACAAATCTCTTGCCAAACTAACTTTTCCAGTACTTCTATTTATCTTAAAAAAAGAATAATCCGATCCGATCCCGTTAAAAGTGTAATAAACAGGAGCATTGATGCCGGAGTCTTGGTCGATGGCTTTAATTTCTCGAGGTTTAATAAGCAAGGGGGACAATTTTAAAGCTGGTTCTTGAATCAGAGCACTGTACCTGTCGTCTAAAAATCGAGGATTTTGGTCGTCCGCGTCTACGACGTAAACAGTCAAAATTGTGTCGGACGATTTTGATGGTTCGCCATGGTCTTGGGCGCGAATACCAACGTCAAACGTCTTTAAAGTTTCGTAATCTAACGGTTTTTTTAACACCAAAGTACCTTCCAATTCATTTTCGAATTCAAAATAACTTGAAAAGGGTCCCGGAAGCACCGAATAACGCACACTGGAAAACGGCCCTTGTTGATCAGCGTCTACAGCGTGAACTCCTTGCAATACGCGAGTACCGACGACCGTAACTTCAGATATGTTTAACACGTACGGGGCGTTAATAAATTTAGGTGCGTTATCGTTCGCGTCCGTAACGCGAATGTTAATCGGTATCACAAATCCCGGATCAGCTGTATGTAGTCTTTCGCAAATTAAATTAATAAATACAGACGACGGTCCGTCCACGCCTTCCTTGTCTAAAAGTCTTCTCAAAGTTAAATTTCGCGTTCCAGGAGTGATAACTATCGGACTGTCAGATTCGCGCAAATGCAACGCTATAGTGCCTCCGGGACGTGGATCTCCGTGCACGCGTATTTGTCCAATGACCGATCCGATCGCCAAATCTTCGGACACAAAAAACTTTCAGACGATGCTCCATTTTCCAAATAGCATCTATTATCGGGAACACCTACAAAAATAAACAAATGATACATCACATACATTTTAAAATATAATTCTAGACATGTAGTTATGTAGTTTGTACCATTTCTGTTTGGGTAAGAATAATCCGAACAATCGGCGATTCAAAAACTATCGGAACTTTTGCATTTTTGAATGTTTCAACATAAAATAAAATACAATAAATAAATTTTGCCTAAAATCTAATCAGATCTGCACTATTATACATAGGTATATAAAACTCATATGCAAAGTTTTACAAAAAATCTGTACGACGGTTTTCCTGACATTTTATTTATAAATTCACATTTAATAAGAAAAGGTAGACCGCGAAGCAATTTGTAAAATCGAAGTAAACATTTTAGTATCGTCCAACAATAGTTAAATGAATTTAACTGCTAAGCCGTTATACGACCGCTACCTATGAGAGTATCATAGAAAAAACAAAACTTGGGACACTGTTGAAAGTAAATGGACATAACTACGTTAAATAAGTATTTTTCACTCTATTCTGTGTTAAATCTAAATAATTCACGAAGGTCAGGTTACTAATATTTAACCGTTGAGTGAAAAATACTTATTTAACGTAGTTATCAGTGGCGGCTTGTCCATATGGTCAATTGGTCAATGACCTCCCAAAAATGTTGACAATATATAAAAAAATATTAATTATTACGTGTTTTATTAAAATAGGTAATTTACTCGCAAAAGTCGCAAGTATAATAACTTAAAATTTATCGGCCGTCGTTCGTAATTCATCCTCTTCAACCTTGGGCTGGCGGTGCGAATTGTCCTCATTGAATTAGATCTACCCGGAAAAACTCGAAAAACGTGCAGCGCCCGAATAAACGCGAACGTCCGAAACAATAATCAACTTTGGGTCATGAGCCGGATCCCGCAGTTTACGTCGACTTCGTATAGGGTGTACAACTACGCTCGATTTTTGATTCGATTTTCGCGTGTTTTAAATCAATTTAAGAATTTATATTGATATGTTTTACTGTTGTTGTGTTGTTTTGTAAAAATACTATTTTTGATTCGCGTGTGCATGCGCTATAATAGAAAATGTCGGTAGTGCAGAAAATTAAACAACTAAAAAGTGCTAACAAACTTAATTTTACAAAATTAGTTGAGTTCAAGGCAAATGGTCGTCCTTTGCCAGAACTAAGTTTACGACAGACTAGTAAAGACAAAAATAAAGATGTTCATCGAAACTTTCGCAAGGTAATGTACGATTTAGCTAACTGGATATGTAGTTGTGAAGTATCAAATGTATTTTACTGTTTTGTTTATTTATTATTTTCTAAAGACTCGTCAGACTCGCTATAGTCCAAATCCTGTGTCAGAGATTTAAAACATTTAAAAGAGGAAATAAAAAAACATGTTTCGTCTGCAGAACACATGAAATGCTCGGTAAATTTTTCAACCGTAGGATTTGTTGATATTCGTACACAGCTAGACAATGCTTACAGAAAATCCCTTAGAGATTTTAATGAGAATGTTTCGAAAAATCGCTATATTTTGAACAAAATTGTAGATTGTATAAAATTTTGGGGTGCATTTGAGTTATTTATATTTTTTTAAGTATGCCTATTTTTAAATTAATTTTTGACCTCCCAGTATGATTGACCACGAGCCGCCACTGGCAGTTATGTTCATTTGACTTTCAATAGTGTCCTGAATGTTTTCTAAATGGTACGTTGGACAAAACGGGGTATCGCGCACTTATTTTCCTTAAAACGAGTTGAAAATTCTCACTCTCACAAAGCGAAAATGAAATTGCGTTTTAGAAAAAAAATGGTTCAAACAAAAGTTATAGACAATAGAATTTCCAACAACTTTTCTTCTTCAAATTTTTTGTGTAATTGATATTGATGGAGATATTGTTACAATAGGCCATCGTACATAACTTTTTTTTGCTTCATTATAACGTCCTAACTCTATAATTCGTCGGACAACGTAAAAAAAGGGTGTTAAAATTTTCAGTTTGGAAACCATCGCATAACTCCCCATCTTATTTCATAAGATGTAAAAATCAAGAAAAACTACTTATACAAATTTTGATTAATCACTATGATTGAATATCACGTAAATCCCATATTTCGATAATTATTTATAAAACAAGTAATTGTTTAAACAGAATTTTTGTAAAATTTCATGAAAATAATTAAATCTACGTTATAATAAAAAACTCGAATTTCATTTCTAGAGTAATAGAATAATAATTGCGCGTTCAATTATTGCAGATAATTTATTTATAATTTTTACGCGTTTCTCTTTAAAAAAACTTTTATTTAAATGAAGTAAATCTGTTCCGAATTACGTCCTAAATTCCATGAAGACAATTCGTAACGGTGGTTTTATGGTTTACAATTATGTGCTTATTAACGTGATTTATGTTACCTATAATTAATGTTTACCGAAGAATATAAGTCAATTAAAATAATGAAAAACAACTCCTCTATTCTACTGTATTCTAAGCTACATCAGAATTGCATTTGAGATCGCGAATAATAATTTCTACGGTGTCATGAGAATTTTATATACCAATAAATCACGGTAATATGACATAGCTAAACCTGAAATTGAGGATTAGAGCTAACATGTTTTATTCCAATGTTACAGAAATACTAATGTTGAAAGTTTAAAATAACTTCTTGTATTTGCATAATACCTATTACCAATTTTTGCATAACTCCTAGAGCGCGCGCTAGAGACAACCCACCGCTTCGGTATATCGCGAGCAAAACAAATATAATTGTTTTAAGAAGGTGTATGATTAATTAATAGAATGTAAAGTGTGCACGAATGTGTAAAACTAATAAGTTTGAACACATGTTGATGAGCTAAATATGTGTGATTTTGAAGAAGTACTTTTAAAGGTTAGTATACGAAAAAATTAGGTCCTTATTCGACTAAATTTGTTTAAGCTTCTTTTCATATCAATCATAAGTTACTAAATAAAGTCAAAATTGCAAAACACACAATCCGTTCAGCATCTGGTGTGCAAAATAGTATATTATACAACGAGGAAGTAAAATGCTTTGTAAATCCCGATGGCGAAATTATCGCCCGGTTGATTAGCGCACTTTACTCCTGTATTTTATACAGGGCTTCTATAAATCTTCATCAGGTGAGCGTTGGAAAATTAAAAAAATGCAAATTAATTTGTTGCTTAAATTGATAATGAATTCATTTTTGCTAATGTTAATCTGTCAGTTATTTCATCGTTCCGTTGTAATTATTATCTCATCCTGTAATTGTGTGTTGTTCGTCGTTAATTTTGTTCATTTTATTGCCAACTTCACGTGACAATCATTTATAAAAACCCTGGACATTGTTTTATGTAGGTACTCCAGTTCTTGCTAGATATAATTAAGAACTTTGAAAAAAATTAAATTGATTCAAAAATAAATTGGGGTTAAAGAAAAAACGTTAAATTAAATAGATTTAAGTCTTTGCAGATCTATATTCAGTATACTATTGGCGCGGAGTAATAAACCTGTCAAAATTATCGAATCTCCCGTATTGCAGTGGCGTAGGTACCTCATACGTTTGGAAAATCATATTTTTAGTAGGTAAATATATTATAATAGTAAAATCTACCTTGATATGAATTATTATGTGGTTTCTTTTATTGTTTCAATCCTTACTTTGTGGAATTTATTTTTCATAGTAAATAATTTAATTCAGCAATATTCCACCGTTTAATAAGGTATAAATAGATACAAAACTTTTGTAAAACACAGTATTTGAATATAAAATTAAACTCTAAAATCGATAAATGACAAATGTGTCGTTTCTCAATTTGTCTATTTTAAATTTTAATTTTATATAGGTACGTATACTGAGTTTTACAAAAGTTATGAATCTATTTGTATCTTATTAAACTGTGGAATATTTCAAAAAAATTATTTACTATTATGTGGTTTGTTTCTTATTATTACAATTAAGAATCGATATAGCTAAATAAAGTAATTCTAAAACAATTATTCTTTAGCGTCAAAATGTGTGTTGGATTATCCATCATCAGGTAAAGTGGGGTCGTTAGCGCAGTCATTACGGCAGACGGGTTGTAATTTCTGCGAAAGATTACAGATAATTAGTTGTTTGACCGAAGGGCTTCGTATACTTTCTAAATGAAAAATATGTTTAGTTTGTTATTAGCAATGAATCGGCTTGTTCTGTTTGTTTGTGTGTTAGTGCAAATAATTTTGAAATGGAAAACTTTTCACCAGCAAAACGTGTTAAAAGTGGTGCGTTATCTGCTAATGAAAAATTATAATTTTAAATGTGCATGACGCTGTTCGATGTCAACACCCTGCAAAAAGTGTCGATGATATTGTAGGATTATGTTCTGCAATGACGGGAATATCAAAATCCACCATTTATAAACTAGTGAGGGAAAGAAAAATTTGGGACAAGTGCTTCACCCACTTCCATCTCCTGGTCGGCGCCCGATGGAATTAGATGATGCAATGAGGAATTCTGTCCGTAGAAAGGTTCACTCGTTCTACTTACGGAAAGAGATTCCTACAATCGATAAGATTTTACTAGCAGTAAATGAGGATGAAAATCTACCCCAAATGAGTCGTAGAACACTGTGGAAACTTCTTCGCAAGTTGAAGTTTACTTGGGAGAAGATAAATAGAAGATCCGTTTTAATTGAAAAACAAGAGATTATTACATGGAGGAGAAATTATCTTCGGGAAATAAGAAAATATAGGCGTGAAGGCAGGCGTATATTCTATTTGGATGAAACCTGGATCAATGCAGGACATACCGTAAAAAAACATGGCATGATAATACCGTTACGAGTGCTTGACAAGGATTTATAGAAGGGCTATCGACAGGATTTCGACCGCCTTCTGGGAAAGGAACACGGTTAATTATTACTCATATTGGCAATGAAGATGGCTTTGTAGATGGTGGTTTGTTAGAATTCGAATCAAAGAAAACTGGCGACTACCACGAAGACATGAATGCTAATGTGTTTGAAGAATATTTTGAGCAGATGCTAGATTTGATACCCCAAGGATCTATAATAGTTATGGACAACGCCAGCTACCACTCACGAAGATACGAAAATTTACCTACCAGCGCTTGGAGGAAAGCAGAAATTATAGATTGGTTATCTGTTAAGAATATAACTTTTGAGGATGACATGGTGAAAAGAGAATTATTGGATATTGTTAAAGTTCATAAGAATAAGTATATACGTCATGTTATTGACGAAATGGCAAAGAATCGGGGCATTGAAGTACTGCGTTTACCACCTTACCATTGTGAGCTGAATCCTATAGAGTTGGTTTGGGCTCAAGTAAAGGTGACGTCGCTCGTAACAATACCACTTTTAAACTCGACGACGTGAAAAAACTTCTGGAAAATGCATTAAACAAAGTAACACCTGAAAGATGGAAGAACTGTGTATCTCATGTCGTTAAGGAAGAAGACAAATGTTGGCAACTGGATAATTTAGTAGAGATAACATTGGAGCCAATTATTATATCAGTAAACACACAAGACAGCGATTCTGATTCCGAAATGGAAATTTCAGACGAGGAAGAAAGTTAAATGACCAAGCGTAATGTGCCTGAAACAGTGTTTACTCTCTAAACACCATTTATTGTAACCATGAGTGAGTATTGTCAGTTATTTTTAAATATACCTATTTTACCTACTAATGTCTTGTTATTTAAATGAAGGTTTTTATGCCTGTTACTTTTATCTATTCATTTTGATAAGTTTCCATGACAACCACATAATTTTATAATTGCAGCCAAATTTACTTTTTGATGCCTAAAAATCGGTCCCCGCAAATTAATTGTAATTGTAATAAATGTACTGACGATATCTGCATTACTATTTTATTTTATATTTATGTCATATATTATTTATATGTTATTTATTTTATTTGTATAGTAGATCACATTACAAATTTTACTTCTTACGTATTATATACCATTATTTTTGTATCTTGGTATAATACCCACATCTACGGCTATGATTCTCGTTTCGTCAGTACCTGGGCTGATGGCAACGTGTTTACACAGATTAAACTATTGTTCTCAGACCCTAGATGGGTCGATATGTTGCAAGAGCGGCACAATGATCGTATTTTGGTTAGAATTTATTGGTTTTTACTTAACCGTAGAAGTACCGCTTTCACAAGAAAATAAAGAATTATTTCAAGCAATTATGATTTATTACTCCGCGCCAATAGTATACAGACTTTAGTGGTTTACTCCGCATTTTGCTCACAGAAAGAGCATGTTTATTTTACTTTAAATCCGTTGGGATTGTAAAACTATTTTTTGTACGGGCCGCTTGGGAAATGACGTTTACGTAACACTATACAGCCAATCAGAAAGCTTTTGTTCCCGCACTCGTGCTTGGAAAACTACGAAAAACACTGGTCTTTCAAAAGATTTATACAATAACATCGTAACGCAACTTTAATTTTCAGTAGTTAGTAATAGTGTGCCGCGCGTTGCTCAAAAATTAAAAAAAATTAATTAACAAGATATTGTTAAATAAAGGTCAATTCATTAGATCGATACTATGAAAAGGAAAACGTTGTCCACAATTAAATTAGCAACAGCTTTTATTTAAAAATAAAATATTTGTAAAAATATTACCTTATGTTATAAGATGTCGAATAAAAACTTTGTCAGTAGATTTTGTATAAAAAATATATACGATTTTGATGAATTTGTTTTGTATAGATTTTGATGATTAAATCACTCATTCTGTCTTAATTATTTGGTTATCATATCCATAGATTACAACTTTGGCTAATAACTAATAACACTCGATACGAATTACATCTACCAATAGAATGGCGTGTTTTATCAATATTAGCATTAGTAAGTAGGTACTAAATAGTATTATTTTACAAACTCATAATATAACTAGATGGACGGGCAAATTTTAATGCATGAATTTAATAATGCTAGACCTATATCGGACGGACACGCCCCTGGCCCGCCCCTGAATGGAAATTTCCGGTTTCCAAATTATTCCCGTTGGTTTGAAGGCACGACCCATCGGCATACCAAATTTCAAGTCTCTACGACGTCTGGAAGTACCTGTTTAATTTCAGAGACAGACATGAAAAAAATAGGCGCTTTATTATGTAGGATATGCTGAACAGTTACTACTCTTAAAATCCGGATTTCTGACAAGATACGCTTAACTCAGGGATAGTGGAGTTAATGTTTAACATCATGTTAAATCTTTAACCAGTGGTTATCAATAATCACAACTTCATTCGTGTAAAAACTATATTCATTGAAAAATTGTCACTATGGTTAAATAATAGCTGTTTCGATTTCCTTACACATGTTATTTCAAATGACAAAAAATTATGAAAAGGTGTTTTGTTTTCGTTTGACTCGAGAAATACAAGGTACATTTTACTACTTTTCTTACCATGAAGACAAATAGAAGTCCAAATATAGCGTTTTTTGAATTGATTGTTTAATAAAGGTTTTTTTACTATATCGAAGGTAGTCAAATGCAAATAATCTATTAGATCTTTTAATTTATCTTAAGGATAACCTACTTTTAAACTCGGATATTGTGCAGGTGACTCGGCTTTGCCTTTACACCTGGTAACGTCTTCGTCTATTATAAATCCCATAATATTCTCGTTATATTAGTAGCTATTTAGATCCTTGTTAGGAGATACTTTCAACAGCCACGTCAAAAGATTTTTTAATTTTTTTTACCCTATCAGTCACAAATGACATCCATACACATGATCTAATATTATTAACTAAATCCGATGATTTATTTATATTTTTCTTTCCCCGTTTACAATTGCGAAAGTTTGTTTATTTTAACACGTACTTACAATTCTTATCATTCTGATAAATATACTCAATTAATATTACACGTTATAATTTATATCAACTCGCATTCAATGACAACTTACAACTGAACTCACGCTTTTATAGTTGTAGAAAATTCAAGAAAACCGTTCTCGAATCGAATATGTTCTTTTTAAATTTCATTATTGCGGTAAGCTATCTTTCCTATTGTGAAACTAGGCCACTAGGCGTTCAACATGTCCGATGATTCAAGTGATAAATATATTATCCTGGTTACAGGTAAGTTTTCCTTCAAAACTTTATGATATTATCCTGTATTATTATAATAAAGGACGAAGAAACCGGAAGAAAAAATAAGGTTTGGGTTCACCCCTACATTGAAAAAATTTTAAATGCAGAACATTTGTTGCTGCAAATTTTTGTTAAAAACTATGATTTCCTTTTAGTAATAGCTTATTATAATAGGATAGGTTTTATACTAAAATAAACGCAACGTTATATTATACTCATTACAACTGGTAGACGTATGACATATATCATTACCTAAGTTACTGTCACCCAGCCTACAATCAACTAATTTCAACACCTTCCCAATTTGACTTCTAATACACATTGCAAATTTCACTTTGTCCAGTGGCTTGGTAAATGAGTCTGCAATCATTGAATGAGTAGTTACATATTCAAGACTTAAGTATTACTTTTTCATCAATCTTCTTCTTAAAAAATGACGCCGCACGTCAATGTTTAGTGCGTGCTTGGTAAGCACCGTTTAAAGCCAAATGTTGAGCACCCTGATTATCGACATACAAGTTTACAACTTAAACCGGGAAGCCATAAAGCTTCTTGTACTGCTGCTGACATAGCCATGTATTCAGCCTCGGTTGTACTTAAGGTTACTATTGGCTGTTTTTTAGTATACCAAGAAATAGGTGAGCCATTCCTTAAAAAAATGTATCTTGTGACCCAACGTTTGTCATGTCATTCTTGGCCCGATCTGCATCAAAATATCCTTATATCAAGTCCTTCAGTTTTTTCGCCATTGAACTGAAGTTCATAATGTACTGTTCTCTTAAGACATCGGAAAATGTGTTTAACTGCAGCCCAATGTGTTTGTCCTGGATTTTGATTAAAACTTACTGCGTAGCATAAGCCAGGTTTGGAAACTTGTGCTGCAAACAACAGTGACTCAACGGCTTGCTAGTAAGAAATATTTCCTATTTTCCTGGGCTCCGCTTCATTATTCGGTAATTAATTTTTCACCAGCACATAGTGGTGTACTAAATAGATTCGACTTGTCCATATCGAACGTTTTTAGAATCTTTTCCAAGTATGTTGTTTGGGTAATTCAAATTTTCTTACTAGACCTATCTTTATTATTATTATCTGAAATCCTAAAACGGATTTGGCTTCTCTTTCATTTGAAAATTTTTAATCAATTCTATTTTTTAATAAGTTCTGACTTCCATATTATTGTATAAACGAATCATATCATCTACATATATCGCTAAAATCAAAACCACGTTCTTCGTAATTTTGTAATGGATACAGCAATCGTTTTTTGACTATTTTATTCCGATGTTCTTTAAGAACGAATCTAACTTTGATTCCACATTCAACTTGCTTGTTTTAATCCGTACAAGGATTGTTTTAAACTACATACTTTGTTTCTTGAATTGTTAAAATACTCAGGAGGAACCATGTATACCTCTTCACTCAAATCTCCTTGTAAAAATGCAGTAATTGCACCGTGTTGATCGATATCAAAATCTTGTTCGGCTGCGAAAGCTAGTAGATACCTTATTGAACTATAACGAACTACCGGGGAGAAGATTTCTTCAAAATCGATCCCCTTTCTTTGTGCACATCCTCTTATTACTAATCGTACTTTATATTGTAATTCATTTCCGATTTGTTTCTTCGTCTTAAAGATCCACATGCAACTCATTGGTTTCTTTTCATCTGGGAGATCGACCATTTTCAATTAATAAATTATATTCGTTTTTCATTGCTTGAAGCAACTTATCTTTACCTGGTCGACTCATTGCTTCTTCTACAGTTGATAGATCACCATCTTCTTCAATTATTGCTGAGTATGATACATAGTTTTTAAATTCTTATGGTGGTTTTGTCGTTTGTTGTGGTCTTTCAATTGGTTGTATCTCTTAAATTGGTACTTCAACTTCAGGTACAGAATTCGGATTATCTTGTTCTTCAGATGAACAACATTACGTTGTACACTAGGGTTTATATTCTCAGTTGTAGAGAATTCTGAACTAAAAAAAAATAGAAATCTATTTCATTTTGACCGTTTTTTGTTGCTTCTAAAAAAGTCGAACCATTTTCGTTTTCGACAAACTAAACGTCTCGAGAAATGAACACAATATTCTTCTTTGGGTCAAATAGTCGGTATCCTTTTGCTTCTAAACTGTAGCTTACTAAGATGCATGGAGTTGCTTTAGCATCAAATTTCTTTCTTCTTTGACTAGGAATATGCGCATATGCTTTACAACCAAATATTTTCACTTGTTTCAGGTTCAGGTTCAAATAGACTGATCTATAAACAGCTTGGGTCCAAAAATATTTGGTAGTTTTGCCTCAACTAGCAAGCAACGTGCCTTTTCTATTAAAGTTCGATTGAGCCTTTCTGTTTTCCCATTTTGTTCGGTGCATACGGACAACTAACTTGGTGATGTATACTTGCAGTTCTAAATAAATCTTTAAGCTGAAATCCACCAAATTCACCACCATTGTTTGTTCTGACGTATTTTCTGTCCACTTTGAGTTTCAAAATAATTTTTGAACTCACCGCCTTTAAGCGAACATTTCGCGCATTCGCTTCACGAACGTAAATCCGATCTTCCCGGTTTTGTAAGGTTTAGTAGTGATTGTGATTGGTTGATTTCGACGCAGTATCATTTACCGAATGATTTTTTATTTGATGCGTAGTCGCCCATTGGATAAACTTAGCATACACGCATTCATATCTTGCCTTTGATTTTTCAGCTACTAATAGATTTTTAATTACCGCATTCGATACTGTTTTGTGTTCAGGTGGTGTACAACACAAAATATCAGAATTATCTGATTCGACATTTTATTTCTTTGTAAAAAGTAAAAAATACAAACCAAATATAATTGTTTATGTATCAAGGTCCTGAAGTTTAATTTTTCACAACGAATGTGTTTTATTTGCAGATGCGATAGCCGAGGCAAATAAAGCACGCGAGTCATGAAAAAGAACTGAGTGCCGAGGTACATATTAAATTTTTCCGAAATCCCAAAATTTTTCTGCATCGGCCCACATAAATCAGAATGCACTAGTTCTAAAATTTGCGATGACAGATTTTTACTGGAATTAAATGGTAATCGGTGACTTTTTCCCATTATACAGGTTTCACATATAAAATCTGATGGAAAATTACCAGGACAATGCACGTCTTCAACTAACCCATTTTTCAATTTGTTTAAACTCAATGAATTTATATGCCACAAATGATACTGTTTGTTAGAAGAAACACTCCACATTGCTGAACCATGATCAGTTGTTGATTCTAAACAAATTATTTTCCAAAGAAGCAGAACCAATTAGGTTATTAACAAAATTATAAATTTGGCACCTCTTGTCTTAAAAACAGCAGTATTTTTTTACTATTTGACTGACTGGTAGTAACTTCACATTTAAATGATGAACAAAGTAAACGTCATTGACTTGAACATTTGAAGTTTTTAAAGGGAGTTGTAATATTACCAATAATGTTGCTGCCCATTTTATCATTATTAGCAGTAGTGATTGTCAATGTCTTTGTTTTTTTCGCTTGAAAGAGCATCTTGAGTTGATGTCATGTGAGCGGAACAATCAGAGTCTAAATACCACAAATTGCCTTTTTCTTAATCATGGCGCATTGATAGAGCTGAATACAATGCATAGTCGTTCAGCTTCAACTTCTAATTCTTGCCTTCTTTTTTCTTATTGCACTGACTTGCGAAGTGACCACATTTATTGCAATTATAGTATCATACACCTTTAGGTTTATATTAGTTTCCAGAAGAAGTACTTTTACATTTGAAACTGTTGCCACTATACATTGCTACTTCGTCTTTATCGAGTCGGTGGTGACTTTAGTGCCTGACCTTTCAATTACCATTATCATTGCCTTATAAAGATCAGGACCAGCTAATAAAATAGTGCCTATCCATTCTTCACTCACCGTCATGCCTATAATTGATAACTTGTGTGCCGTTGTAACTATTATATCTTGACGTTATTCCTCCACAGATCTACAGTTTTGTAACGTGGTAGATATGGGGATACGCGATAAACCTACTTGCCTGGTTAAACCCGAATCTTCAAAAGCAGTTTTTAATTTTTCTCAAGCTTCTTTAGTAGTTTTTATATTTTGCACATGAACATAATTCAGAGGATTCGCTTTTCTTTAAGGAGGGGCACCAAAAACCAATATATCGTTTTAGCAGACAACGTTTCGTGCAACGAATGTGCACTTCCTCAGACCTTTAAAACAAAGAAATGATCCGCCACTTAAAATAACATAAAAACCGCATAGATTTTGACAATCACAACATATTGACGATTAAATGTAAATAAATGTCTCTAATAAAACACACACTCTATACGTAGAAACGAACAAACATGTTTGGGCATAATCTATGTAGCCAAAAGAGCCGTTAACTTAGACAGATTTTCTTATGATATAAGAAGAAGAATAAGATGACGGTTTCCAAACCGAAAATTTTAACACCCCTTTTTTTCAGTTTTTCCAACGAGTTATAGTTAGTACGTATAATGAAACAAAAAATATTTTATCCGACCGGCTGTCCGTCCGTATGTAAACAAGATATAGAGAAAACCACCCGTCCAATTTTGCCGACCGGCCGTCCGTCCGTATGTAAAGAAGATATAGAGAAAACCACCCATCAAATTTTTATGAAACTTTGTACAAGGACCTTATTTATAATTCTGAAAATCTGATTAGCACTTTCCAATCATTATTGCATCTTTATCTAGTTTAAAAATGCGTTTCTGCGCTGGTGTCTTAAGGTTTTAATCGTACTCTAGTACGTTATAATGAAGCAAAGAATAGTATATTAAAGAACTAGTTTCAGAAGACGTATTTTATAAGACGAGTCGCTAAAATGCCTTCTGAAACGAATTCTTTATACTATTTTTTCTATTTTGGGCTTTTCAGATTGATTTTAAAATAAAATTTCGCGAATTTTTAAATTTAGGGAATTTTTAAGTGTAATTGCTAAGGTGGCAATATTTTCATTAAACTTTGGTTAAATGCTAGTTTAAGTTTAATTAGTACATTTATCATATGTTTCATTAAAAAATGGGTGGAAATAAAAATAAGTAGATAAATAAATCTACTGAACATTAATTATGATTTAAATTAATGCACACCGAACGTAATGACAGCTTGAACGTTATCAGTGTTACCACCGTTCGGAATAAAAATTGTTCTATTTCTATAAAAGAACTCAAATTTCTATAAAAGAACTCATTTGGGTACTTTTATACCTCTGTAAGCGACTCAAAATAGAAAAAATATTTTGTCTATATAGGACCGACGACCGGGAGGAGATATCAAGAAAACCACCGGTTTTGTTGTTATGAAACTTTGTACAAGGACTTTATTTATAATTCCAAAGATCTGATTAGTTTTTGGGTATAATCTATGTAGCCAACAGGCCCGTTAACCTACACAGTATGCAACCTCTCAGCCGAAAGAAAATGTTACAATGGAAACGTATAAATTTAACAAAATACTCTAGAAAGAAAATCAAAATATTGTTGGGTTTATAACAGAATTAAAACAATAAGCTTCATTGTGCAAGTTTAAGTGTGAAAAATGTAGCGAATCATTTGAGAACAGAATAATAAGGGATCGTTGAATAATAAGGATATCTGATCCCCAAGTTCAACAACAGTTGGTGAGAAATTCTGATCTAGACATAGCTAAAAAAGGATTATTGTAAATCTATTGAAATGGCAAAAGAACATGTTAAACTGTTACATCCTGAGGAACTAGCACTGGTGGACACCGTTAGAACTCGGAAATACAAGTGTTGTTGATATGAGGATACGCGGTTTCTTATGCTAACGCTTAAAATCTTGAAAATGAATTTTAAAAATGGTAATAAAATAATTGACTTACCAATTGATAAAAGGAATTAAAAAAATAATTGATGAATGAAATTAAAGATTGTTAATTTGTATTTACCTATGTTTACAATTGAAAAAAAAATTCGAATCAAAGTTAAAATGTTTCTTTTTATAATAATTAAAAAGTTGATATTGTAATAGTAGATTCATATTCCAAGGTGATAGAGGCTAAAACAACAAAAATAAAACGGCACTAGACGCCATCAACTTCCTTAAAGATTTATTCTCTATTTTGGTGTTACCGATACGCTATTAACCGACAACGTTCCTTTTAATAGCGATCAATTAAAAAAATTGCCCTTGAATGGAATTTTTAGTTAAAATTTTGCTCCCCATTACATATAGAACGGACTAGTGGAAAAAGCGGACATTGTCAAAACATGCTAAAAAAATCTAAAAACGAAGATGTAAGCTTCTTTTCTACTAGAATACCCGAACACCCCTATACCAAAACTAGAACACTCCCCCGCACAATTACTACTAAATAGAATAGTAAAATCAAAAATTCCTGTGCACAATGCAATTTTAAAACCGAAAATAATTGATAATGATATAATCGTTCAAAAACTGAAAGAAAGACAAATCGTCCAGAAATTCTATTATGATAGAGATATAAAAGAATTATCGAAATTAAAAAAGGGGAAAACATTATGATAAAATCAGATAATTGTTGGAAAAGAAGAAACGTAATCAGCAATGTAAATGAGAGATCGTATATTGTAAAGGATGAATTTGGTCATATATACAGTGTGTTCATTATGCGTTTTTAGGCTACTTGTCCGAAAAAGTGTGAACAGGCTTCCCAAATAGACTAATGGCCGTATGCACCAACACAGCTTAAACCAAGCTTAAACTGAAGCGATGTTTTAAAACTTAGATACTATTGTCACAGATTAATGATGTGGTGGGGTTAAGACAGATGCGAAACTCTGTGTCGGTCTGTTTGATGTTTCGGGGTCGTTATTTCATGACCTCCAAACAAGACGCCATATTTTTGTTGGTGTTATTTTGCGGGAATTTTAAAATTGCCTATACACTGAATGTATGAACAAGTAAACTTCATGCTTGTTGATATCGGATTTTTATTGCTTTAACACTAACAATAAATAATTGGAAAATTGAAGTTGAATAAAACCGTTTGTGAAAACAAAAAACCTATATTTTTAATTTTAATAAAAACATTTCTATTCCAAACTAATTTACGTCTACCAGTAAAATTTAAGAAAGCTCATAAAATACACAACTTTTAATTTACCTTTCAGGTTCTTTGGGCAGACCAAAAAACACAAACAACTTTTGTTTAGTGTTTGATTTGCAAGGGGAACCATACACTAAGTTCCACCACGACCCTTACCAGACATTTTTACACCACAATCACAAAACACGTAGGGACGTTTTCAAACAGCAAACACTAATAAATACTACTAAACACTAATAAGTCATAAATACGAGACGAAATAGATAATAATTAATAAATTGAGGTACACCAACACAAATAAGGTTTAAAAGTAAACATGGGTGTAGTACCGCACTGCACTAATAAACACTTCTAAATACTCATTATGTCCTAAACACGATAAAATTAGACAATAATAAATAAATATTGAAGCGTATAAATCGTTTGTTGTTTACAACACCAACAATAAAATGGAGAATTAACGCATGCGCAAAGAATCTCTACAACTCGAGTTTCGCATCTGTCTTAACCCCACCACATCATTAATCTGTGCTATTGTTAAAACCATAGCAACCATTGTTTTTAAGCGTCACTTAAGTTTAACCTGCGTTGGTGCATACGGCCATAAAAGTTGCACATTTTAAAAATATTTTCAGGGTGATTCAGAAAAACGTAGTCAACCAAAGTTGATTTTTTTAATGGAATACCCTGTATATTATTGCCCCGTCGAATAAGTCGAGAAATTTTGCGTACATTTGGCCCGTAATTCATATCCCTAACTTCAGCGGTTTTCAAATTATTCACATTATTTCAAAATTTTTAATGAATGTACGGTATCAAAGAAATTAGTGTACCGAGGAAGTTATTGTAGAGATAGAAATTATTTTGTGAGGTGTTAAACTCTGAGTACGGCTTTTGACAAGCTATTTGACTTAGAAGATATTCGGAAAGACATATAGTACCGTAAACCTTTGGTTTTCTATAATAGCATATTACAAACTGAGGTTATACTGTTTTATAGACCGCATGCGAAGTTCATAAAAGAAGAATTGATGCAAATAATACCAAATACTATTAAAATGTAAACAACAACGAACATTTTGTTTTTCTAAATATTCCAAGAATTCAAAAATCTATGTACAGTAAAACACATATCTCGTGTCAGGGCGGAGTGAATGCGCAGTGACAAACTTAATAATTCGGAGGAAGGGGTCATTGTGAATTGAGCTTCACTAGCGTACTCATTTATACACCTGTTTGTTTTGCGTTTGTATTAATTTTTTGCGTTACCTATTTATTGTTTTAATTTTGGAAAAAAAACAGTTCTTATCTTATCAGAACTAGATAACTTCGGAGTACATACTACATGTAAAAAATTGTACACGTTTATTAAATTTTGTTTTGGAATGGAGTTTAAAAGTAAATTAAGCGGGCACCTTATAAAAAGCCAAAGTCGGGAAATTATTAATAACGTATTGACTTTTATGACAGCCGAAGCAACGAACGGAGTAACAATTCCTCTCGAACGTGTTAAAGAACGCGTTGCTGCATCCACTGGAGTTTCGGAACGATCTGTATATCGAATTGCTTGTGAAAAGAAAAAAATAGATACAGGTGAAAGCTCCAAATTTTCGTCTCCACGAAAGTCTATCAACAAAACAAAGAAAAACAAGATATTGAGGATTTCGACAAGGGTATATTGAAACGAATTATTCACAACATGCACGTGACGAATGGTACCGTACCCACCCTTAAAAGTATTTTATTAAATTTCAAAGAGGCCGTTGGATATGAAGGAAGTCGGGAATCGTTGCGCCACATTATCCACAACATTGGATTTCGATGGAGGAAAACCCAATCCAATCGAAAAATATTAATGGAGAAACCAGATATTCAAAGATTAAGAGTTAAATATTTAAGGGCGATAAAAACTACCGAGAAGAAGGCCGTCCCATAATATTTATGGACGAAACCTACATTCATTCCTCGCACACAACTCCACAAAGCTGGAATGATAATTCTAATATGGGTTTGAAGCAACCAGTATCGAAAGGAGGACGACTTATAATTGTACATGCGGGCGGAGAAGATGGTTTTATCAATGGAGCATCCTTAATTTTAAGTCTGGGTCTAAAAGTGGTGATTACCACGATGAAATGAATTTTGAAAATTATTGTAAGTGGTTTGAGAGTACAAAACCTACCACCACGAAGTGTTATCGTTATCGACAATGCACCTTACCATAACGTCCAAGTTGATAAGGCTCCCACGACTAATTCAAGAAAAGAAACTATGAAGCAATGGCTAGAAACAAGAAATATTCATACTAATAAGAACATGTTGAAATCAGATCTGTATGATTTGATTAAACAGCATAAACCGCAATACGTGAGGTACGCAATTGATGAAATTGCAATAAAACAAGGTCACAACATTTTACGGCTGCCTCCTTATCATCCCGATCTGAACCCGATTGAACTTGTGTGGGCTTCGCTTAAACAATATGTAGCGAAAAAAAATGTCACATTTAATTTAAAGCTTGTGAGTGATTTATGCGAAGAATTTTTTAACAGTTTTTCAAAAGAAGAATGGCAACGGCGTTGTGCTCATTCTAAACAATGCGAAGAAGAGTTTTTAAGTAGGGAAATTGCAATAGAGAATGTTATTGAAAAGTTCATCATCAATGTAACAAATACAGATTCAGGGGATGATTGGGATGATGACGATGATGAATCTGAATTATCAGGAATAGAGGAGCTATAAAATTACTGACGATAATTTAATATAAATAATATATAAATAATTTGATACTTTTAATTTAAATAATTTAGTATAAAGATAACCTAACGAAATAGTGCGTCGTTTGTGTCCTTCTTTATCCGAATGCGTGCCTTGTCTGCGCAGACAAATCCCGCCCTGACAGGAGAAATTTGTTCGACTGTAAGTTAACTGCCTTTTTGACTTGACAATAACACATATATGCCAAGTATTAGAAAAATCGGTACCTCCAGTGATTTTCTTAATATCGTGTTTACATACGGACGGGCGCTTCATTATAGCGTACTAACTCTTATTTCTTCGAAAAAAGCAAAAAAATGGAGTGTAAAATATTTATATTATTTATAATTCCGCAGATCTGATTTAATTTTGGACATAATCTATCAACTCAAAAGGGATGTTGACCTACGCAGATTTTCGAATTTTTGAAATATTTAGAAAAATATACATTTTACATATTTTTGCTTCAAATAAAATTGGTATAATTGTAATTTAATTATACACAACTTTTGTTTAAACTATTTTTTGATCCGATAAATAATTACTGATATATAAAAATCATGTAATACTAATTGTTGTAACAATATCTCCACCAATATTAATTATACAAAAAAATATGAGAAAAAAATGTTGGAAATTTTATTGTCTATAACTTTTGAATTATTGAACTATTATTTCTAAAACGCAATTATCATTTTCACACCGTAAGTATGTTATATATCCGGTATGGTTTATTCCTCCTCAAATTGTTTAATTACTTGATACGTACTTAACCTTTTTATAGAAGGGGCTATTGTGTAATTTTGGCGAAATTTCGTGTTGCGGGGAGCACTTGCTCAGGCCCATTTGGGTTTGTCCGAACGAGATCAGGTTTGCCGTTTTTTAATTATGTTTATACTACCAAAAACATGTGTGTGTTAGATTTGACCCTCCTATAAGAAGGCTTAAGTATATATTGTTAGTCTTTTTTAGGAAATTCAAATATGCAATCCAAGATATTTCTAATTAAGTCCAAATCTATGCAATCTGAGAACACTGTTATTTATGCGCAAGGACGGACAGACAGACATTAAAACCTTAACACAAAATAACTGATAAATAACTGGGTCTAAATAATTGCCTAATTTTAAATAAATAAACAGTAAAGTCGTGTTCGCTTACGGAAATGTAAATTAACTAAGAAAAAGAAACTTATTATCAAATAAATCATAGTGAGAAACTCGAATAATTTTTTTTATTACGGTAGGTCAATTAAGGTAATGTAAGTTTCTTCTATATTCATTTATTTAAAGTCAAACATGCGTGTACAAAATTTTTATTGCGTCTAATTAAAATTTCAGAAGCGCTGTAATTAACAATTTTGCCGTTTGTTTCTGGGTTAACTATTTACAATTTTTTTTTCTTGAGTTAAATAAGAACCAGGGAAAGTTGCAAAGCATAATTTAAAAACCTTTTATAATCGTTTAACATTAAAAAAAAATGTGTTTAAGAAATTAAACAAACAGTTCATCGCCCCACGCAATGAAGCACAATTTAAATATGCGTAAATAACACTTTCTCACGCTTGAAAAAATTATTTAAAAAAAAATCACTTTTAGTCAAAACGTGTAAAGAAAAAAATGGGTTTCCAAATCTTTGCTTCTTTTACGATATCTACTTTGTTTAGACAAAAGGAAGTGCGCCAAAGGAACTACGCTTGATGATCTCCTTCCGGTTGAATTCTTATACACTTCAATGTTTTAGTGGATTTGAAAAATTTACTTTAAAGATATACGATTACTTACTTTGAGCGTCTGATACAATTGACATCCAATAAGTAATGCAGATTGAGATACAGGCTAAAAGCCGCCAACAGTCCATCATGCGCAAAAGTCATGGTCCATCTGAAATAAAACGCGTGTCCGTGTTAAATTAATAAACTCGTAAGAATATTTTAAATATTTTTTCAAGCTTGTCTTGTAACGGTTCATAATGAATTAGAGCATATTTTCTGTGTATTACGAGAAATAAAGTTAATGAGATTGTTAATTAAATTTAAAAAAATAATTATAGTACCTATTATAATTAAGCGCACAAATCGGGGGCAGCACAACTTTACAAATCCAAAACAGGAAAATTTGTATGCAAACTTAAAAATTTAAATCGATTCAATTTACATCAACTTACCACAATACGTCTTGTTAACAATACTTAGACCACATCACAAAACTGTTTCTTCCCGGGCGATAATTTAAAAATAATAAGCAAACGTTTATTTTAAAAACATAATAATATTTTAATGTACAATATTTTAAACAGTTATCTATAGTCAGTAACACGTTATTGTATGGCAGTTACCGTGGAAATGAAGAAGTAAATGACTG
This sequence comes from Abscondita cerata, assembly GCA_030710515.1. Lineage (NCBI taxonomy): Eukaryota > Metazoa > Arthropoda > Insecta > Coleoptera > Lampyridae > Abscondita > Abscondita cerata. The sequence continues at coordinate 14,501 of JALBCR010002424.1, read as the reverse complement.
CGTGCACCTGTTTTCGTGTTCACTCACCATGTACACAAGAAAGCTTCTTTATTTCCTAGTTCTGAATAAAAACTAACTCTGCTTGCAGTTTGTCTTACTCTAACTTGATTTTTTTAACAGTCGGTATTACGTGAAGCAAATTTATGGTCAATATTTGACTCCCCCAATTTACATATGTTCCCCTTTTTCACTCTCGCAATAATTGATGTTTAATTGTGTTTATGTAAGAAATGCAATACCTAGAAAGGTGCCTTTTTAAAAGTAATTAAAAATTATTTTTTCTCAGAATTTAAATCATAGGTACTTGTCCCTTCATAAAGTAAAATATATATATATAACATAGCAGGATTGGTTAAAAGTTATTTCGAATTTAATTTTACATAGTACGTTTAAATAATGTTTTAGCACCTTATTATTATTTATTTCATAAATTGAATCAGTTTAAGTGAAAGTGAAGGAAAAGGTAATGGATTTATGAATTTGTATAAAATTATTTGTTGTGGGTACATACAAAATTGAATATTAAAAAAATTAAACAAAAAAATTTAAAATTTTTTTTTTGTTAATTATAAAAAGGTAGTGCCCGATATTACCTGCCAAAAAGAACCAGGTAATATATATAATATTTGAACATTCGCTCAAAATTTGCTATGCGCTAATGAGTACAAAAGGTAATTCTACTTGTTGTTGCGACAATAATTACAGTTGCAAAGTTGCCAAAAAATATGAAATTCACAAAGCAAGAGTAAGCCGACACGCATTTACTGTATGGTGAAGTACATAGTAATGCAAGAGCCGCTAGGCGACTATACTGCGAACTGGATCAGTGATACCTCAAATTCCGAATCATGCTTGATACTGAAGAAGCCATTCTTGATATTGTGACAAAAGATCCTAGTGTCCAGTACTTGACAACTTGCTCTACAAGTAGGTGTCTCCTAGGTAAGCTGTAATTACGAGAACAATTATTGTACCCATATCATATCCAACGTGTACAAGTCTTGATGCCTGATGATTATCTTAGACCAGCCATGTCAAAATGCGGCCGGCGGGCCGCATGCGGCCCACTGAGCATTTTCCTGCGGCCCCGAATCAATTTTGAAAACAGCCATGTAATGCGGCCCGCGAGCTTGTTAAAAACCGAAAATAAAGTACTGTGATGATGAACTAAGATGCGCGCTCAACCTAAAAGCCTGGCTTGTTCCGGAAAGTTCTATCGCGCGAGAACACAGATGACGCTACCTGAACATTCTGGAAAGAACTGTCGAGAAATCACAATCCGTATATAAGCCAATACCGCTCGATTCAGTTCAGTTGTTCAGTCAGTTATGAGTCAGTTGCGATAGAATTGCGAGTTTAGTTGCGTACTTATTGTTACAACACGTAACAGTACTTATTGTTATTTATTTCGGGTAAAGTTTTTAACATGTCTGTTTCAAAACCAAGTGGAAGTAAGAGGAAACTTGGAGATGAGCATCGTATCTTTCAAGAAAAGTGGGAATTAGAGTTTTTTTGCTGTGAAGTGAAAGACAAAATTATTTGCTTGATTTTTAACAGTACAGTCGGTGTCCCAAAATTATATAATATAAAACGTCACTATGATAGTCATAAAACTAAGTTTGACAAGTATACAGCATGATTATAAACGAAAAGTTAAAAGAGTTAAAATCACGGTTAAAAGATCAACAGCTTATGTTTACACGTCCAAAGCAAGAAAATGAATCTGCCGTTCAAGCGAACTACGTACTGTCGGAGTTGATCGCAAAACACTCAAAACCATTTGTTGAAGGTGAATTTATAAAAGAGTGCCTTGTAAAGGCCGCGAAAATTGTAAGTCCCGGGAGCGTGAAGGCTTTTCAAAATATATCCTTGTCCCGGAATACTGTCGCTGAAAGAGTTACCGAGTTGGCTGCCAATATAAGCGAACAGATAAAAACAAAATCAGACTCTTTCATTGCATTTTCTATTGCCTGTGACGAAAGTACAGATGTGTGTGGTGTGGCGCAACTCGCTGTTTTTCTTCGTGCTGTTGATAGAGATATCAACGTTTATGAAGAATTGATGGAATTAGTACCATTGCATGATACAACAACTGGGGAGGATATTTTCAATGCTGTTTATGGACTTCTGCAAAAGTACAATTTAGATTTGTCAAAACTGTATTCCGTTGCAACAGATGGAGCTCCTTCAATGACTGGAGTAAATAATGGCTTCATTAAAATATTACAAACAAATATCAGAGAAACGGGCAGTGACAAACCAGATTTTCATCATGTTCATTGCATAATCCACCAAGAAGTTTTATGCTCAAAAGTGATCAAGTTGGAAAGCGTTTTAAAGTCAGTGAAAAAATGATAAACTTCATAAGGTCACGTGGCTTGAATCAGCGACAGTTTTGTGCGTTTTTACGTGATTTAGAAAGTGAGTACACTGGTTTACCTTATTATGCAGAAGTGCGATGGCTTTCGTGTTCTATGGTTCTCGATCGGTTTTGGAAACTCAAAGAAGAAATACGCCTTTTCATGGAAGTGAAAGAACAAGATGTCAGCTTATTATCCGACGTACCTTTTTACAAGATCTTTCATTTATGGTAGACATCACAAAACACTTGTCGGACTTAAATACGAAATTGCAAGGACCACGTCAAGTTATAACAGATATGCATGATCATGTTAAAGCTTTCAAGTGTAAGATGATGCTGTGGAAAACCAGTTAGCGGTGGATAATCTGTCACATTTTCCGACTTGCAAGGCGTATCAGGAAAGTACAAGTGGCCCAATATCATACAAAATGTATACAGAGAAAATGGGAAGCCTTCTGTCAAAATTTGAAAAGCGTTTTCAGGATTTTAAGTCCCAAGAAAACAATTTTTCTTTATTTACTGGTCTTTTCACTATCGATATTGATAAAGTTCCCCTCACTTGCAGATGGAAGTGATTGAGATTCAGTGTCAAACCCATTTAAAAGAAAAATTTGATAGTGTTGGTACATTCGAATTTTATAAGTACTTGCCTTTTCAATACCAAGAAATGAGAAAACTTGCCTGTAAAATCCTGTCAATGTTTGGAAGTACCTATAAGTGTGAACAATTATTTTCTTTGATGAAAGGAAACAAGTCTCCCGCAAGATCGCGATTGACGGACGCACACTTGGACGCAGTTTTAAAAGTTATTTCCGCCGATAAATTCACGCCACAAATAGACAACTTAATTAAAGACAAAAGATGTCAAATATCTGGCAAAAGAAATTAATGTTTGTAAGTTTTTGTAATGTCCTTTTTATTGGAAATTTAATAAATATACTTCTAACATAATAGTACTTTTTTTCGTTAAGATTTTCAGTAGTTTGTCTTCTTTAAGATTAGGTTTTGCGGCCCACCTAGTCTATGGTCTTCATGCTTTTGGCCCACCAGTGACTTTGAGTTTGACATGGCTGTCTTAGACGCACTGAATTTTGTCAATGGTTTCAGGATCACTAGGACCGCAATGAGTTATTTTCACAAAACATTTTGGCTTGCGATTAATCGCTATTTATACGTGATGGTATAATAAATTACCACAGTACACATGTATGGGCTGAAGCTAATCCCCATGCAATTCGTCAGGGCAGGTTTCAATTACGCTTTAGCATAAATTTATGGGCTGGAATCTTGGACGGAAAATTAGTTGGCCTTCTGAGTTGCCTTAAAGAAAGAATGGAAGAAACTACTTTCGGTTTCTCTGATCTTCTACAATTGTTACCGGATATTGTGGAGGACATGGTATAGGAAAGATATCTAAATCGCTGGATTGGTCGCAATGGAACAATACGATGACCACCCCAATCACCCGATTTAATCCCTTTAGATTTTTGGTTTTGAGACTACATGAAACAACAGGGACGCATAGCAGATGCTGCGAACCGATTCATAATAACCCACAAATGTTAAATTTGGTTTATCCAGTACCGGCGTACTCAAATGTGTATAAATGCCAATGAAGAACACATAATTAATTTCTTTAGTACCTCCTTGTCATATATGTACTTTTGTCAAACTAATCATTTTTTTTAATTAATAAATAATTGTCAATAGTTCGTCCAGTGCATTTAGGAATTGACCCATTTTTGTATACATTTTTTCTCTTACCCTCCGTTTGAAGGGTCTTCGACGGTTAGTTTAATTCTCAGTTTGCGCACCCCTAAAACAAACCCTTTCGTCGCCATCTTGGATTTGGTGTTTTTTTTGGAATTTTTATATCTCGCGTTTTATTATCGCACAGTCATAAACTTGGTGTCTTTGGATTTGTTTTGAGTTATATTTTCAAAATGCTATTTGACAAAAAAACTGTGCGTTTTAACGGAAAAAAAGTAATTGCTCTTTTTTCCAGTCCACCTGACGCTTTTTGTAACAGAACTTTATTAAAGATCATGTGACAGTGTTATTTCGCGAATAGACGAAAATTCTGAATTAAAAATTGATTTAATGACCAATTTCTCCCTACAGTATAGACAACCGTGTTTACACTCATGCGTTAAAGATGAATTTTTGTGTTGTAAATTTTTCTGGGGATTTTAGTTATTTAAGATTGCCGATTCCGACACGGAAATTTTCCTTATCAGCCGGTCGCGGAAGGCCTACTTTCATTTCCTATTTGCTGAAAGGTGTACATGGAAAATTCTGTCTAAAATTTGTAGGGGAGCGTGGGGGAATGACGACCATCTAAGCAAAATTGTTCGTAATTTCAAAATCTTTTTTTACTTTTACTTTGCATGACATGCATTTAATTCGTTGTTAAGTTTTTTTTTTCTATATTTGCCTATAAATCTAATAAAAAGGTTTACGTTTTAAGAAAAAATTCAAACTTTATATATGCCTTTTGTTGTGATTACCCGCATGTATGGGGTAATTACGACCAAGGTGTAGGTAGTTACAAACACAATACAAATTTACTTAAAATACTTTTTATTAATAGGTAACATGAAACCAAAATAAACAAATTATCAAAAATTAAAATTTAAACGTCGAACATTTGGTTTTGGCCATGAGCAGAAGTCACAGCAGTAGTTTGTTGGTGAGTTAGCACCACTACATTCGCGATGAGCCCAACGACCGCAACTTCTGCATCGGTACCATGTTTCAGTTTTGCCATATTCTTCACACACTAAGCATGGTACCTCATCATTATCTTCCATGTCATCAAGGCTATCATCATCAACAAGTTGGTTTTCGTCAAAATCTTCTGATTCTGATGAATCAAAGGATTCTCTTCTGACTTTCTTCGGTTTGGTGTATGCCTTCGTTTTAGCTTCTTTCGCAGTTCTTTTGGATTGTCTCTTTGTCTTTCTATCTTCTTTATCAAGTAATACTTGCTTCATGGGAGTTGCAGTTAGAATTTCTGAATGCTGTTTTCGACGAAGAATTTTTGCAGAGTTTTTGGACGTTGACGGTAGTAGTGTAGTAGTACCGTTTCTGGCTCACTTTGGCGCGAAATTTGAATTTGTAGTGGGGATATTTAAATGTCTGTTGTCCTCGTTTGCCTGCAGGGGCGTCCGAGCATGATCGGCGTCGTTCGGGAGCGATCGGAATTGTTCAAGGGTTCAAGGTCCTTGGAATTGTTCAAGGTCGTTTGGAATTGTTCAAGGTCGCGCGGGAAGTTTGGGGCGGTTCGGGACAGTTCGAGATCGCTCGAGGGTAATTGAACCAACGGGACAAGAGACGGGGTCGCTGTAGGTTAAAGACTTTTGCCCTAAATTAAGTTCACATCTTACTTCGGGGTTAGTAAACTTTCATCTCAATTAATGTAGAATGCTAATGCAGGTTAGCGAAATTTGATATTTCAGGATATAAAGTAAACAAAGTAGAACATTAAAATTGTTATATTTAACGTATTTTTATATTACAGAATTATTACAATTATTTTACTTATATGCATGCATACTTAAGCGATACTTTTTTATCAATCCAACTATTGTGACTTGTATTAAAACCTAACCATTTTACATATATTTTATTTCCTTTTTCTTTTAAAATTTTCTCAATCAAGTATACATCGGGATGTTTCACTTTCTGAAGCTCTGCTTCGTAGAATCCTCCAAGAATATCTTCGCCTATTTTATCTCTTAATAGATAAGTAGTTGGATTTGTTAGTTTAACTTTTCTTATTACAAAAATCTCATTTGACCAGTTTGGAGTGTAACCCTTTTGAAATATTTGTCTACGTTTACTTATTCTAACGTGATCTCCAATTGAATATTTGTTCTTTACATGAGCAATTTTTATATTACTATAATTAGAATTTAATATAAGTTTTTCGTTTTTCTTATTAACCATGGATGGTTTCATTTTAATTGTTCGATGATAGGTGTTGTTGTATCGGGTTGTTATGCTTTGTAATATATTTACCCAATTATAGTGCCCCTGCAAACTAAACTGTTTCCACAATAAATTTTTAAAGTACGATTAACACGTTCGACTATCGAGGCCTTTTTGTGCTAAAAGTACTATAATGATTTATATTGTTTTTCTTCATAAGAGTCTGAAACGTTTTATTATAGAATTCTAAACCGTGATCGGTTTGTAAATGAATTGGGGAAGCATTCAGTTGCAAGAGGATTAATTTCATAGCTTCTGTCACATCTTTCCCATCTTTTGTTTTGATAGGAGCAGTCCAAACGTATTTAGAAAAACAATCAATTACAACCAGTATATACTTAAAATTTTTGTTTTGTTTCGCATAAGGAATCATTTCAACGAGATCAGCTTGTAGGGTTTCGTTAATACCTTTACGATGACCCGTCGCCTTTTGAAGTTAATTCTTGCTGGTTTATGTAACTCTAACACCACGTCCTCCTTAATTCTAGATGGTTTATACTTGTTAATCTGCTTTCGTGGAGCCATTATGAATACTGTTCAAAATTTATTGGACATTTAAGAATTATTTCAACAAACAGGGTTTTATCTGTTGTAGTAGTTTTAAGTGCTCTCGCTGCGTTCAATGATAATTCATTGTCCACAGACCGCAAATTCCTCGATTGAGTACTATCTTGCTTTGTATCATCATTTTGTTTTAAAGGTAATTCATAGTCAACAAACCGTATCGTTTTTAACGGAACCATATCTTGTTCAATATCATTATCTAATTGAAATGATATATTATCATTTAATTTTAGTGTATAGTTAATTGCTTCTTCTTTTGATAATGTGTTATCGTTTATATTAATAAAGACGTCGTTTCTATTTACTAATATATTATCAATTAGTCCATATCGTAGTGGAAATACGTAATCGGTGTTATACGGGGTTATTATAAACTTACTATTAAAAATACTATTGGATGTAAACGTTAGGATGTGATGGTAAAACATGTCTTGATTAACTACAGATACTTGAGGATGTTTAATTATATGACGTCCAAATTTATCCAACGTCATTTCAGTATATTATACCTGCTTCTTGAAGTTCTTCTATTATCGATACTATTTCGTTATTATGACTGGTGTTACCAGCAGTCTGAGATGCTACTAACAATTTTAGTCGGTCAACCAACTCATTAGGGTCATCCCAATACACATAATCGAAAAGTGAACTGCTAACCTTTTTAACATGCCCGTACCAAGTTTTACATTTGTTCTTCTTGGAGAATCATATCTTGTTATTGGCCCTTTGAAATATAAAGGCCCGATAACAGTTTTATATTTCTTTGACTTTGTTCCAACAATTCGTTCATTAGGATTAAAATGACGCCTGCATGCGTTGCTAATATCTAAAATATCCTTATACGCATACAGATCTTCATCCGTGTATTTTTAGGAAGGTTTTTAAACAATAGTTCATACAATCCTGGGGTGCCTTTAAAATAGTGATTATCAACTTTTATATCTGATCCCACAAAATCTACTTTTGAACTTCCTATGTAATATTTTTCTTCAAAACTATCGTGTCGTATTCCAGTTCTGTGATCATATGCTCCTTTGGTATCACGAATCATAGCATCAATATAATTTCTCGGTAATTCATCAAAACTATTTAAGTATTCTTCATAATCCTCTGTATCAATGACGTGTTCTATATTCTTTTTACTCTCGTTAACAGATTCATTAATTAAATCTTCAAAGTTATAATTTTCTAAATCATCGTTTTCACTTAGTTCTGCAATAAAGACTTCTTCATTTGAATTAGGTGTAGAAGTTGCATCACGAGGTAACTCATCTTCATAGTCCGGAAAAGATACTTTATCATGTTTTAATGTACTTATTTGCGACTTAAGCTTTGATATTTTAGAATTTAGTTTATCTTCTGTTTTTAATGTTGAAGCAACATGTAGACTTGAATCAGTTTCACTTTTTAATTTTGCACTTGGTCTAAGTAAAGCACTATTAGAATTATGACTAACTGTTGTACCTTCTAGGTGATCCGATATTGTCTCTAGACGTTTAGTGATCGGAAGGAATACATTCTCCTGCATGACCTTATCTTGTTTTAGTAATTCTAACTTACGCTTTACTTCTTCTCGTTTTTAATTAATTTTTGTTAATTCTATTTCATTAGAATGAGTAGTTGCAGAACTCATAGTATAATATTTTCTTTATATACAACAATATTTGTAAGACAGCGACTTAACTGCTGAAGCGTTTACTTGCAACCGTTCAACAGAACAGTGAAGTGTACTAAACGTAGTTAATCGCTTTTAAACAGATAATTAATAACGTTTATGAAATCGCTCAAAATTATAAAGTTTATTTTTTTTATGAAAGTTTATTTTTGAGGAAATTAAAATTAAATAATGTTTAATAATTGTGCATCTTATTTAGAACTCAGCGGTTGAATAAATATGTCAAATCCTTTCCTGTATCGACCCGAATCAATACTCTCTTTATCTATAACTAAAAAGTCATATATGTTTTCCCAACATAATGAACAAATTTCTTTAAACTTATCGAACGTTAAATCAGCACTGACATTATCCTCATATACATGACGCAGATTCATAATATCTTGTTTGAATAGTATTAAAAATTTGCATTGTCTCTGAATCAACTGTTTCTCTCATTAAATTTTGTTTGTCATAAAGCAACAACATCATCGAAGATGAATATAGAATTTGATTTTGCTTGCGATGGAGATGGAATGTTGTTTTCTAAATTGTTATAAGCAAAATAATTGATACCTTGGATTGGTTTTAAAAGATTTTCTAAATAGCGATATTTTGATTGAAAGAGAGATTTAGAATAAACGTAAACGTTTTCAAATCGAAGCCCGTTTCCGTGCTCAATTAAACTGATCATAGTGTTTGTTTTTCCACAGTTCGAGGGTCCCACAATAAGACAACGTATTGTAGACGGTAATAACTCACCATGTCTTTGACAGGTTTCAGAAATCTGTAAATCATTATTAGAAACCGTTAAAGTTATCGGCTGTTGCACAGTGCGCATTTTGTTAAAACTAAATAGAAACATTGATTTAAAACAAATAAAAACATAATTACATTTAAACAGTTGATTTAGTATTGATCGTGCGCTTGAACGATTAAAAACTATAAATAACCTCTTCGCAACCAAATATGGTTAGAAAAAGTAAAATTGTCAGGAAGAATCGTCACGGTGACGGTCTTGTAAATTCCGTTATTAATAAATTACCATTCGAACTGCACATTCCGGGTTATAAATTCTGTGGTCCTGGAACAAAACTCTCGAAGCGATTAGCTAGAGGTGATCAAGGTGTTAATAAGCTCGACGAAGCTTGTAAAATTCATGATATAGCCTATAACAACCATAACGATTTGGAAAATAGACACAGAGCTGATTTGATTTTATTAGAGAAAGCGAAAGAGAGAGTTCATTCATCGGACGCTTCGTTTGGAGAAAAAGCTGCAGCATTAGGTGTAGCAACAGCGATGAAAGCTAAAGTAAAACTCGGCATGGGTTGTTTTAAGAAAAATAAAATTTTAAAACGCAAGCAAAGAAACGCATTAAAAAAGGAAAAGGGTTGAAATTTAAAGACGTGCTGAAAGTCACAAAATCTGCAATAAAAGGATATAAGTTTAACAATCCATCTGATGCTATCAAAACAGCAGTAAAATCAATAAAATCATTAAAAGGAAAAAGATATTAAAACCAACACGAGTAATACCTATACCAAAGATTGGAGGATTTCTACCCTTAATTCCAATTTTACTGCACTCGGGGCTTTGGGAACTTTAAGTGGTGGTGCAGCAGGAATAGCAAAGGCGGTTAATGATGCCAAACAAGCCAAAAACAACTAGAGGAAAATCAAAGACATAATAAAACCATGGAATCTATTGCTTTAGGAAAGTCGGGAAATGGACTATACTTGAAACCATACAAAAAGGACTCGGTCTTTTTTAGGACCACAAAACTCTCGAAAAAACTACCAATAAAACTTCCAAAACGAGCACTGACCGACGTGGATCTAAAAATATGTAAAACTATTGGATATATCTAATTTTAGAGGGGTATTTATGAAAACTCCCTACCTACCAATAAAGTTCGTGTTAACGAATGCGGTATAGTAAACCTAGATAATGAAGAAGGAGAAGGAACACATTGGACTGCATATAAAAAGTTTGGAAACAGTTCGGTTTATTTTGATAGTTTTGGAAATTTACAACCACCAATCGAATTAATAAGTTATTTAAACAGCAATGGACCTTGTGACATAAACTATAATCATAAAAGTTTTCAATCATTCAATACTGTAAATTGCGGACATCTATGTTTACAATTTTTGTATAACTATTAATATATATACTTTAAAAACTCAGTTGTTTCATTAAAGCGTATGTAATATCATGTCACTAACGTTTACATTGTCTGGTACAGAATCAATACTTTCTAGTAGTTATTATCCCCTATTATACTAGATGATAGTGAATATGTATTGGGGTTGATTAATTTAGAAACTTTTAATTCAATTGCAAACGTAGATAACACTAATAACAAATTTTATTTTACGCTGCAAAACGGTAAACAATCTATTAAAATAAGTGAAGGTGCTTACGAAATTGATGATCTCAATAAATACTTAATTAGAGAACTTGGGTATTACGATAAAGGAATCAATTCACCAATACATTTAAAGCTGGATGGAAACAACAACACACTAAGATGTCAAGTTAAAGCTAATTTCGATATTGATTTCACCAAATCAGATTCAGTTGGAACTTTATTGGGTTTTAAAAGCAGAAAACTAAAAGCAGGTAAGACCCATGTATCAGACTTTCCATCTAAAATATCTAAAGTAAATGCTTTATGTATCGAATGTAATATCGTGTCTGGTGCATACAGAAACGGAGAACAAGTACACGTTGTTCACGAGTTTTTCCATCAGTTCCTCCCGGTTATAAAATTATTGAAGCTCCCGCTAACGTTATTTATTTACCAATCAACACCAAGCAAATAGACGAAGTTACTATTAAAATAACAGATCAAGATGGAAATATAGTCAATTTTAGAGGAGAAGTGATAACAGTACGTTTGCATCTACGAAAAATTCGATAAAATTCTGTTATGGGTATAGTGTTTAATAAGTACAAATCTGTTGGCAAGAACATAAATACAACCAAGAAAAGAAAATCAGTCATTCGAACATCAAGATTGAAACAGTTAACAAGAGAAAATCGAGATTTCTTAAAGTCCCTGGGATTTAAATTACGAACGAGTTAAAAAAATGAATTTTGAAGTTTTGAATGTTAACGAAATTCCTCTATTTGACAATGCTATTTCCTACGCCGAAAAACGAACCCACCCACCGTACGCATCAAGTTCTTTCAATAACAACGATGAAATAAGGATACCTATTCAACAACAGGAAGTATACACCCTACCTTGGTATAGTTCCATACATTTTCAAGGAAAAGTAGAAGTACAAGACGGAGAAACCGTTGTGGAAACAAGCAATGTTAAATTTATTAACATGGGCATTTTATTCCTATTCGATGAAATTCGTTTAGAAATAGCTGGAAACGTAGTCGATCGCGTTAGAAATCCAGGAATTACTTCTGTTCTGAAAGGTTACGTTTCTTATAATAATGAACAAAGCAGAGCGCTACAAAATGGAGGCTGGTTTCCAAAAGAAAGTTCTACGTTAATAGATGAAACAAGTGGATACTTTGATATTGTTGTACCGCTTCGATTAGTGTTAGGATTGTGCGACGATTTTAAAAAAGTATTAATAAATTCGAGACAAGAACTAGTATTACTTCGAAGCAATACTGATAATAATGCATTGATACTAAATGATTTAACAAAAATGTGAAGGTTCATTTACATAAAATAGCTTGGCGAATGCCCCATATATCGGTCGCAATTAAAGAACAGCTAAGATTATTAGACGTTGTTAAGCATGCAAGAGAATTGTACATTCCGTTCAGAAGTCGAGAGTTACATGAGTATCCGCTATTACCTCAAACTCAAAAGCATACGTGGGCTATTAAAACTACCGTAGAAAAACCTCAATGCTTAATTATAGCGTTTCAAACAGATAGAAAAATCAACTAACAAAAATTGTAGTCGTTTCGATCATTGTGATTTAAGTAACATTAAAGTGTTTCTAAATGATACCGTTTACCCGTATGACAATTTAAATCTGAATTTAAAAAAAATCAGTTTGCACTACTTTATGAAATGTTTGCTGATTTTCAATCAGCATTTCTTTACAAAGAAACTGAACCAATATTTACGAGAGAAGAATTTAAAGAAATTGCGCCCATAGTAGTGATTGATTGTTCCAAACAAAAGATGATCTTAAAAGAGGACCCGTAGATATAAGAGTAGAATTTGAAACTAATTTAATTATTCCAGATAAAACCACAGCATACTGTTTGATTCTTCACGATCGAATTGTAAAATATATTCCAATAAAAATATTGTATCATTAGTACAATAAGTATACGTTAATTATATAATTTTGGTGTTTGTGTAAATTGTAGTGTTCAATAAAAGATTAAAAAAAATAATATGATATTTATTTATTTATTAATAAAAGTAATATTTTTACAATCATGTTAAAAATTACAATAAAAATTTACAATAAGAAAAAATCTTTTAGTTGTCGTTCTCCTTGTACTCTTCATCAACATCAACAAATTCCCTTATGTCTTCAACAAATTGAGCTAATCCCACATCAATCAGCAAATCCATTAAAATCTCGACGGTGAGTATATCAGCTAAGTATGCTCGACAAAGAGCCACACCTTTTATACTTTTTGCTAAGACATAACACTCTTCCTCTGTATAAAACCCTCGATTGTAGTTAATCTCATGTTCGGCATCAAACTCCAAAGCAGTAAAGTGTTCTACCAACCGTTCAACAGCACTACGTAAATCAACAGCTTTAGGCCACGATTGTTCGGCATAACACATCCACATTATTACGTTTATTATAGTAGTAATAGAACAACTCAAAATTTATCAATACTATGAAGGCTTTTATATCTTTCCCAACGTCACCAAACAGTAACAGCATAAGAGGGGGTACAATATAGAATATGTATAACGCAGTTTAAGATATTCTAAAGTTTAACATAATGAAAGAAAAACTGTACGGTTCAGAGTTGAATGCGAAGTGAAGAACATAGTAATGTGGAAGTTTGCTCACCAGCAAGCAAGAAAAGGAGACTGGGAAGAAAAGGCACGTGATAGATATAGATTTCTTAAAAGAATTGAAGAAATAAATAAAAACATTTCTTATATATTCGAAGATAATCACAGAACGCATATTTATAATGAAATAATTTTAAAATGTAAAAATAAAATAAAATAAAAGTACTAAGATGTAAATGATTTGTTTTCACCAAAGGGGGCAAACGTAGTAGGGGGTCCTAAGGGGGTCCAGGGGGTCCAGGGGGCTTGCGGTAAACCGCTCGTGAAATTTGACCCATCAAAAGTGAAATCTGACACCGTAAGTGAAATCTGACACCTCAAAAATTGAAACCGTAAGTGAAATCTGACACCTCAAAAATTGAAACCGTAAGTGAAATCTGACACCTCAAAATTGAAACCGTAAGTGAAATCTGACACCTCAAAAATTGAAACCGTAAGTGAAATCTGACACCCCAAAAATTGAAACCGTAAGTGAAATGTGACACCTCAAAATTGAAACCGGAAGTGAAATATGACACCTCAAAATTGAGACCGGAAGTGAAATGTAATCCTTAAAATATAAATATGACGTCAAATATGATATTTGACACTTAAAAATGAAACTTTTAATCGGAAGTTAAATTTGGTATACTAAAATCAAAATTTTTGCGCAAGAAACACTTTAAAACTCTAATGTTTTTTCTATACCTTGAAATAAATAAAAATTGTATAAAACAAGTACTAATTTAAGTCAACTTGTGCTATACAAAACTTTGCAGACGAACTTCATGGTCCACCCTGTATTTTAACATATTTAGATTTACAAGTTCTTCAACCACAGAGTATTGAAAGTACCGATGAAATTACACATAGCACATATGCACGTAGGTATATAGCAATACGTAACTGAACGAAGTACAACA